>CM059203.1:33963347-34413347 GCA_030323885.1 Branchipolynoe longqiensis | reverse complement strand
CAACAATAAACCATGGCATTTCTCGGGGTTTTCTAGGATTAGTTGGGCAAAACTAACCTAGATTTAAAATCAAGATGGCGCAAGTGTGTCATTGGTCAATAGGGAATGGAGAAGTCGGCGGATCCAGAGTTACATCCCTATATATGTCCAATGGACTGGATATAAGATGAAAAAGAATTTAATGGACAATTTAGGGCATTTTCAAGGGGTTATAGGCTGATATTTTAGCATATGTAAAAGATTATATTTAATTGTATTTATTCAAAAGTACAGAAATTGGTTCAAGAGTACAGAGATTATAAGTCATGGACTGGATATAAGTCCACACGTCCAATAGTTTAGAATTTCTGCAATATATTTTTATAGAAATATACTAAATTGATTTATATGATCTACTTTACTGTAGATTGAAGTAACATTTGAAGTGAAAATATGCCAAATTAATTTTGGTGTGCACACCGAAAGGCTGGGCACCACAGGCTTGAGCTACAACAAGGGTCTGTAAAATTGACTTAGTATTCCCTTCTGTGTAGCAATAAATGTTCAGTAGTATTTAAATTGCATATCTAGGATCAACTCTAGATGAGTGTTTTGGTGTTTATGGTTTTATCGGAATATGCAAATTTATGCTTCGGTCACAAATACGTTACGGCGTGCTTGCAGCGACCGTAAGTCACCGTATCGGCCAGACCGTACGGTGGGTTATGGTCACCGTGCGTTTTTTTGCTCCCCGACAGGGGTTGCGTTTTTTTAAAGTTGAAGTTATCTTAACTTCTTAAAAATCACAACGCCACAGGCCGCAATCGTGGCAATCCAGACTCCAGAACATTGTACGATCACCTTTGTTGACATCAATAAAAAAGGGTGTAAAATGAATATCAATATGGTACAAAAGTCATGTTTGTGTGATCAATATTAAGAAAGTTATGACTTTCTTTGTATATTAAACACGTGTACTATTTGTGAAGAGATAATCTGCAGACCGCAACGCCGTAACATTTGCATAAACCGCAAGACACACCGCAGACCGCAGCACCGTACGGTGCCCACAGCATTTGTGACCTAAGCATTAATTATATAATAATAAGAATAACAATAAATACACAAATGCATATATTACTCTTTTTTTTCTTTAAGTAAAAAGATAAGTTGGTCTAGTAGTAAATTAAGTAAATAAGAAGGAGAAACTAACAAACCAGTTAATATATTAGTTCCAGGGCTCATAACTTTGTTTATGGATTATTTTGTTTATAAATGTCAGTGGGAAGACAACCATTAATGGTTACACTGTTCCTGCAATTTCTATTGTCAACAGAATAGTATATGTTTGTGGAATAATGTATAGAAATTGTGAATTAAAAAAAATGGCTGTCTTAAAATGTTATAAAATGTCTATATGTGCATCCTCTGTCACAGCGTAATTGGTTAATTAAAGTTGCATAGTCCGATGGTTTTGAATTTCTGTATTTTTTCTGAGATAAATCTATTAGATCAATCACTAGTATCTACTTTACATTAGTTCAAAGTTACTTTTATTTTAAATGGTAAACTTTTGAGATATTTTGAGTGCAAACATGGAAAATTAGTTTTGGCAAGCATGCCAAAACTCTGACACCATAGACTTCTACAGTAACAGGTTCTGTTAAATTGACTCAGTATTGCCTTCTACCCCAAAAACAAATGCTTAATAAGTGCATCAGTATCTAAGTTAGATATGTAGAATCTAATCTAGATAATTGGTTTGTTTTGAAAATTTGATATTTCATCGGACTATGCAGCTTTAAATTGGGTGTTGCTCATATGGAGATAACTAATATGTCGACCTCCCTACCAGCATCTGCACAG
The DNA here is from genome assembly GCA_030323885.1 of Branchipolynoe longqiensis. Taxonomy (NCBI): domain Eukaryota; kingdom Metazoa; phylum Annelida; class Polychaeta; order Phyllodocida; family Polynoidae; genus Branchipolynoe; species Branchipolynoe longqiensis. The sequence continues at coordinate 34,411,502 of CM059203.1, read as the reverse complement.
GCGAACGAATTGAGCCCAGGAAATGGGAACAGCTGCTTGCTGCTGCGGTCACAACACAGGTACGGCATCGGTCATTTTTAATATTCTCTGAAATAATCAGTTTTTCAATTTAATTCAATTCTTTTATTTTAACTCTCTGTAAGGTATGTTTAAAATAAACTGAGGTGATACAATAAATGCATAAAATTCCGTACAGACAGAAAGGATTCCAGAAAAGCGATGCTTATCTAGCTGGTCTCCATGATGTGAATGAACAAGGGATGACAATAACAGATGTTTAAACTTAAGCTACATTTTTAATTAATGATTATGATGAGATACTGATACGTCGCTTCACGGGTAGTAAAAAACAAAGTAATGATAGGAATATTATATATATGTCGTGTCATGGATTCATGTGCTTACATGCAGTATCAGTAGTTATTTTGCATATAGGTTAACAAGGGTAAATTGTATGCCCTTTGGCATAGAAACTTGATATTTTAAATTATGAGACTAGTTACTGATAACTATGTCCTATTATATATATTCTTTACCGGTAATTGATTTAGTATGCATTGAGATAGCTTATCTTTAGTTGTTGCCATCGCCGGCAGACTTGATGCTAGTAGACCTGCTGTATCACCCCGTCTGTGTGGGGAAACCTTCACAGACTCATGGGCAGGATTGCCAACCTGGAGGTACTGAGAATCCTTGAGGTTTTACGTTACGGGCGTGGAACCTAGCTGAGTGTCGGCATCGGCAATCTTGCTAGAGGGGTCCAGGGGCATACCTACCCACCCACCCCGACATTTGTTTAAAATGGGCTATCTAAGGGCTTTTCAAAGCGTTATGGCTCTGTCACACATCACCGGATTCGGGAAACGGAAAGAAACCAAACAAAGTCTGTTGATATCTGGCAAAGTCTGGTTTGTGTCCGTTGCATATCCGTTGCATATCCATTGATATCCAGCCGGATCCGTTACAAGTTTTGAACATGCACAAAACTTTTAACGGATTGTGCCGGACTGACCTTGTGGTTATTATCTGTTACCGTCCGTTCCCCATCCATTCCCCGTCCTTCCTCTCCGTTCCTCGTCCGTTCCCATCCATTACACGTCCGTTACTCGTCCGTTCCTCCTCTGTTCCTCTTCCGTTCCCATCCATTACATATCCATTACATGTCCATTCCCCGTCTGTTATCCGTTACATAATCGATACATTTCAAGTCCGTATAACACCGGACTAGAATATTCTTTGTCCGGTTCTGTCCGTTGCTCAATCCGCCATAGTGTGACAGGCACTTTATATTTTAGCATATGTATAACATGATATTTACATGTTTATTCAAAAGTACAGAAATTTGGAGAAAAGTGCAGAAATTCGTACAGAAGTGCAGAAATTCGTTCAAAAGTACAGAAATTTGTACAAAAGTACAGAAATACGTATAAAAGTAACGAAAATCGTACAAAGGTACAGAAATTAGTGGGATTTTGGGGTCGAACTGTAACTCATGAAGTGACTGATCAGAACCTTCAATTTCCTTGACTCTCACGGGAATTTCGTGAGAGTTGTCAACACTGCATGCGGGGGGTTGGCAGGACAAGCTGTGGAGGTGGTTGTTCCAGCGCACAGTGTTTATGTATATTGGGATAGAGTTGAGAAATTGGGAGAGAATGGAGAGAAAAAAAAACACACACAAAAAAAACCACAGCAAGATGACGGCCACGGGAAGCACTCCATTTTTTAAAAGTCTTTTATCCTAGATAACGATTTTTGTGGTATAAATGTCGTTTATTCATTGAATAATGTCGTTTGTGAACGCCAGAGCACTGGTCTTCTGATCGTAACCTACAGTACAATTCTTTTAAAAATACTACTAATAATAATATATTTATTTCCACATGATCAATGTAGACACAATGATCAATGTACATAAAATGAAACTATCAGTTGAAATAGTCACTGCATGCAAATCATAAATTATTCACTCGAAAAGTAGCGAGATAAAGTATTGCGGTAATAGCCTAAATATAATAATAATGTGGTGATGGCATACCCTGCAGATTACAGATTACAGAAAATACGGTCCAAAATAACGTAATTTGAATAGTCATGCTCCTAAATAACAGAATTTGATCTGAAGCAGCAGAATATTCATCGACATTGTGCTTTTTGTTGGTCGTTTTTGTTTTATTAACGTTTGGTCACGCGTGTTGACAGAGGTGACAGTTGTGAAAGTACAACGTCTGAACACTTTGACTTCTGGATACTGAATGGTTTATTCCCGTCCAGGGCTCACTGAACCGCCGGCTAAACTTTCCATGACGACATCTCATTTACATACTCCTTTGTCTCACTCACTGTCTAGAACATTATGCATCTCATTAGTATATATTACAGACGTGTCTCGACGTCTATTACGCATATATCACAACAGTGAAGTCTATCACTTACTCTGTCTCTGGGTTTGTTTTGCCCTTCGACTTCGTGGTGGATTACTGAAGAAATCGTTCTTTTCTGCTCTGCAGATTACTGAAGAAGTGGTTATTTGCAGAGCTACTCTGTTCATTACCCAAATAGTTATTGTCATCAATACCGACTACAAATTAAATGTGTTTATTATCCCATGAGGTGAATCAAACGTGATGAAAAGCATTACAACCAAAACAAAAAGCAAAATAATTCTTCACATCGGCATGGGCAGTAAAATGATCGACCAGACGGGATGGCCGAATGAGTTAGAGCGTCCGTCTCCCATGTTGGTAGATCGTGGGTTCGAACCCTGGTCGAGTCAAACCAATGACTTTAAAATTGATACTTCTTGCTTCCCAGCCTGGCGCTCGGCATTATTAGGATAGGACAAGGACTGGTTCTGTCCATTGTTCAATCCGGCGAGGCGTGACAGCCGATTTATTCACATTGTACCTACTATGGACCAATTTATGAAACTACCATAATGCTGAGCCAGAAAAAAGAATTGAATTCAATTAATGCAGTAAAAGCTATGTGAACTTTTAGTGACACAGTACCGTGGCGATAGCCAAAATTACATATTAGTGACACAATACTGAGTCACTATAGTCATTGCCATGAGTGAAATAATATTTGCACGCACACAAAATAAACACATTAAATTCAGTTGCTACATTTCAGCTCTCGTCTCCCCAGCGATAGAAGAAGCAGAATCTCCCAGATGGAGCCACGTGTCGGAGCCACACCACGTGACCACCCTCAGAACAACGGTAAGGTTGGTTGGTTGTTGGAGTTTTACGTCATGGCAACATCTAAGGTCAGATCATGATGGTTAAAGTTGCATAGTCCGATGGTTTTGAATTTCTGTATTTTTTCTGAGATAAATATATTAGATCGATCACTATTATCTACTTTACATTAGTTCAAGGTTACTTTTATTTTAAATGGTAAACCTTTTAGATATTTTGAGTGCAAACATGGAAAATTAGTTTTGGCATGCTTGCCAAAACTCTGACACCATTAGACTTCTGCAGTAACAGGTTCTGTTAAATTGACTCAGTATTGCCTTCTGTGACAAATAAGGAAATACTCGAACGGACGGGGCTGCCCTCTATGGAAGATCTTCTGATCAAAAAGAATCTCCGGTGGACTGGACACCTCATGAGGATGTCATCAGACAGGCTACCAGATCAGATCCTCTATTCTCAACTGTCTTCTGGTTACAGAAAGAGAGGGCGCCCTCGTCTCTGGTAGAAGGATACCATCAAGAGAACCCTGAAGCTGAGAGACATTAAGACCGACTCATGGACGCAACTCTCACAGCAGAGAGCTAAGTGGAGACCGGCAGTCAAGTAATGAAAGCAGTCTTTGTCGCATCGCGACCGACAGCATGATGATAATGATTGCCTTCTATGCAGAAACAAATGCTTAATAAGTGCATCAGTATCTAAGTTAGAGATGTAAAATCAAATCTAGATAATTGGTTTGGTTTTGAAAATTTGATATTTCATCAGACTATGCAGCTTTAACAAGGGCCGTGTTCGATTATGACGCTCCGGGTGATTCGGGTCACCCGAGTCGTTAGGATTTCAAATAGAACACCGCGAGTGGAGCCTGAAAATACGCGTGCCGTGTGCAAAACGACCCGACCCCAGTAACCCACGGCCTGTCTGGGGGTGTCAGGAGCAATGACGTCACATTTGTGCTGGTGCCTGTAGGATAACAGCTACCAGTACAAGACCTACATGTCTTTTTAATGTTTTGTTGTAGTAATAACCCAGATTATTGAAATGGAAATATAACTAAACTATGCGATCATAAAATACTTTAAATCCTATTTTACTGTAGTTATATTGGTTATAAAAAAAAAAAGTTTTGGATTAAGCCACCATGCGCCAAACAGTGGGTGGGGTGACCCGAGTTGTTTAATCGAATACGGCCAAGGATTGGTTGGTTTGTTTGTTTGTTGTTGTTTTACGTCCTAGCAACATCTAAGGTCATATCAGGACGGGAGTTGGTTGTTGGAGCTTTACGTCATGGCAACATCTAAGGTCATATCAGGATGGGGGTTGGTTGTTGGAGTTTTATGTCCTCGAAACATCTAAGGTCATATCAGGACGGTGGTTGGTTGTTGGAGTTTTACGTCATGGCAACATCTAAAGTCATATGAGGACGGGAGTTGGTTGTTGGAGTTTTACGTCATGGCAACATCTAAGGTCATATCAGGATGGGAGATGGTTGTTGGAGTTTTACGTCATGGCAACATCTAAGGTCATATCAGGACTGGAGTTGGCTGTTGGAGTTTTACGTCATGGCAACATCTAAGGTCATATCAGGATGGCAGTTGGTTGTTGGAGTTTTATGTCATGGCAACATCTAAGGTCGTATGAGGACGGGAGTTGGTTGTTGGAGTTTCACGTCATGGCAACATCTAAGGTCATATCAGGACGGGGGTTGGTTGTTGGAGTTTTACGTCATGGCAACATCTAAGGTCATATCAGGACTGGAGTTGGCTGTTGGAGTTTTACGTCATGGCAACATCTAAGGTCATATCAGGATGGGAGTTGGTTGTTGGAGTTTTACGTCATGGCAACATCTAAGGTCATATCAGGACGGGAGTTGGTTGTTGGAGTTTTGCGTCATGGCAACATCGAAGGTCATATCAGGACGGAGTTTGGTTGTTGGAGGTTTACATCCTCGCAACATCTAAGGTCATATCAGGATGGGTACCGATTTGTGACAGTGTGCACTCATGACGAATTTATAGTGGCAGCATTGTTTTCCATATCCCGCTTCTCAAATCACATGACCCACTTCCATTCCCTAATCTGTTGTTTGGCGTTACTATGATGGAGCAAGGAGCCACGGAATGAGGAAGACCAATTGTCTGTGATTGAAAATTCACTTGCTTAATCAATTAAAGTTGCATATTCCGATGGCTTTGAGTTTCTGTCATTTTCGGAGATAAATACATTAAGTTTATCATTATAAGCTACTGTAGTGGTCTGCACTGACCTCTCAGGCAAGTAACCACATAGACAGGTAGGCGTGGGGAGTGTGTTGATATCAGGGAGCCTAGGTGGTGTAATGGTTAGCACACTGGCCCGGAATGCAAAGAGATGTGGGTTCAAGTCCCGCTCTAGGCGCAGTATTTCCCATTTTCATCACCCCCACGACACTGGTTGCCGTGATGAGGATCCTGTACAAGCTTTGCGCTGTATGGTTGTTGAACCTACCCTGTGTATGTATGTGTCAGTGCATTGCCTGTATGTATGTAATTGTAAGCATTACAAGACTTACAATACCAGGGGGACGAGTGTAGTGGTCTGCACTGACCTCTCAGGCAAATAACCACATGGACAGGTAGCCGTGGGGAGTGTGTTGATATCAGGGAGCCTAGGTGGTGTAATGGTTAGCACACTGGCCCGGAGTGCAAACAGATGTGGGTTCGAGTCCCACTCTAGGCACAATATTTCCCATTTTCATCACCCCCATGACACTACTTTACTTAATGGTGCTGTCACATTACGACACTTCTCGCCAACGTGCATCAACGTATGTGATTTTTTTGCGCTACGTCGGGATATGTCAGTTTGCGTTACGCGCGCGTTAGGCGCGTTGGTATACGTTGATCTACGGCGACATTCGGCGGCGCGCGTCAGGGGGTCGGCGAAGTTTTGTGCTTGCACAAAACTTTCGACGTACGACAACACGTGGGTCTCGATGTAAAAAAGTGATTTTGCATGTTGGCGGCGCGCCGGGGAGATACGTCGTAGTGTGAGTGACAGCACCATTAGGTTGAAGTAACTTTTAGTTTAAATGGCTAACTTTGGAGATATTTGAAGTGACAACATGCCAAATTCATTTTGGCAAGCACGCCAAAACTCTGATGCCATAGGCTTAGGCAGTAACATGTTCGATTAAATTGACTCCCCATGCCCTTCTATTGACAACAAATGCTTAATAACTGTACCAGTATCTAATATAAATATGTAGAATCAAATCTAGGTAAGTGTTTTGGTTTTGAAACGTTTATGCTTCATCGGACTATGCAACTTTAATGTACCAAAAAAGTCCCCCCCCCAACAAAAAAGAAAACACACAAAAAACACACACAAAAACTATATACAACATAAATATATATTTTATAAGATTATTTAGCTTATACATGTAAAAACCCATGAGTTTGTGGGTTCGAATCCTGGTCGAGTCAAACCAATGACTTAAAAATTGATACTTGTCGCTTCCTAGCCTGGCGCTCAGCATTATTAGGATAGGGCAAGGACTGGCTCAGTGTCAGGATAATGTGACTGAGTTGAATATCAGGTCATGGTGCCGGTGGCCTGGTTTCCCAGTGGGGCAGCACTATAAAGTCACCATTAGTGTGCACTGTCACAAGTAGGTACCCGTCCTGATATAACCCTAGATGTTACTAGGACGTAAAACAACAACAAACAAACAATATACATGTAAAAGTGGGGGGGAAAATGAACTTATATTTTGTCCACTTTATCCGATCTCCAGTTTAACGTAGTACGTTGTAACGATTGTAAATCAACAGTGGCATTCTCTGTGGCGGAGTGGTTAGAGTGTCTGACTTTTTTCTAGGTCAGACTCCTAATCTGAGGGTCGGCGGTTCGATTCCCCGTGCCCCCAGCTCTGCCAATTTGGATTTCCACCGCTGTGTATAACTTACAGCGTCATCAAAGGCCGGTTGCTCTCATACCATGTCTATGTGGTGTGGGAGGTTAAAAATCCCTTGGGTCGGTAAAAGTGTAGGCTCGGGCTTTCTATCCACCAGAAGTGGAGTGGGGAAGACCAGTCGTCTGTGACTGGGATTTCCTCTGCTTGGGACAACTAATGTACCAAAAAAAAAAGAAAAGAGACAAATAAGTGTTCACACTTCCTGTCTACCATTCGCTATATCGTTATATCATAACTTCTGGGAGGTGGCGCCCTCTAATGTGACTTTGGCACGTCAATACCCAAAGCAGCGCTCAGAGAGGATGACGGACGCTGAAGGAACTAGTCAGGCAATCCAGAGGGATGGCCAAATGAGTTAGAGCGTCTGTCTCCCGTGTTGGTAGATCGTGGGTTCGTGGGTTCGAACCCTGGTCGAGTCAAACCAATGACTTTAAAATTGATACTTGTCGCTTCCCAGCCTGGCGTTCGGCATTATTAGGATAGGAGAAGAACTGGTTGGCTCAGTGTCAGGATAATGTGACTGAGTGGGATATCAGGTCATGGTGCTGGTGGCCTGGTATTCCAGTAGGGCAGCACTATAAAGTCGCCATGAGTGTGCACTGTCACAAGTCAGTACCCGTCCTGATATGTCCTTAGAAGTTGCTAGAACGTAAAACAACAACAAACAAAACAAAACAATCTACTGCATTAGTTCCGACTTCCCTCTCAGAACACGAGTTCTTGCCACTGCCGTTAGAGGGCGAATTGGTAGCAGAAGTCGTCTATCCCACAAGTTATAACGCCTAGTAAAATGGCTTCAAATTCACTTTTATTAGTCATAGTATGCTTTGTGATACTTTATTACGGACCCCTCCCCCTCCCCCCAACCACATACTTGTATCACCCCATGGTACTTAACTTACAGATTAACTTACAAATCCTCTTCTGGCTGATCTAGGCATTATTGGCCCTCTAATGCCAGCTCATTATGGCCAAAAAAGGAACTTCTTTTATTTGCACACATATGGAGGTCAACAGTGCCCTGAAGTCATGGTGCCCTCTCCAATGACTATCCAGCCTTCTCTTAAATGCTTCTACCATTGGCGCTTCAACTACTTGGCCTGGGAGACTGTTCCTTGGATCTGTCACTCGAAAGAAAAACGAGTGTTTCCTGATCTCAAGTCTGGGCCTCCTCTCCTTGAAGATCTTATACCGCTGGCCTCTGGTGTCACTGTTTGTTCTGAGGTTGAACAAACCAGTTGTGATATCACTGTCATAGACTCCAGTAATAATCTTATAAGTCTCTATCATATCTCCCCTGAGACGACGATATGACAATGTTGGTAGCTTAAGTCTCCTCAGGCGATCTTCATATGACATCAATCCCAAACCTGGAATCATCCTTATCGCCTGATGTACATTTTCCAGAGCAAAATTCTCAGATTGACTAATTTAGACTATTTTGTGGTCATTTGTGTTATTTTTATAAGCCTATGTAGGCCTATGTGTGACTGAATCATGCATTGAATTGTTTAGTAAAATAATAATAACACCTAAGTAACATATCTACATTTATTACCGATAAACATACATATCAATCATTCACGCTAACATTATTTGATATTTAAAAACTTTGACAAACTGGACCGCACAGCCACTGAAAGAAGGTCTAAATCTTGGATATTAGTGCTAATTCACGTTTGATGGATTTCAAGTGTCAGATTAATCAGAGCTATAGGCATGTTTGTTACAAAAAAAGCAGTGTCAGTGTCGGAAAGCGAGTATCGGATTAACCAGAATAATTAGCGTTGATTAACATTTGGAAATCCGTTACACCTGAAATAGCGTTGGTAAGCAAAATTGTTGGATAAACCAATGTCGGAGTAACCAGAGCTGACTGTAGATGCAAATCATTGAACGACTTATGAATCTAAATCATTTAAAACACTTACAATTCGATGGGAATGTGTCTGCTACTCTGCACTGACCTTTGACTCAAATGATGAACAATCATATCAAAAGACAATAAGTGTGAACACGTGAAGTTATATTTGTCATTGCTTTAAATGCACAACCAGTGGCCCACAACTGGTTCATCAAAGGCTTGACTTCTGGGGTGTTTGTGTAACCTTACGACGGTTAATGGCTGTAGAACTGCAGCAATATAGAGAGGCACCGATAAATTGGTCCAATCTTTGGTTGAAAATTAATCTTCTGGTGGGACGGTTGGAGAAGCTGGGGGATGTCTTTACAACGATTAAACAACAAGTCGTTGGGGTGGCCCCGAATAACTCCGGTCCGGCGGTAGCACAGCACTTGTATCCAGCAGACAGCAGCAAGGATTTACGAGGAAGGGATGGGTAAAGGCGGGTCCAGTGGTTCCAGCAACAAGAACAAAGCGAGAGAAATGATAAGGTAAAGGGCCCCACCCAAGCAAACAACTCCCTTGATCAGGGGGAGAAGTAAGCCTGGAAGAAAAAAAAAGGGTAGACTATAGGAAAGAGAAATGAGGAGAGTTGAGTCAAAAGGACCGCGTCTATTTGCTCTGTGGTGACCAGCCGGTGAGAGTAAGAGTAGAAAGTGAAATGCTGGTGGGCTCCCCCTCCTAGAACTCTTTTCAGACAATATCAAGGAGGAGCATGGCCAGCAGAGAAGAGATAGGGAGAGATAGCAAGTGTTCAAAGGCTGTGGTATGTGCTGTCCTGTCTGTCTGTGGGAAAATGCATATAAAAGACCCATTGCTGCTTATTGATAAGACTAGCCTATGTGGCGGCAGCGGGTTTCCTCCAAAGAAATAGGTCAGAATGACCATACATTTGACGTCCAATAACCGATGATATGAAAATCAATGCACTCTAGAGACATCGTTAAATAAAAGAAGCTTTACTTTTTTGCTTTAACTGCAATCTGACTGTATTTCAGGAGAATGTATCAGAGGCTGAGTTGACAATGTCCTACCTTGTGCACTTTGAGGCTAACGTCACGATACTAAGCATGTACCAGCGACAAAGGCTCAAGAGGTAAGCTATAGCACGAATTAAACAAAATTCCACATGTAATGACCATCTGCTTAAAGTGCCTGTCACACTATGCCGGATTGAGCAACGGACAGAACTGTCTAGTCCTGTGGCGTTCGGGCGTGAAGAGTATTAAAATGTGTCAGAGTGTTGCGATATCGGGTCTAAGGCCGCCGGACAAACAGACATGAAGCGGATATGAAACGGACATGAACCTGACATGAAACGGACATGAACGGATAGCCAATGGATGAAACAAACTCAAACCAGACAAGAACCGTAGATGTCAATCCGGCGGCAACTGTTTCAAGTTTTGTGCATGTTCAAAACTTCTAGCAGATCGGGCCGAATATCAACGGATATCAACGGATATGCAATGGACACAAACCAGACTTTGCTGGATATCAACAGACTTTGTTCGGTTTCTTTCCGTTTCCCCCAATCTGGTGATGTGTGACAGGGCCTTTAAGGTCATCAACGTGTTCATGAACTTGGGAAATGACAACATTCTTGTATTGATCACACTTTAAATAATTCAATAAAGAAATGAATATATTAGTTAATATGGTATTTCCACTTGTTTGGGTGACCGGGCAATCCTATCATGGACTGATATCGTTTGTTGGGGTTTTAGATCCTAGCACCCTTTATGGTCATATCAGGACAGGTACCAACTTGTCACCGTGCACACTCATGGTGACTTTATGGTGCTGCCCCATTAGGAAAGCAGGCAGCCAGCACTATGAGCAGTTTGCGCTTGGATTTAAGCAATGTTGGTGTTAGACAAAAGATTCACCCTTACACAGTGTTGGAGTGAATGACAACATAGTCTAAATACGGGTGAAAATAGCTTTAATAATGAACAGGAAGTAGAATTCCTGGTTCCAGTATCTAATGGCTACTTATATCGGCACATAGTTGAGGAAATGGGAGAGAATGCAAAAAGATGAGATGGTGACCACAGAACGCTGTCGATTTCACTTTCAAAGTCGATTAAACTACGTTTCATTATATTTTTTTCAAGTCAAAAGTAGCCAGTAAATGTGAAGATGTGTGTGAAGAATACATTTTGTTTCGTAAATTATGAATTTATATGCGGCTTTCATTTACCCAGCCTTTCGCAACTTTTTCTAATGGGTTGTTTTTCACCTCTACTACAAGTACGGGGTGAATCTTTTATCTAGGTTGACATTCGCCCCCTACTGGAGGTGATTTTTAAAAAACCGGTGTAAAGATTTCAAATTCCCCCCATATTTACGTTCCCCCCGGGAACTTGAAAACGTTTTCAAATTCCTCCCAGGGGAATTTGAAAACGTTTTCAAATTCCCTCCTTCATTTTAACTTTCCCTCCCCCCCATTTTTGGGGAATTTTCTTTATTTTTGTTATTTTTTGTTATTTTTCATGACAAATATTATAATATACAGAGAATAGCATAATGGAAATTATTACTAGTACAATAAAACATATATAACCACAAATGACACAAAAAGTCTCCAAGATGGTTAAGAAAAAAATATTATAGGTCTGAAATTTAAAACGTTTTTTAAAGTTTTTTAAACAATTTTAAATTCCCGGAGGGGGGAATTTGAAAATAGGGGGAGGAATCTGAAAACTGTTTTTAAGTTCCCCCCCAGGAATCTGAAAACGTTTTTAATTTCCCCGGAGGGAAGTTAAAAACGTTTTCAGATTCCCGGGGGGGAACTTGGGAAGGGGGGAAGTTGAAATCGTTACACCGGGGGACATTGCTTTGGCTTTCAGATGCCTGCGACAACGAGGCCAGCTGATAAGCGCAATGTGCGTTGCCAGTATGACCTACTGGGCCGAACCCTTTTCTGCGCATGCGTGGGACGTCGGCTTCTGCATCAACAAGCCACGCATCTCGTGGGGTCTCATTTCCGTCGTGGAACAAGGTAAAGTAAAAGATTACCCTCTATCCAAAGTAGGGGCGAAGGACAATCATGTCAACATACATGCGAGAAAAAACTGACGGATTAATAAGCTGTGAAGGTCATTGTTCCAAGAGCGGGACGTAGCTTAGGCGGTAGAGTGTCCACCTGTGAAGGTGTGGGTCATCCGATCTATCCTGCTCAGTGGACCCATTTGCAGTTCGGGCGATTTTCCGTTCCAACCAGTGGTCCACGACTGGTTCATCAAAGGATGTGGTACGTGCTGTCCTGTCTGTGGGAAAGTGCATATAAAAGACCCCTTGCTGCTTATCGGAAAGAGTAGCTTATGTGGCGACAGCGGGTTTCCTCCAAAGAAATATGTCAGAATGACCATATGTTTGACGTCCAATAGCCGATGATAAAAATCAATGGGCTCTAGAGGCGTCATTAAATAAAACAAACTTTCCTTCTCTTTTTTTTTGTTCCAGTATACAGTGTTTATCTATTTTGGCACAGAGTTGAGAAATTGGGGGAAAATGGAAAAAAAGGCCCAAGATGACAGCTTGGTTGTTTGGTGTTTTATGCCCTAGCATCATCTAACGTACATCGTCCTGATATGACTTTTTTCTTTTTACTAAATGTACTTTATTCAGCAAATAATGTGTTTTGTCAGCGCCAGGGCGTAAAACTCCAACAACCAACATCTAAGATCACACCAGGACGGATACCGACTTGGGACTGCTCACTCATGGTGACTTTATAGTGCTGCCCAATTAGGAGATCAGGCTGCCAGCACCATGACCTGATATCCCACTCAGTCACATTATCCTGACACTGAGCCAACCAGTCCTTGCCCTATCCTAATAATGCCGAGTGCCTGGCTAGGAAGTGACAAGTATAAATCGTTAAGTCATTGGTTTGACTCGACCAGGGTTCGTTCGAATCCCATGATCTACCAAAACAGGAGACCGACACTCAACTCATTCGGCCATCCCGTTTGGTAGGGGCGAAGGACAACCCTGCATAAATTTCGCGGATTTCCGCCATTTTTAATATTTACAGATTAATGTTGAACAAAATGCTAAGTAATCAGGATGTATATGACAGAATTGGTTCATTCAAATCCTCTTCTTATATGACCTGAGATGTTACTGGAACATAAAACCCAAACAAGAACAATTTGAGTATGAGTGATAAAATAGGCACAACAACGATAGTTGAAACATGACTTCCGCCATCTTTACTGCGATTCCCTGACAGTGCTAATCCCATGGTGGGAAATCCGCTTTTTCGCGGAAATTCGCCGCCAGTGTCATCATCCTGGGTTGATTTCCGCGTATTTTGCCGAAGAGCACTTTCATTCCTGTTTAAAGCTGCATAGTCCAATGAAGCATCAAATTTTCAAAACCAAAACAATTATCTACATTTGATCCTACATATCTAACTTGGATACTGTTTTGGTACATTAGTTGATTAAGCAGGGAAAATTTCAATCGCGGATGATTGGTCTTCCTCATTCCACTGCTCCTTGTCCTATCCTAATAATGCCGAAAGCCAGGGCCGTATGCATGAATCGGAGTTAGGCTTAGCCGGTGCTAGGAGCTAGCTCTGGGATAGCTATCCGTGGCTAGGAGGGCCTTGGTTAATTAGGTCAAGCCGTATGCACCAATGTCTAAGCCGGGGTGGGTAGCTAACCGTGAAGTTATTTATAGATTTGGGAATTCCTTCGATTCGACAATATTAATATTGCCGCCATTGTAGCGGCGGCGTTACTTTCGGTTCGTTTTTGCTGTTAATTTGCTCAAATATCACTTGTACAGTATGTAATTCTGTTAAATATGATCGCATTGAATAGATTTTGCTTTAATATATCGCCGCCAATATGCGGGTGGTGGCGGCGGCCATGTTTAGTTGACGTCCGACAGTATGGACATCGACGTCGATGCGGCGGTGGCGATTTGTTTACTTTACATTCGTCGATTCGACAATATGAATAACGCCGCCAATGTGGCGGCGGCGGCGTTAATATCGGTTCGAATTTAGGGTTAAATTGATAAAATTTCACTTATTGCGTATGTAATTCTGTTAAATATGATAGCATTGAATAGATTGAGCCCCACACACACACACTAACCGGCATGGCTAGCAGTTAAACCTAACTTGAAATCAGGGTAGCTTAGCCTAGGCTACGGTCGGCGGCTAGAGCTGGCACCGGCTCATGCATACGGATTTTCCAACGTTAGCTGTGTGGTGCCACCCTAGCCGCGGTTAGGGTCCTAGCACCAGCCCATGCATACGGGCCCTGGTTAGGAAGCGACAAGTATACATTTTTAAGACATTGGTTTGACTCGACCAGGGTTCGAACCCATGACCCCATGAGAGACGGATGCTCTAAATCATTGGGCCATCCCGTCTGGTGTTGCACTTATTAAGCATTTGTTGCCACACATGCTGAATCAACCTACGAAAATCTGTTACTGCTGAAGCCTATGATATCAGAGTTTTTGCAAGCTTGCCAAAATTAATTTAGCATTTAAAATATTTCCAAAGTTAGCTATTTAAAATAAAACTTGCTCCAAACTAAGGTAAGGTAGATGATAACCATCAACCTAATATATTTATCTCAGAAAATGACAAAAACTCAAAACCATCACACTATTTCTTTTCTTTCAAAGATGTATACTGCCTATCATGGATAAGTCTGAATAGTCTTGCTTTCACCATTAGACAGTTGGTCGATAGAAAGCCCGAGCCTACACTTTTACCAACCCAAGAGATTTTTAACCTCCCACACGACATAGACATTATTTGACAGCAACTGGCCTTTGACGATGCTGTAAGTTATACACAGCGGTGGAAATCCAAATTGGCATGGGGAATCTACGCTGCTTTAATTTGGCGCATTCTGTTTCCTTCAGCTCCTCACCACCTGCCAGCCAGCCTGGGTGCTGAGAGCAGTGAGTGGTTCGCCATCCTACCGGATAAATCTCACATCAACACCAACGTGTACCTGCGAGGGACAGTCCAAGGCAAGGAGGTGAGGCATCTTCTGCTTTTTCTTCTTCTTCTTCTTCTTCTTCTTCTTCTTCTTCTTCTTCCCTTTCTTCTTCTTTTTCTTCTTCCTTTTCTTTTTCTTCTTTTTCTTCTTTTTCTCCCTTTTCTTCTTTTTCTTCTTGTTCTTCTTCCTTTTCTTTATCTTTTTCTTCTTCCCTTTCTTCTTTTTCTTCTTCCTTAAAAAATCCTTTTCTTCCTTTTCTTTATATTTTTCTTCTTCCATTTCTTCTTCCATTTCTTCTTCCATTTCTTCTTCTTTTTCTTCTTCTTTTTCTGCTTCCTTTTCTTTATATTTTTCTTCGTTTTCTTTTCCTTTTTCTTCTTTTTCCTCTTCTTCTTTTTCTTCTCTCACTCTTTTTTTTCTTCTCCTTTGACCTCTTCTTTTTCCTTTCCTTCTTTTTCCTCTTCTTCCTTTTGTTCTTTTTGTTCTTTTTGTTCTTGTTGTTGTTCATCTTGTTCTTTTTTCCTTATTCTTTTGTCCCTTCTTTTTCTTCTTCGTCTTCTTCTTTTTCTTCTTCAGACCAGTTGGGATGGCCGAATGACCGTCCATCTTCCGTTTTGGTGGTAGAGTCAAACCAATGACTTAAAAATTGATACTTGTCGCTTCCTAGCCAGGCGCTCGGCATTATTAGGACAGGGCAAGGACTGTTTGGCTCAGTGTCGGATAATGTGACTGAGTAGGATACCAGGTCATGGTGCCGGCGGCCTGGTTTCCCAGTGTGACAGCACTATAATGTCGACATGAGAGCGCACTGTCACAAGTCGGTACCTGTCCTGATATGACCTTAGATGTTGCTAGGAAGTAAAACAACAACAACAAACAAACAAACAAACCTCACACGGGGTTATGATTATATTTTCTGATTATATTTTCTGAATAAATATAAATATTCAAATCTACCTCCATGTCTCCTTTGTCCGAGTGATGCGAATAGACTACATTACCGTTCCAGCAGTGCGGTGCATTGTGGGATGTGTCAGAGCAAAACAAACCCGCGAGAAGCACATATGGCACATTCTAATACACTGGGTGCAGTTATGAAATGTGCTAGTTTCAGCCCATCTTAGCTCTTGTTTGAAACATAGAACACTAACTAAAAAAATATATACAATAAATTAAGATATTAATCTTTTATTCATTATTGCATTTACATCAATATAATCAGCACATCTTATGCCATGTGCATTTAGATTTAGACAAATCTGGGCACTCATACTAGTGTTAGAGCCATAGCCAGAGTCAGTTTTACTTATTTTATTCATGTTTTTATTTATATTCTATTGTTAATGACATGTGTATAAATAGAAAATGAGTAGGGTTAATCAGATATTGGTTATATATTTCATTGAAACAATTTTGTGTTGACACATTTGACATTTTAATATTTAGAACAAGAATTACTTCTGGCTAATCAATGGTGATGTAAACATCAGCCTATAAAGTGCCTGAAATTGTATGTTTCTTAGCTCAAAATGCTTAATTATGGAGAGTTGTGTCTTAAACATATTCATTATATTATTATATTGCATCCTTCCGTCCATGTTTGTGCCAAATTGTTATGTATTTCTATTAATTTTGAATAAAATGGCAGTTTTGTCCTACATGTATCGGCAAACTCAATGGCGGTACGCCTTTGCTTTGCCCCCAACGCTGTTTTCAGCGCATGCGCAGTCGGAACCGTGATCTCGTCTATTAAGCCTAATTATATTTACCTTTTATTTCTTTAGGTGTGCTATGTGACACGCATGTCTCAGTGCTGGTGGGGTGACGAAATGGGACTGGTTGACCGACTTCTTAAAAGAATGGATAACAACCAACAGGTAAGTAGTTGTTCTAATTCTGTACTCCCGAATGGCCAGGTGGATTTGAGTTGTTTAAAAAGAAAAAGAAAAAAAAGAGAATTTAATAATAAAATGCACACTTTCACAAATGGGTATCGGTTCCGATATGACCATCGCATGGTTGCCAACCCTAAAGCCCCAGTCAGACCTCACCGGATTGAGGAACCTGACAGAAACCGGACACTGTACGGTGAAGTACGGTAATGTACGGTTTATATACGGTACCCATCCGGCGTGTCCGTTCTATCTCTGGTGGTGTCCGGTGGTGTTTTGAACGTGTTCAAAACTTGTACCGGACACCGCCGGACAGACGTGTACGGTTGGTGTCCGGGTTACGTCCGTTTTGTCCGTTTCATGTCCGTTGCTCATCCGTTAGGTGTCCGTTTTGTATCCTGAAGAGTCCATTTACGGTTTTTGGCGTATCCGTGAAAAGTCCGGTAGGTGCCGGTTGGTGTCCGGTCCGTCCGTTTGACGTCCGTTTGATGTCCGTTTAACTATTCCTTAATTCACCAATGCGGAGACAGGTATAGGTATATAGTGGGTTACATTATGTTGACAGTTTTCAGGATGCTAGTCATGTGTTCATTCGTTATCTCCCCTCCCCTTATTATGTGTCCCAGTGCTGGTGGTCCTGGCCGTAACGAGCCCTTAACCCTTCGATACTCATTCTTTTGAGGTGTGGGTGGGTGGGTAAAGGAAAGGTGGTGGTATTGTTATCGGGACGGCAGCTGGAGGAGTTGTGACCGTGGAGGGAGGTCCGATTCGGGTGGTCACGTGGTGTTTTGGTGGAAGGTGGGGGGGGTCTCTTCCCGTAGGGTGGGGGGGGGTTTGTCTCCAGGCTAGGTGGGCATCGGGGTTATGTGTATGGGTGTTCTTTCGTGGAGGGTGGAGTCGGATTAGCTCAGTCAGGTGGGGCCTATCTCCGCTGGCGAATTACCCATGTTATGTTAACATGCACAATTCACCAATGTGGAGACAGGTGTAGGTATATAGTGGGTTACATTATGTTGACAGTTTTCAGGATGCTAGTCATGTGTTCATTCGTTATCTCCCCTCCCCTTATTATGTGTCCCAGTGCTGGTGGTCCTGGCCGTAACGAGCCCTTAACCAAGTAGGGTAGATAGGGCTCGTGGGGCGGTGGTGATCTGTTTTTTCTCGAGGTAGGTGTGCACAGAGGCTGAGGACCATGTCCCCAGCTCCATGATTTCCCCGAGGGAGGCCCCGGAGGCCGCACATGCTTGGGCGCCCCCTCTCCTTAGGCTGTGGAGTGTGTAGCGGCTGGCCTGAGGGTTTCCGGCGGCGGTTAGGGCCAGCCTGAGGGCTCCCAGGAGAGCCGGCGCCAAGAGGGGGGCCCCACCTGTAGAGTACTGAAGAGTGGACACGACAAGCTCTAGTACAGAAGTGTTTTATTATGTCTTTGGGTTCACCACTACAACTCGGTTTCCGTCACATGACACATTCCCCTACTGGGCACATTCGTAAAGTCCCTCCGCCGGGCATTCATAAACTCATATCTTACATCTCCCTTTTTCCCCTTTCGCAACAATGTTGAAAGTGCTGTAACTCTCTTAATTCTACATGTCATACACAACAACCTCCGCCAAAATGTTAACAACCTTATTTCCTATTTATGTCCGGTCACACCAGTTTATACTGCCCTTCCAGTCTAACTGCCATGCTACACTTCCCTTTTGAACTCTGCTTAACTACCTGTTTCAGCGCTTAAGGTTTAACATACTCATTCTTTATTTTCCCGATGTATACCTTTCCACCTTCTTGCTTTTTCTACCATATTTTGATATGTACTCGCCTGGCTTTTTATGTTCGTACATGTTTCGATCGGCCTGACTCTGGTCGTTTTGTTCGCACGTGCTACTGTTTTGATTTTGTTTTCCACTGTTTCGGTCATTCACTCGGCTCGACACATTAATTATATGCCTACGGTTTCGCCTTATGGTTTTGTCATTTGTTGTTTTTATGCTGTAACTTCGAGGATACGCACCTGACTTTCTCAGCACTACCCCTTTTTCCCAATTCTCGTGTTGATCTCTGTATCTGACTTCATCCCCCTCCTGCAACGTCGAGTGCACTTTTGTTCCACGCTCATCAAACCTGACCTTCTGCTTATTCTGGTGCTCCTCTAGCTTTCTTTTTACCTGACTCTGCACTCGTGGCCTCAACTTTATTTTCAACTTTGGCAACTTCGTTCTCAATTCTCGCGACATTAATAACTGAGCTGGGGATGCGTTCAGCCCCTGCACGTGCACGTTTCGATAATTCAACAGTGCTATGTGTACGTCCCCATTTTCTATTATACATTTCTTTAACATTTTCTTTATTGTTTGCACACATCTCTCTGCCTGTCCATTACTTTGCGCGTACATTGGGCTACTAAACTTCGGCACAAACCCATACTCGTCCGCGAACACCCGGTAATCTGCGCTGCTGAACTGTGGTCCGTTATCGGACACCACCACCTCCGGAATCCCATGCCTACTAAATATCTTTTTTAGTTCCTCAATTGTCTCTTTACTTGTAGTCGACTTCATTTCACTTATTTCAGGGAATTTGCTGTAATAATCTACTGCTAATAAGAATGTGCGGTGTTGTACATGCACAAAATCTACTCCAACTTTCTGGAACGGCAGCTCAGGAACTGGATGCGGAATTAAAGGTTCCGCTTGCTGTGCATTATGAAATTGCTGGCATGTTGTACATCTACTTATTAAATCTTCAATCTGTTTATTAATTCCAGGCCAAAACACACTGTCTCTTGCTACCTGCTTACATTTTACCACGCCCATGTGAGACTCATGGATAATCGCCAGCATTTGCTTCTGCATTGACTTTGGAATTATTATTCTATCATCTTTTAATAATATATCTTGTTGTATCGTAATTTCGTTTCTGAACGTGTAATATGGTTTCACCTCATTACTTATGTTACTTTTGTTGTCCGGCCATCCATTTTTTGTCAATTTTAATATTTGTTGTAAGACTGTATCGTTGCTGGTTTCTTGTTTAATTTGTTGTATGTGCCCTCTCGCCACGCTGATTTCAGCCACAGTCACGTCTTTGTCGAACAGGTGTGCCGGTGCTGTCTTTAAGGAGTGCGCTCGCGATAACGTGTCTGCAAAATACATATATTTCCCTTGAACATGTACAACATTTAAATCGTAATTTTGCAACCGTAACCTCATTCTCTGCATCCTTGCTGACAACAAATGCAATGGCTTTAGCATGATTGAGACTAGGGGTTTGTGATCAGTTTGAATAATTATTGGTTTACCATAAATATACTCATGAAACTTTTTACATCCAAAGCAAATGGCCAACAACTCTTTTTCTATTATTGCATAATTCATTTCGGCTTGATTTAACGCTTTGGATGCCATGGATACTGGTCTTTCATTTTGAAAAATGGTCGCCCCTAGCCCTGACTTACATGCATCAACCTGCATTACAATCTGCTCTTTTACATTGTAGAACGCCAATACTGGTGCATTCACTAACAAGTTTTTAAACTTTTGATATGCTTTTTCTTGCACGTCCTGCCAGTGCCATGCCACTTCTTTTTTCAACACTACTCTTAAAGGTGCAGTCTCAGTGGCTAAGTTTGGGATGAACTTCCCGATATACCCTATCATTCCTAAAAAACGTTGATGGGCTGGCTTGTCCTGCGGGGTGGGCATATCTACTATCGCTTGGATCCTCTCCTTACTTGGCTTTAACCCGCTGGGTGACAATGTATGCCCCACGTAATCCACCTCCTGCCTACAAATTTTCGATTTTGTTGGATTCAATTTTAACTTTACCTCCCTTGCCCTTCTTAACACCTGCTCTAACCTTCGGTTGTGCTCTTCCTCTGTTTTCCCATAAATTAATATATCATCCGTAATGACACTCACACCCTCTATGTCTTTTAATATTTCATTCATCTGCTCTATGAAAATATCTCCGGCAGTTTCTATTCCGAATGGCAGCCTTGTGTAACGGTACCTCCCCCACGGGGTGTTGAAGGTGCACAGCATGGAACTTTCTTGGTCTAACTCTATCTGCCAGTACCCTGAATTAGCATCCAGCACAGAAAAATAACACGCCCCACTTGTCTTAGCCACTACTTCCTCTATAGTGCATGTTGGGTACGGACCCCTTAGCAATGCCTTGTTCAGCTTAGTAGGATCTAAACATATACGCGTCTTCCCTGGCTTACGTACAATGGTGATTGAGTTGACCCACGGGGTTGGCTCTACTTGTTGCACAATCACCCCTAACTTTATCATATGGTCTAATTCACATTTTACATCATCAATCACTGCATGCGGCATTCTTCGTGGGGGGTCAATTATTGAAGAAACATTTCTATCTATATGTATATGAGCATTAACTTTTATCCTCCCTAACCCCACAAACACATCATTATATTCATTTACCAGTTTTTCTGCTTCTGTCCCAATCTTCTTTGGACTGCTCATCTCATCCACTCGCGCCAAGAGACCCAGCACCACACATGCGTCTCGCCCGAGTATTGGTGTGCCGCTGTCTGTCACTTGAAACCACAGCTGGTGCCCCCTCACGTCGATAACGGTTTCGCCCACCGGTACCACATGTTGCCCGGTGTACGTTATCAAGTTGCACGTAGCCCTCTTCAATTCCAGCCCTTTCACCTTGTCGTACAGCTTCTTCGGTATCAGGTTTGCCTCGGACCCACTGTCTAGCTTGAAATTAATTGTCATGTTGCGTACTTGAAACGTTGCACCACAAACTTTCTCCTGCCGTACGGTGCCCCTCCATCGTTCCTATGAAGAATTCTTCGTCTTCCATCTCTCCTTCCTCGTCTTGAACTCCTCCGTCCGCGTGCCTGCTTTCCATATCTATCGCATTTACTGAACTTCTACTTGTTCGCGTCGACTTACACACTTTTGCAAAGTGCCCTACCTTCTTGCACAGCAAACAAGGTTTGTCTTTGGCCGGACATTGCCAACGTGCATGCTGATACCCACACCGGCTACAGTCTATTTTTACTTCTGGGTATTGACGTGTAGGTCGCTTCCACGCTGGTGGCGGCAGCCGGGCAGCACTGTACTGCCTATTGCCACGCGTCGGTGCCTGCTCACGTGTAATTGCATCCACTTGAGCGTTAACAATTTCGGTGCCACTATCCGCATTACTTAACTGCGAGGTGTTATGCTCACTCAACCGGCACACCTTCAAACATTTCTCTAGCGTTAACTGTTCTGTCTGTAGCAACTTGTCTCGTAATGTGTCGCTCTTTATCCCACACACTAGCTTGTCACACAGCAATGCGTCTTCCAACTGCCCGAAATTGCATTGTGCAATTTTGCTCTTTACCTCTGTGATAAACGTGTCCATGTCTTCTGTAGTTTGTCTGTATCTATTGAATTTATATCTGGTTACCGTAATATTCTCGTTACCGGCACAATGTTTTCTGAACGCTTCCACAAATGGTGCATACTTTTCTTTCTCCGACTCTTGAAATGTGAACGTTTTATGCAACTTTTGCGCTTCTTTCCCGGCAATATGCAAAAATATGCAACATTGCACGCGCTCTGCCTTCCCTGAGGCTCCAGTGGCAACTGCGAATATCTCAAACGAAGTGAACCAATCTCTCCAATTCACCGCCAAGTTACCTTCTAAACTCAAAGGCGCCGGTGCTTTAAGTCCAGTGAGCGCCATTCTTACAACCCGTTATACATCTGACACCATGTAGAGTACTGAAGAGTGGACACGACAAGCTCTAGTACAGAAGTGTTTTATTATGTCTTTGGGTTCACCACTACAACTCGGTTTCCGTCACATGACACATTCCCCTACTGGGCACGTTCATAAAGTCCCTCCGCCGGGCATTCATAAACTCATATCTTACACCGCCCACCGCGATGAATGCCGGCCCAAGTGGGGGCGGCTGCTGGTAGGCGACATATGCTGTCCAGGCTGCTAAGGGGCAGCATGGGGATCGGGGAATGGCGGGGACTAGCACCCTGTATGCCTGGCCGAGCCTCCACCTGGTCTTCGTAGAGCGTACGGTGATGGTGAGGCCAGCCGGCGATGGTATAATGTCTTGGATTTTTAGGGCATGGCCAGGGTCGGTGGGAGCCCCTGTGTGGACGAGGTTCCCCTGGTGGAGGAGGGTGTTGTACCCTATCAGAAGGGCTGCCTTCAGCACTCGTGCTGCGGGTCCCGCCGAGGAGAGGTAGTGGATGACCTGGCGGAGGTCAGCTGGTGTGAGGGGCGGGGCCTGCCGGGGCACATGAGGTGTGAGGCGTTGGATGCCCCGCTTCATGAGAGCGACCGGGTACGTGCTGAAGGCTGAGACGTCACCTCCGAATAGCTGTACCCAGGTCTTGGCTCCGCTCAGGTAGTTGAGTGCCGCTCCTGGGGTTGTGAGGTTGTCCTTGAGGTGTACCATGTACGCCAGCGTGTCATATTGTGTGGGCGCTAGCGGGTTGTTCCTGTGCCGCGCCATGAAGTCGTTGTAGTGCGTTGCCTGCACTGACTTGTTCCTCCAGGTACCTGTGGTCAGCCCCGCGAGGTACACCTGGAGGATCCGCTCGTGTTGTTCGTCTGTGTAACCTGGGAAGAGAAAGCAAGTGGGTGTAAGCTTCCCAGGTTACTATAAGCCTGCGGTGAGTACATTCTTAAAGGTTATGGTGATTTCAGATATTGCGAGTTCGTTGCATAGTTTTGCCGCAACAGTCCGAGCCTTGCTGTCTGTAGCGCGCCTACTGAGAGCATCTGCCAGGATGAGGTCTCGTCCAGGCTTATGTCGTATCTCCACCTCACAGGAGTTTGTAGCGGCGAATAGCCAAATCTCCCTGGCGCACGCAGTGAGTGTCTTGTCTCGGCCTGTGCCGGTGTTCAGTACTTGCTGGCTCGCTGCATTGTCAGTGTTAATCACTATGCGGTATTTGTCGGGGTGTGGTGGGGCAAGGGCTTTGAGGGCCACCACCAGATTTTTTGCCTCGAGGTGAGCAATGTTCGTGGTGCTGGACCTGAGGTCGTCCGGGTACTGGTGTGCGTAGTACTCCGTGGGGGAGTATGCCCCACCCCCTTCGAGTGTGGAGTCGCACTCAATCACCCATGGGGTTTTGGGTTCGCTGGGAAGTAGGACGAGGCCGTTTGAGCGTTTCGCGTACTCCAGGAACCAGCCGATGTCGGCTCGGAGGTCGTCCGGGACGTGGTGGTTTCCAGTGAATGGGGCCTGCATCAGGGCCTCGTGTATCCTCGCCATGAATCGTCTGGCGGGGGTGACACATCTTGCTATGTGCTGGAGGCGGCCGGCTAGCTTTTGGATGTCCTTCCTTGATGCCACTCTGGGGGCCGCCCAGTTCTCGCACTCTCTGAGGATGTTGTGGGGGGGTGTACATTTGCTCGGTGAGAGCACTAGGCCAAGCTTGCCCGTGACCATGGGGCAGTCCCGGTATGCTGCCTCCGCGTCTTGCTTCGTGGGTGCCACGCCCACAAAGTCGTCGAGGCAGCAGTACGCTACATGGCCCCGTTTCCTGAGGAGGTAGACGACTGCGTTGGTCGTCCTGGCGCAGGCCATGCATGATGTGCGGCAGCTGAATGGTGGAGCGAGGTCGGTGTAGTATTTGCCGTCGACTTTTATCCCGAGGAGGGGTGTTGAGAGGGGGCAAGTCCTGAGCTGCCTGTATGCTCTGGCGAGGTCCGCCCCCCATGCATATGCCCCTCTGCCGAGGTGTGTTACCTCGTCCGCTGCGTCCATTATGCCTGGGAGGCTATATGTACATGGGCGGCCTTGGTAATGTCCCTTCTTTATACCTGAGTTGACACTGGATCCCTTTGGCCAGCTGAGGTCGACGATGACGCGTCTGTCTGTGGTGTTTTTCTTGGGATGCGTCATGACTGGGCTGACCTGGTTCCAGGGGGTGAAGGGTGGTTCCTCGAAGGGGCCGATGATGGTGCCATGTGCCATCTCCGTTGCTATGTATGTCCTTATGGCGTGTTGGTGTTCAAGTATCAGCGCCTTCCAGGCGTGGGGGACCGCTGCGTCCTTCCCCATCCTGAACAGCGCCGCACAGTATTCAGGCCATGTGGCTTCGCCCAGGCCTACCTTCTCCCGCTTAGTACCCCGAATGACATATAAATGGGGAAGGAATTTGGGTTTACCTCGTTTTCTGCCGAGCGCTGTTCCAGCTGCTGCAAGTAGGTCATTGATCGCGTCGGTGCGATCGGCATTTTTCTCATACTCAGGCATCGCGTATTGCCCGTACCCTGCGAGTATGTCGCGATCCTCCGTGTACGCATCATTGAAGTGCATGGCATTGTTCAGGGTAGGGTGTGTTGCGGGCAGAGCTGAGTGTTGTTGTTGGAGCGTGGCATCCGTTGCCACCGCCCATGCCATCGGCGGCGGAGTTGGTGGGCCGCCCGTGCCAGGGCCAGCCTGCGGGCCGGGCGTGGGTGTCATGGCCGCCACTCCACGTGGTGCCTGCTCCGCCGCTCGTCTGTTGGGGCTCGTGTTAGCATCAAGCCTGGCATCCACGGTAGCGAGGATGTCTGTCCGCAGATCCTTCATATGGTTGCTCATCATCGTCTGTATCGCCTCCAGGATCCCATCACCAACCCCGGCGTGGGGCTCCGTGGGACAGGGGCGCTGCCGCGGCAGTTGTTGTGACAGCGCGTGGGTTGACGGCCCTGCTCGCGCTGAGTCGGTCGCGTTGGGGTCGGCGCGGGCCTCGTGCGTGCTGCTCGCCATCTCGTCCCCTCCTTGTTTGCTCGCCCTCGGGCGTCCCCGCCCTTTAGGCGCGTTACTTTTGTTGTTTTTCTTCGCAGCATTACGAGCTGACTTCCGTGGTGTCGGCATTTTACCGTTGCGTAGCGTTGCATGGCGTTACGTTACGTGGCGTGGTGAATAATTAAAGGAAAGGTGGTGGTAGTGTTATCGGGACGGCAGCTGGAGGAGTTGTGACCGTGGAGGGAGGTCCGATTCGGGTGGTCACGTGGTGTTTTGGTGGAAGGTGGGGGGGGGGGGTCTCTTCCCGTAGGGTGGGGGTGGGGGGGGGTTTGTCTCCAGGCTAGGTGGGCATCGGGGTTATGTGTATGGGTGTTCTTTCGTGGAGGGTGGAGTCGGATTAGCTCAGTCAGGTGGGGCCTATCTCCGCTGGCGAATTACCCATGTTATGTTAACATGCACAATGTCCGTTTAGCATGCGTTTAGCGTCCGTTTCCTCTGGCGGTCTTTGCAACAGTTCGACACCAGACACCACAGGACTAGACAAATTCTTTGTCCGGTGGTGTCCGGTATTCAGTACGGTAAGGTCTGACTGGGCCTTAACGGTTTCGCCGTAAGGTGTACAATATTTTATGTCCCATCATCACCTTACGCCGATCTTCCAGTTTTTCATTTTCCAATGTTGGCAACCCTGCAATACCATTAATGTAATAATATTATATCAATCGTACAGATTATTGTGTCCATAACGCAACAGGGAGCATCTAAGTTTTTAACATTTTTCTGGGGGATTACCCTAGACCTCCCCCCCCCCTACCCAATATAACATCCCTTAATATCTTCCGGTTTTTCATTTCCCAATGTCAGCAACCATGTCATAAATGTTGCTAAGACGTAAAACCCATACAAAAAACTTAACCAAATTTTAGAAGCTAAGTGTTTGGTAGTTCTTACTTTACAAGAAACCTGTAGAGTGTAGTTTGTTTGTTTGTTTGTTGTTGTTTTACGTCCTAGCAACATCTAAGGTCAGAGTGTAAGATGGAGGCAGTCCGACTGCCTGACCAGCCTTAAGGAGCTGTCACATTATGACGCATCACACCACCGTACGCCGACATATGTGATTTTTAGCCGCTACATCGGGATACATCGTTATGCGTTACGTGTGCGTTAGGCGCTCATTGGTATATGTCAATGTACGTCAAGGGGTCAGCAAAGTTTTGTGCATGCACAAAACTTTCAACATATGACAACATGTGGATTTTAAGCAGACAAGGTTATGACTTACAAGAAAAAAGTTGAAAAATAAGTTGAAGGAAAGTTTGGCTACATGTATAGTGTCAATGTGTAAATTTTCACATTTTCACTCTAGCGCAAAATCATACAATTATAATTTTGATATGTCATGGGGGATAAATTTAATACATGTAGAACTGCTAACATACCTAATAGACAGAGGCTAAAATAATTATTTGACTTGCTATCAATATAACAAAGACTTAATTATTAGCATCGTAATGTGGTGCCCAGTTTTGGAGAATAACCCATATATATATATTTATATATATATCCAAGTGCATTGCCTGTATGTATGTAAATTGTAATTGTAAACATTGAACAACTTATGGACGTAAATCATTTAAAAGACTTAAACGTTTAGGGGAACAAGTACAGTCATCTGCACTGACCTCTTAGGCAAGGAACCGTGTAGACAACTAGGGATGGATCTAGGGAGATTGCATTGGGGAGCCTAGCTGGTGTAATGGTTAAGATGCTGGCCCAGGAATGGCAGGACGTTTGCGTGGGGATCCTGGTCTAGGCACAATATTTCTCAGTTTCGTCGCCCCAACGACACTACCAATTACAGGCCTCGCGTGTGGAAGATCGGGAGTTTGCGAGTTCGGTTCCCGGTCGAGTCAAACCAATGACATAAAAATTGATACTTGTCGCTTCCTAGCGTGGTGCTCGACATTATTAGGATAGGGTAAGGGCTGGTTAGCTCGGTGTCAGGATTATGTGACTGAGTGGGATATCGGGTCATGGTGCTAGCTGCCTGATTTCCCAGTGCCGGAGCACTATAAAATCGCCATGAGTGCATACCATCACAAGTCGGTATCCATCCTGATATGACCTTAGATGTTGCTAGGATGTAAAATAACAACAAACAAACACTACCAATTATACTACCCAGTCATGCTACCCCCAGCGTCACTGTTCACCCGTTCTGACTCTTGTTACCATCGGCACTATGACCCA
Source organism: Branchipolynoe longqiensis (assembly GCA_030323885.1). Taxonomy (NCBI): domain Eukaryota; kingdom Metazoa; phylum Annelida; class Polychaeta; order Phyllodocida; family Polynoidae; genus Branchipolynoe; species Branchipolynoe longqiensis. The sequence continues at coordinate 34,383,599 of CM059203.1, read as the reverse complement.
ATATCCTACTCAGTCACATTATCCCGACACCGAGCTAACCAGTCCCTGCTTATCTTAGCAACACTGAGCACCAGGCAAGGTAGCGGCAAGTATCAATATTGGAAGTATTTAGTTTGATTCGGTCAGGGATTGAACCCACAACCTCTCATACATGAAGTGGCACTCCTAACCACTAGGCCATCTCATCTGGTTCATTAAAAAAAAAAAAAGGAAAAAAAAGATTTTAGTTAGGCAAGACTATGGGCCAGCTAAGGGCATCCTGTTCTTTTTTCCCCTCTTTTTTAATCCCTAAAGCCCATGTCACACTATTCCGGATTGAGCAACGGACAGAATTGTCTAGTCCGGTGGTGATAAGTATCAAAATGTATTAAAATGTGTCAAAGTGTTGTGACAGTGGGTCTATGAACGGACATGAAACGGACATGAAACGGACATGAAATGGACATGAACGGATAGCGAACGGACGAAATGAAATCAAACCGGACAAGAACCGTAGACGTCAGTCCGGCGGCATCCGTTCCTAGTTTTGTACATGTTCAAAACTTGTACTGACACAAACCGGACATTGTTCGTTTTCTGTCCATTAACCCCCAATCTGGTGAGGTGTGACAAGGCCTTTAGGTACCCTATGGCTGGTTTTTGGAGTTTTACGTCTTGGCAACATCTAATGTCATGTCAATGGTACCCTAAGAATGAATTTACCAGTTAACAGAACAGAAATTGGGCTTACCTCTCCATTGGATATTTATATCACGGTTCCGACTGCGCATGCGCTGAAAAAGGCATTCGGAGCAAAGCAAAGGCTACGGCCATTGAGTTTGCCGATACGCATAGGGCAAAACTTCGATTTGATTCAAAATTAATAGAAATACATAACAATTTGGCATAAAGATGTATGCACACATGCAATATAATGATCTGATGAATATAGCTAAGACAAAACTAGCCATAGTTAAGCATTTTGAGCTAAGAAACATACAATTCCACACAAAACAATCAGTGATATCCACATCACCATTATTAATTCTTGTTCTAAATATTAAAATGCCAAATATGTCAACATACACTTGCATCAGAGAATATATAACTAATATCTGATTGACCCTACTCATTTTCTAGTTCTACATATGAAGAGTTCAGGCGCAGAACCTCGTAAATGCCAATCCAAAAATGGGAGATAAACATTGGAATCAAACCTTGAACAAGTTACTTTGTTTCTATTCCTGCTTTTTTGTTCATTGCTCCATAACCATATGATCATATGAAAAGTAGAATTAGTGAGAAATAAAATTATTTTCAGGTAAAAATCTATTATTTAAACTAAATCTTTGGATTGGCATTTACGTGGTTTTGTGCCTGAACTCTTCATATGCCATTAACCATAGGATATAAATAAAAAAATGAATAAAATAAGTAAAACTGACTCTGGCTATGGCTCTAACAGTAGTCTGAGTGCCCAGATTTGTTTAAATCTAAATGCACATGGCATAAGATGAGCTGATTATATTGATGTAAATGCAATTCTGGATAAAAGAGTAATATCTTAATTTATTATATATATTTGTTTAGTTGGTATTCTATGTTTCAAACAAGAGCTGAGATGAGCTGAAACTAGCACATTTCATAGCTGCACCCAGTGTATTAGCATGTGCCATATGCTTCTCGCGGGTTTGTTTTGCTCTGACGCATCCCACAATGCACCGGAACCGTGATGTAGTCTATTAAGACCCCCCGCCATCCCGCCACTCTTCATACTTGCTGGTGTTCTATTTCAGGAGGTCAGGTGCAGGTGTTCTATTTCGGGAGGCCCTCTCCCATGCCTGACCATCAAGACACTGATTGGCACTGTGCGCTTTCTGGCCCTGTGGCCGCCGTTTGTAAACACGCTGAGTAGACCGTTCCTATGGCGACTGACCTGGCAGTCACTAGCTCTACGAGTTTGGGATATTTGAATTGAAATTATGTTGGGTCAAGGTTTATAGTAGATAAAAGATTCACCCCATACTTCCAGTACAGGGGTGAAAACCAACCCATTAGAAAAGCACAATATATTCTTCATGTAAGTCTTCATATTTACCCACTACTTTTCAGTTGGAAAATATAATAAAACATATACTTTAATGCAATTTAAAAGTGAAATCGACGGCATTCTCTGGCCGCCATCTTGTCTTTTTGCATTCTCTCCCATTTCACCAAATCTGTGTTGATATAAGTAACCATTTGACATTGGTGCCAGGCATTCTATTTCCTATTCCATACTAAAGCTATTTTCGCCCGTATTTAGACTACGTTGTCGTTCACCCCTGTACTGTAAGTACGGGGTGAATCTTTTATCTAGGTTTATAGCCGTTCAGCAGCAGCATGCTATTTCTAAACCCGGTATGTACTAAATGTTCATAAAGATGCGGAGCTAATACTAGTTTTGTTTGTTTGTTGTTTTACATCCTAGCAACATCTAAGGTCATATGAGGATGGGTTCCGACTTGTGACAGTGCACACTCATGGCAACTTTTTAGTGCTGCCCAACTGGGAGACCAGGCCACCAGCACCATGACCTAATATCTCACTCAGTCACATTATCCTGACACTGAGCCAACCAGTCCTTGCCCTATCCTATTGGGCGGGTGGGCGGTGGTGTCCGGAGGGCTGGTAGCAGTGTGGTGGGCGGCTTTGATAGGGTTGGTGGGCCGGTCTGGGGCCGGTCTGGGGCCTCCGTGCCGGGCTGGAGGTGCCGGCTCCTCAAAAATCCGGCGAGGCGGGAGCCGCTGCCCGGGCGCACTTGGCCAGGCATGCGTCCTCGCTGTGCCTGGTTAGTACCCTCCGGACATTGGCGCAGTATGCGCATGCGTGTAGTTGTCTGGAGACCCCCTGGCCGTGGACCTCCCCCGGGGCTGCGTGGGTGCAGGAGTTGGGGTCCCGGTTCCAGGCATAGCAGAGTGGGCCGTGGGTCTCCTTACTGTAGGCCACGCGTGTGTCGGTCTGGCCGCGGAACTGGGGACGGGGCATTGCAGGGTCGAGGGAGGGGAGTTGGGTGGTGGTGGAGTGGGGAGGCATGGCGAGGGACTCCAGTCTGAGGAGGTTTATGGCCACTGGGTCGTGCCAGCCATGGGGGAGGGTACCGTCCGCGATCGCGGTAAAGACCGCCTCAGAGTAGTGGCGGACGGTCGTCCAGGGATAGAGGAGGTTGTCACGACAGATGGATAGGATATGGTGGTGGAGTCCGGGGGCGGAGTGGGCGGGGAAGTCCGGGTGGTCGATGAGGGTGAGGAGGGCGAGGGCGTATTCGTCCTTGGTCGCCTCCCCCCTCTTGACTGGGTTCTTCTCGGGACCTCGCCTCACCAGATCGGAGGGGAAGATGTAGTGGGATGGGATGCCTTGGCGTCTGGTTGAATGCCGCGCCTCGGCGGATGCCAGGATTTCCCTGACGGCGTCGGCCGTGGAGGCGGGGTTGTGGCGGGTCTCCTCCCCCTGGTAGGCCGGCGATGTGGAGGGCTGCAGCTGGGGCAGGATGTGGCGGTACCTCCCGTACTCCGCGTGCGTCGTTCCGGGGAGGGCCGCCTGGGGGGGCGGCGGCGGCGGTCGGGCCGCGGCGGTGGCAGATGCCCGAGGTGTTGGTGCGGCCGGCGGGGGCGCCTCTGGCGCGGGCCGGGTCCCGTTGGCGCTGATGTGGTCGATCCGGGCATGGAGGTCAGCAGTGGCCTGCCGGTGCTCGGTGTTGGCCTGCCGGTGCTCCTCGTTGGCCTGCCGGTGCTCCAGCTGCATGCGCTGGATAGCCTCCAGCACTGAGGAGGTCTCGGCGCCCGAGGAAAGGTCCGAGGGCGCCGGGGGGGAGACCGCGGCCGGTCTTGGTGACTCGACCCTCCCGGGTGACGTAGAGGGCCCCGGGGACCGGGGGGCGGCCCGGGAGCCCTTTCGTCCTCGTCCTTTCCCTTGAGGCATGGTTGGTGGATGCTGGTGTGCGTCAGCGGTCCGAGGTGTAGGCCCAAGGGAAAAGCCCAAAGGTCCGAGGTGTAGGCCCAAGGGAAAAGCCCAAAGGAAAAGTGAAGGATAGCGGAAGACGGCAGGAGGGTGAGTGCCTGAGGAGAGCCGGCGGGCGGCCTTATAAGGGAGGAAGGAGGGGGGGGGGTGAGGTGCGAATGCTGACGGCCCGGGGGAGGGTGAGATGTGGCGAGCAGCGGGCGTCGGGCGAGGCGTGAGCGCCAGAACAAAGAGGGTGGCCTGAAAGAGGGGGGGGGGGGGGGCGAGCCGGGGCTCGCCCGAGGTGAGTAGGCAGCGCCACAGCGGCGGGGGAGGGTCTCCTCCTTCCCTCGCATCAAACGTAATGCTTCGCATTACGACCAATGGCGAGCGCCTGGCTAGGAAGCGACAAGTATCAATTTTTAAGTCATTGGTTCGACTCGACCAGGGTTAGGACCCACGATCCCACGGTCTACTAACACGGGAAACGGATGCTCTAACTCATTTGGCCATCCTGTCTGGTTAGGAGCTAATAGAGGGAGTGCACATGACGCCATTACTTAGCAATCAGCGGTCAGCGGGCTGCCATCTTGGATTACGAGCACCCTCCCTAGCCATGTTGTTAATGCATGCAGATGCAGTAAAACAGAGTTTTCTTGTGTTCTGTGAGGTTCTGGGAAATTTACATCCAATGTGTTTACTTACAGCATTTTACCAACAACTTCTGAGGCCAAACTACTCAAAACAGTGAGAAATAAACCAACAAATCAGTAAATAACCACAGCGTAGCCAGTTGCAAGCCTTCTGTATGTCATCCAATATGGCCACCGAAAGTTGTCTTGTGACGTTATTACACCCCCTAAGAAGCCACATAAACAGGTGTGGAGAGGGTGATGACATCAGGGAGCCTAGATAGTGTAATGGTTAGCACACTGACCCAGAATCCAAGAGGTGTAGGTTCTAATTCTGCTCTAGGCGCAATATTTCCCATTTTAATCACCCCCCACCGCTTACAATATAAGGGGTTTGGCTTTCGATAAGTCTATGCTTTTATCGGACTTTGCAACTTTAAATAGGTTCAGGCTACTCAGACATCAGAACATTTCCATAGTGACAGTCCTCATTCGACAACCAGATGGGATGGCCGAATGAGATAGAGCGTCCGTCTCCCGTGTTGGTAGACCATGGGATCGTGGGTTTGAACCCTGGTCGAGTCAAACCAATGACTTAAAAATTGATATTTGTTGCTTCCTAGCTAGGCGTTCGGCATTATTAGGACAGGGCAAGGACTGGTGTGCTCAGTGTCAGGATAATGTGACTGAGTGGGATATCAGGTCATGGCGCCAGTGGCCTGGTCTCCCAGTGGGGCAGCACTATTAAGTTGCCTTGAGTGTGCACTGTCACAAGTCGTGAATATAACCTATGCGCTATGGCCTATTCTCGCCTAGATAAAAGATTCACCCGGTACTTGTAGTACACGGGTGAAGATCAGCCTTATATAAATACGGGCGAAAATAGCGTTAGTATGGAACATCACCTAGAAACTGTGGCTCCAGTATCAAATGGATACTTATATAGGCGCAGAGTTGGTGAAATGGGAGAGAATGCAAAAAGACAAGATGGCGGCCGCAGAACGCCGTCGATTTCACTTTTAAATCTTATTAAACTAGATATTATATTATATTATATTTTTCAACTCAAAGGTAGCGGGCTCTCAATAATACATATGTAAAGAATAAATGTTGCTTCTTAGATTGTGAAATTAGGCTCTCAATTCTTTGACCCGCATTTTCGCCACCTTTTACATAGGGTTCTTGTACCTAATTCTCGCCATGAATATGGCCTATGCTGCCGACCACCAATCAATCAATCAATCAATGAAGTCGGTACCCATCCTGATATCACCTTGGATGTTGCTAGGAGTAAAACAACAACAACAAACAAACAGTGGGAGCGCTGTGGGGTGAATCTTTTATCTAGGGGTGTGTGTGTGTGGGGGGGGGGGGGGGTACCCGACCTCCAACCACGAATCAAACGCAATCCAAGCATTACAACCAATAGAAATTGAATATATCGTTCAGACATAACTAACCTGGCGTTTGCCATTACTAGGATAGGGCAAGGACCAGTGGAATGAGGAGGACCAATTGTCTGTGATTGAAATCAATCCCGCTAAATCAACTGCCGTCACATTGTCTCTTAATTTTGCACACGCCCAAACCAGCATATTTTGAAGCATTCTGGGAATGGTTGAAATGACGATGGTCTGAAGACATTACGAAGGACCTAGATCAAATTCAATTTGAACATGCTTACAGACTAAAGGCTCTGTCACACTTCACCGGATTGGGGAAATGGAAAGAAACCAAACAAAGTCCTTTGATATCTGGCAAAGTCCGGTTTATGTCCGTTGCATATCCGTTGATATCAATTGATATCCGTTGCAAGTTTTGAGCATGCGCAAAACTTCTAACAGATTGCGCCGGACTGCCCTATGCGGTTATTATCCGTTACCATCCGTTTCCCATCTGTTCCTCATCCGTTACCTGTCCATTACCATCCATTGCATATTCATTACACATTCGTTGCCGTCTGTTATAGTTCTTTTTGTATTCTGAATTGTCCGTTGATCATTAGATATGTTATCAACCATTACTGTCTCTTACCCGTCCGTTACCCATCAGTTTCCCGTCCGTTACCGTCTGTTACATAATCGATACATTTCAAGTTTGATTAACACCGGACTAGAATATTCTTTGTCAGGTTGTGTCCGTTGCTCAATCCGCCATAGTGTGACAGGCACTTAACCAATTTTTAATTAACGGTGACTAAAATCTCGCAAACTATTTTAGAAACGCAAGAAGAAGAACATAACAAGGCAACGACGACGACCACAACCAAAAAAAACACCAAAGCAGACAACAAAAACACCCCCAAAAACACAGCAAGAGAATATAGTTCGGGTGACTTTTAGTTTTAGACGATCTGATTATCGTTTTTGGGAACCATCTCGCATTCTCTGCTTCGTGACCTCAATGACCCCAGTGACTGATTGGTCTCGCCGCCTGGCGGAAAGTTCGAGAACTAATCATGTGGGTGACGTAGGAGTCTAGAATCCTGTTTTGCTAGCGGTTTGCAGACTAATCCTATTTTGCATAGAATATTACCTGTTAGGTATGCAGGTATTGCAATACCTCAGGGAGTTTGACGCCCCTGCCCTGCAGAGTTGTAAGCCACTGCCTTGTGGTACAGGTTATTGACAGAACCGAAGGCTAAGGGACCAAACCCTAAACAGAAAACCATGTCACTGTGGCAGCATTAAGGGTGGTTGATGTATGGAACTCCCAAAATCTCTCGACCAGCCACTGCAGGGACAAATAGTTTTGCGCCTGTCTTGACATGTTCTTGCCGGTGTGAAACCTCTATTTGCTCCCCGAGAGAGTGCCGCTGGTAACTTGCAAAAGCCAGCAGCACTTCAACACTTTGCAAGCAGCTTTCATGAAATGTACAACTGCACAGGAGAGCGGCAGTCAAGTAATGAAAGCAGTCTTTGTCGCATTGCGACCGACAACATGATGATGATGATGAGTCAATGAAATAATAAAAGAAGACTCTTACTTGAAATAAATATTCATTTTGTATGCGTATATATATATTTGTATTTAATATTCCATGGTGATTAAACTGGTTCTGGACGTAACTGTGCTGTCCCCTGCTTGTCCCTGGCTGTTATGTCAGGGAATATACTATTCTGGGAATACCATCATCATCATCATGCTGTCTGTCGCGATACGACAAAGACTGCTTTCATTACTTGACTGCCGTTCTCCATTTAGCTCTCTGCTGTGAGAGTTGCGTCCATGAGTCGGTCTTAATGTCTCTCAGCTTCAGGTTTCTCTTGATGGTATCCTTGAACCAGAGACGAGGGCGCCCTCCCTTTCTGTAACCAGAAGACAGTTGAGAATAGAGGATCTGCTTTGGTAGCCTGTCTGAAGACATCCTCATGAGGTATTCTGGGAATACCAGAGCTTCAATAAGAACACACTTGCCACTGCATGTCTAAGCATATTTTATAATACCATATTGAACCATCTGTGGGAAAGCCACCACAGACTTATGTGGGAGGTCGGCGGGACCAAGTGGTCCTTAGCCACTGCCGTATTGGCCACTCGTGGCTTACACATGCTTTTCTACTCAAGGGGGAACCTCCCCCTGAATGTATTGGGTGTCAGTCCCCGCTGACACTCAAACACATTTTACTAAGTTGCGTTGATTGTTTGGCCCTGCGCCAACGGTTCTACACTGCAGACAGTATGCATGACCTTTTTACTAAGGTAAACCAGGAAAACATTTTAGCCTTTTTGAGGGCAGCTGGACTGTACCACCTCATATAGTTTACTAAATAGATTCTATCAATTATTAATAAAACTTTTCTTTTTCTATGGGAATTTGTTTCCCTTGACCACAAATATATGATTGTGAGCTTTCTAATTTAATGAGTGTCTATTGGCACATAATTGATTGTCTGCTTTTACATGTAAAAGCGATGGTTTGAACAAAAAACAAACATTTCTCGCTGTGAATATGGCCTATGCTGCCGACACAGTGTAAAGCAACCACCAATCAATCAATCAATATAATACCATAACTAGTAATAGCATTTTCCAACAAAGGTGTATGAAAATAATTGAAGTTGAAGTCCTCTACTTTTTTTGGTGTCTCCTTCTTTTGTGTTACGTCCATAACTCAAAATTGGGAAGAATATAACTTCCCTGTAAAGATTTTTTTATAGTGCAGTTGTATACCTAGTGTATCATAGTGTAGGGTTGCGTGTTCGAGTCTGTGGCTGTGTAGGTAGGCTAAGGTGAAAAACAATACAGACGGAGAGAAAGAGAAAGTAAAGCAAATTAAGAGTGTGAGAATTAATTGTTTTATGCATTAAATTTCCTTTAGAAAAGTGTTGTTATTAATGAATCATATGTTCCATCCACACTTGAGGCTGGTCACTCAATTAATTTGTGTTATTCTGACAAGATGGTAACCTAAACTATATTTTCCTTCGCATTATTAGTATATGTATGGAAAAGAGTTGACTACTCAGTGAAAAAAAAAGAGAAATACACAATATTAATTTGTAGCCCTCATGTATCACTTTGGCCCCATTTACCATGAAACGAAAGAGAGGGCGCCCTCGTCTCCGGTTCAAGGATACCATCAAGAGAAACCTGAAGCTGAGAGACATTAAGACCGACTCATGGACGTCACTCTCACAGCAGAGAGCTAAATGGAGAGCGGCAGTCAAGTAATGAAAGCAGTCTTTGTCGCATCGCGACTGACAGCATGATGATGATGATGATGACCATGAAAAGACCCCAAGACGTTGCTAGGACATAAGTCCCGAACAAAATAAATATAAACAAACAGTGATTGCGGACTACTTCACATATCACTAAGACATTTGCTATTTTCTCACTGTATTTTCTGCTTATTCTCCTTTTGTCCCTTCAGTCCGATAAAAACATATAATTTTCAAAACCAAAACAATTATCTAGATTTGATCCTACATACCTTTTGTTTGTTTGTTTGTTATTTTACATCCTAGCATCATGTAAGGTCATATCAGGACGGGTACCGACTTGTGACAGTGCGCACTCATGGTGATTTTATAGTGCTGCCCCACTGGAAGACCAGGCCACCAGCACCATGACCTGATTTCCCACTCAGTCACATTATCCTGAAACTGAGCCAACCAGTCCTTGTTCTATCCTAATAATGCTGAGCGCCAGGCTAGGAAGCGACAAGTATCAATTCTTAAGTCATTGGTTTGACTCGACCAGGGTTCGAACCCACGATCTACCAACACGGGAGATGGACGCTCTAACTCATTTAGCCATCCCGTCTGGTAGCCTCCTACATACCTAACTTAGAGAATGGTACACTTATTAAAGTTTCATAGTCTGATGATTTTGAGTTACTATAATTTTCTGAGATAAATAACTAGCAACTAGTATCTAAATATAATCATAGCTAGCAACTAGCATCCCTATACAAGTTACGCGTTGTATGGTTGTTGAACCTACATGTGTATGTATGTGTAAGTGGAGTTTGCCTGTATGTATGTAATTGTAAACATTAAATGACCATTTAAAAGAGTTGCAATTCCAGGGGGACGAGTGTAGTAGTCTATGCTAACCTCTCCAAACCATGGTCGAGTCAAACCAATGACGTAAAATTCTATCGTTGTCGATTCCTAGCCTGGCGCTCGGCATTCTTTTAGCAATGTGGCAAGGACTGGTTAGCTCAGTATCAGGATAATATGACTGAGTGGGAAATCGGATCATGGTGCTGGCGGTCTGGTCTCCCACTGGGGCAGCACTATGACGTCAACCGTAAGTGCGCGCTGTCACAAGTCGGTACCCGTCCTAATATGACCATAGATATTGCCAGGATATAAAACCCCAATAAACAAACAAACAAACCTGACATAACCTTAAATGTTGCTAGGATGTAAAACCCCAACAACCAACCAAGCAAACCTCATGTGACCTTGCATAATGCCATATACTGATGTAAAACCCCCAACAAACAGACCTGATATGACCTTAGATGTTGCTAGGATGTAAAAACCCAACTGTCAAAACTGTCAACTCAAGGGGAGGCCGGTGTTGCAGTTTTCGCGGCACACCAGTTTGCGATGGACACATACATTCAAATGCATTGTCAAAGGCCGTGAGCAAATCTTCATACAGAAAAAGTCAAATATCTCTCAGATTACACCACCTAGAAGCAACCCACTTGGAACACATATAGAACACATATTCAATGAATAGATTATATTAAATTTATAAGGTTAGGCTTCTGTACTTCTATTAATTTTGAATAAAACTAATGTTTTGCACTGCACATACCGTCAAACTCAAGGCATTGTCAATGGTCGTGAGCAATCTTCATACAGAACATACAGAAAAAGTGAAATATCTCTAAAACCACACCACCTAGAAACAAATCGCTTGGTACACATATAGAAAACATCTTTACCACAAACATTATATTAAATTTATAAGGTTAGTGATGATGCTGTTTGATTTTGACGCATGCGCAGAAGCGATGTGTCCCTCGCAAACTGATGTGCCGCGGAAACTGCAACACCTGTTTCCCAAGCATTCTAATTTCTAGTCTCGACGGTTAGTATCGGCTAATTGGTAGTAAATGGGAGTCGGTCGCCCCTGGAAACGGTTGCCATGGACTCACATTGGTAGGGCGCTATGCGGATGCCTCTTATAATTGGAGCAGGTGCAGGAGAAGGTTTATCGACAGTTGTGATAAAATAAAAAATGTTGATTTTTTGTTTGTTAACTCATTGGTTTGACTTCGCCAGGGTTCTAACCCAGGGGTTCGAAAACCCATGGTCTGCCAAAACGGGAGGCGGACGGTCAACTTATTCAACTTCCAGATGTATTTGTTAAAATAATATAATTAAAGTTTGTTTTATTTAACGACACCTCTAGAGCACACTGATTTTTATCATCGGCTATTGGACAGCAAGCATATGGTCATTCTGACATATTTCTTTGGAGGAAACCCACTGCCCGCCACATAGGCCACTCTTTCCGATAAGCAGCAAGGGATCTTTAATATTCACTTTCCCATGGACAGGACAGCACATACCACAGCCTTTGATGGACCAGTTGTGGACCGCCCACTGGTTGGAATGGAAAATAGCCCAAACTGCAAATGGGTCCACGAAGCAGGATTCGATCGGATGACCCAACACCTTCACAGGTGGACACTCTACCGCCTGAGCTACGTCCCGGTCTAGTAATTAATTAAAGTTGCAAGCATAGTCCCGATCGTTTTCAGTTTCTGTCAATCTGTTAGATCAGGGCCGCGTTCAGGGTCCGTCTTGAAGGCGCCGTGGAGACGTCTCGGGGATGCTTTTTGACCTATTCGCATTCAGGGTGCGTCTCAGCGACGTCTAGGAGACGCCTCCCTTTTCAGACTGGAGATGAAAAGCGCCTCGAAAATGGCCGCCGTATTCAGTAGTTTCAGCCAATCACAGTGCAGCTTTTCCATTGCAAATGGCCGCCGCCTATGGGGGCGGCCATTTTTGAGACAACAAACTGCCTTTACGGTTCAGACCAGCGTGACGTCATGGCCATCTCCGAGGCGCCTCCAAGACAGACCCTGAACGCGGCCCAGGACATTAGGTTGATTGTTGTAAACTATCCCACTTTAGTTTGGAGAAACTATTGTTTTAAATGGCGAACTTTGGTTTGTTGTTGGGGTTTTACATCCTGACAACATCTAAGGTCATATAAGGACGAGTACCGACTTGTAACAGTGCATATTCATCGTGACTTTATAGTAGTGCCCCACTGGAAAAAACAGGCCACCGACATCATGACCCAATATCCCACTCAGTCACATTATCCTGAAACTTAGCTCTATCCTATTAATGCTGAGCGCCAGGCTAGGAAGTGACAAGGATCAATTTTATAAGTCATTGGTTTCATTCGACTGGGAACCGAACTCCCGATCTTCCACACGCGAGGACCGCGCTCTACCAATTCGGCCACTCCGCCCGGTTTTGTTTGTTTGTTGTTGTTTTACGTCCTAGCAACATCTAAGGTCATATCAGGACGGGTACCGACTTGTGACCGTGCGCACTCATGGCGACTTTATAGTGCTGCCCCACTGGAAGACCAGGCCGTCAGCACCATGACCTGATATCCCACTCAGTCACATTATCCTGACACTGAGCCAACCAGTCCTTGCCCTATCCTAATAATGTCGAGCGTCAGGCTAGGAAGCAACAAGTATCAATTCTTAAGTCATTGGTTTGACTCGACCAGGGTTCGAACCCACGATCTACCAATACGGGTGACGGACGCTCTAACTCATTCGGCCATCCCGTCTGGTCCCGCGCCCGGTGCAAACTTTGGAGAAATTTGAAGTGCAAATATGCTAAATTGAATTTTGGTCTGCATATCACAACTCTTACACCATCAGGGATGAAAGATCTCCCCGATTCTGCGGATTTCCGGGATTTTTCAATTCCGCAGCACCATCAGCGTAGATCTATACTAATACGTGGTGCAGTCCCCGCAGCACTATCAGTGTATACCACTAATAAATGCTTCAAACGGCACAGTGCTATCAGCGTATACCAATAGATCTATATTAATACGTGGCACTGAGCCCGCAGCACTATCAGCGTATACTACTAATAAATCCTCCAAACGCTGCATCATTATCAGCATATACCATTAGTAAATGCTTCAAACGGCGCAGCGCTATCAGCGTATACCAATATATATGAAACCCGACTTCCAGAAATTTTCCGCGATTCCCTGACAATGCTAAACCTATGGGAGAATATCCGCATTTCCGCTTTTTTTCCCGGAAACCACTTTCATCCCTGCTCCATAGGCATCACCAGAAATAGGATCCTGGTGATGGGTCCAGTATCATAGAGATGATGAACATGGGAAATAGTGCACCTAGCACATGATTCGAACCCACACTTCTTGTCATTCTGAGTCTAGTGCGCTAATTATTTCACTATCTAGGCTCCTTAATGCAATCCTATCCACGCTTACCTGTCAATGCAGCTCCCGAGAGGTCAGTGCTGTATACCAAAGACCGTATAATACTAAGACGGCTCACTCCCTATCTCTCCAATGGTAATGTAAATTTTGCAGTGCCACCTTGTGGTGGGTTTGATCAGCTGGCTGCTGGTTGGGGTTTCACATGTAAACACATACAATTATATTATACATGAGATAAGTAAGTATGAATACACATCAATATGAAATTGCTATGAACAAATACACATCATCATCAGCATCATCATCAGCATAGCCATCATCACACATCTTTCACATTCATATACACATTTATACATATAATATAGCACCTGTTTAACCAAGAGAACAGCCAGCGCACCAGGTGGTGGGTTTGATCATTTTGAGTACAGGCTGAGTGAGCCATCTTAGTATTATAGGGTCTTGGTGTATACTACAATATTAACAGACACAAAAACTTAAAGTTGCTTTGCAACCTGAAATCTAATACATGATATAAATATATGTGAATCCAGAGGAAATTGAGGAAATTGCAATCAAAGGTGTACTGTGGTTTTTATCCATTCCCACCAAAATAAAACAAACTTTTTTTTCTTTTTTTTGTTGATGATGGGTGTATTTATGCTGCCCATACCGGTTAAGTCTAGTGACTTGTCTTCGCCGCTAAACAGTAATAGTCTTGTGACTCCCCTTGTTTTTATCACTTTCAGTTGTTGCGTAGCTAACTACTGCATGCATTCTTTCTCTGTTTGTAAGCATTCTCCCACATCCCCCAAACCTTGGGACTTGTTAGTGAAACATAACCCTCCAGGCGTTAATGTTGCCCAGGAAACCAAGAAGCTGCGAATTTGATCAGTTTTGTGGCTTCGGTTTTTGCACGGCTCGTGGGAACAAGTTCTGAAAATCAAGTCACATATAATACTAGTAATAGAGAAAATACCCGAAACCCATTTATGGACTAGTTTATTATGTATTCTGTGTGTGTCTGTGTCATTTCTGCAGTGAAAAAAAAACCACCAAAAAAAAGAATTAAAGAAATAAAATGACGATTTATTTGAGGCATGGTCAATAGACGATTTCCACCACCAACCTGCCCTCTGACGGTAGGATTTCAGAACCATTATTTTGGCTATTAGCCAAAAACACAGCAGACTGGACTGGACAATAAAATAGAAAAGAAAATCTTTTTACTACCACTTATTTAGTTTTCCACTTAATTACAGTTTTATGAAATGCATTTCTGTGAAATCATTTCGTGACAACACATTTAACACCTGAATGTAGATGGGTCATTCTACAAAACTGGGCACCACATATTTGTTCTCCACATTATGATGCTGATAATTAAGTCTTTCTTTTACTGATGGCTAATAAATTTATTAATCAGGCTTAATAAATTTTCACACAGCCTTTATGATGCGCGAGAAGGAAGAACAGAGGCGGAGGTGGGAAACTGAGGCGTTTATTGTGACGCCTCGGGCAATATACAAACAAGCATGAAAGAAGATAACAAAACATATGAGAAGAGTAAGGTAAAAATCAAGCAGGGCAACAGAGGGGCTCATGAGGAGCAACAGTCTCGTGAGGAGCAGTAAGTGAGGGGCTCATGAGGAGCAGAAGATACAATACAGGAGGGGCTCATAAGGAGCAATGTCAGAGTTCTGGTAGAGGGGGGCCGAGGAGCCCTCCGCCGCAGACGGGGGGAGGGTAGAGGAGTGAAAGTTGGGTGGGTGGGTGGAGGAGAAAGGGCTGAGAGCTGGAAGGCGGCAGGAGGGCGAGTGCCTGAGGGAGGCCGGCGGGCGGCCTTATAAGGGAGAAAGTGAGCAGTGGCAGGAGAGGCGTGAACGCTCAGGGCCGGGGGAGGGCGAGGGTGAGCAGCGGGCGTCGCGCGAGGCGCGAATGCTGGGTGAAAGCCCGAGAGAGGGGGGGGGGGGGGGAGTCGCTCTGCCTTCCCTCGCATCAAACGAAATGCTTCGCATTACGACCGATGCGCGAGAAGGAAGAACAGAGGCGGAGGTGGGAAACTGAGGCGTTTATTGTGACGCCTCGGGCAATATACAAACAAGTATGAAAGAAGATAACAAAACATATGAGAAGAGTAAGGTAGAAATCAAGCAGGGCAATAGAGAGGCTCATGAGGAGCAACAGTCTCGTGAGGAGCAGTAAGTGAGGGGCTCATGAGGAGCAGAAGATACAATACAGGAGGGGCTCATAAGGAGCAATGTCAGAGTTCTGGTAGAGGGGGGGCCGAGGAGCCCTCCGCCAAAGAGTAAGGAGAGGGCTCGAGGCGCGCCCGAGGCGGGGGCGCGGGGCGCCCGAGGCGGGGGCCCGGATAGGCAGGCCTGGGTGAGAGGAGGGTCCGGGGCCTACGTGGAGGGGGAGCGGGCGACCAAAACAGGGGAGGCCCGCTCCTGAGGCCTGGGGGAGGAGGTCCGGCGAGGGTCGAGCAGGGGGGCAGCGAAGTCCTCCGGGCTGGGCTGGGTGGGAGTCGGGGTCGGGTCGGGCGGCATCAAGAAGGCGGTGCCGTGGAGGTCGGTGGCGTGAAGGTCGGTGGCTGGGCTGTCTGGGGGGGGTCTCTCGTGAGGCTGGGCTGGGTCGTCTGTGGTGTGAGGTGCGAGGTGATGATCCTCGGCTTCGTCTGGGCGGCGTTTCGATCGGTGTTCGCTGGGAGGCGGTCGGTGGGCGTTGCGGGGCTGTCGGGAATGGTTGGGGTGAGGCGCCGGGCTAGGCCCCCCGGGCCAGCCCGGGGGAGGCCGGCGGATCAAAAATCCGCCGAGGCGGCGGGGGTCTGGCGCTCACGGGCTTGCTTGGTGCGGCATCCAGCCTCGCTGTGCATTGTTAATATGCGCCGCACGTTGGCGCAATACGCACAGACGTGCCGGCGCCTGTCTCCCACCTCGCCGTGAGCCTCTCCGAGGGGTGCCCGATCGCACGAGGTGGGATCGCGGTTCCAAGCGGAGCAGGGAGCCCCGTGAGCGTGCCTATCGTAGGCGGTGCGGGTGTCTACTTGGTGCCGGGGCAGGTGTGCGCCTCGGGCCCCCTCGTCGCCTCGGGGAGCTGGTGTTGCCGGGGTGGTGGGCGTGGTGAGGGAGTCGACCCTGAGCGCGTTGAGGGCCACAGGGTCATGCCACCCCTGGGGAAGCCTTCCGTCCGCGATCCAGGAAAAGATGGTCTCCGAGTACCGGCGGACGGTCGGCCAGGGGTGGATGAGCACGTCTCTCATGAGGGTGAGGTGGTGTTGGTGTAGGCCCTGGAGGGAGTGATCCGGGAAGGATGGGTGGTTGACCATGGAGAGGAGGGCGAGGCTGTACTCGTCCTTGGTTGCTTCTCCGAGCTTCACCGCCTTGCGCCCCGGCCCCCCTCTCCACGAGGTCGCAAGGGAAGAGGTAATCGGCTGGGATCCCTCGGCGGCGCACGGTGTGCCGCGCCTCGGCGGATGCGAGGATCTCGCGGACCGCGTCGGCCGCGGATGCCGGGCTGTACTCCTCGGGATCCTGACGGTAGGTGGGCGGTGGGGCTGAGCTGGCGTGGGCGCGGGTGTAGCCCTGGCACTGCAGGTGCGGGCCTTCGGGCTGAGTCGCATGAGGTGGAGGCGGCGGCCGGCTCCCGGCGGCGGCGTACGCCCGAGGCGCCGGGACGTGGTGGAGGCTGCAGGCGGGCTCCCGCCTCGGCGTGGGCGGGGGGCTCCGCGTGGCCCCTCGGGCTTCCCCCCTCTCGTCCAGGTCTCTGTCCATGCGTCTGGTGAGGCGGGTGATGGCCTCGATGAGGAGGGCCGTCTCGCTGCTGGGCTGGCCCGAGGGTGCTGCGGGGGAGGTCGGCGCCGTACAGGGGACGGGGCTCCCCGGGGAGCCCGAGGAGGGTCCAGGCGTGGCCATCCCGGAGGTCTTGGAGCTTCTCCGACTCTTCCCTTTGCCGCGGCCGGGCATGGTGCAGGGTCGGCAGAGGAGCAGCGGTCCGAGGTGGAGTAGAGCCAAAGAAGGAGAAAGGGCTGAGAGCTGGAAGGCGGCAGGAGGGCGAGTGCCTGAGGGAGGCCGGCGGGCGGCCTTATAAGGGAGAAAGTGAGCAGTGGCAGGAGAGGCGTGAACGCTCAGGGCCGGGGGAGGGCGAGGGTGAGCAGCGGGCGTCGCGCGAGGCGCGAATGCTGGGTGAAAGCCCGGGAGAGGGGGGGGGGGGGGAGTCGCTCTGCCTTCCCTCGCATCAAACGAAATGCTTCGCATTACGACCAATCCTATCACTTATAAGACAATTTTATTGAAGCTCCTCACAATAGTACAATTGAGAGTATTAGCTTTTAACTACTCTAGCTACTCCGGCAGTACAACCTGGTACAACAATATTATTACTAGTGTGTCATTACTTATGTGCAGGTCAAAGATTATTAGTTCTATCATAATATTCATATGATATGGAGTCTTGAATGCTCAGTTCTTTTGATGATACTTGAAATTGACGACATGAGACAGCAGCTAAGGGTGGATCACGGTCACACAAGCAACTCACATCCGGCACACACACATATGCACTTTTAATACACACATCATCAATTTTTTATAGGGAAATAAAAAGGGGGGTGGGGACCATTAGCTCTCAGCCTCAGTGTTTATAATAAAGTATGGGTGGGTGGGATGGACAGAATTCTCAGGATATTACTTGAAGACAATGATGCGTCTTCGTCGATGGCCAGGTAGTGAATGAATCTATCCTTTGAATCTACTACCGGAAGTTAACTTCGGTCCTAGCAACGCATACTACAAACTGTTTCTATGGTGCTCATAACATCAAGCCCGTTGTCAGGATTTTGAATTACGGATGTTACTGGCAACATGTCTAATTAAGTCTTTTACTGATAGCAAGTCAAATAATTAGTGTAGCCTCTAACTATTAGGTATGTTAGCAGTTCTACATGTATTGAATCTATCCCACAAAATAAATCAAAATTATACTTGTATGATTTTGTGGTAGAGTGAAAATGTGAAAATTTATACATTGATACTGTGCATTTAGCCAAACTTTTTTTCAAATTTTTTTTCAACTTTTTCTTGTAAGACATAACATTGTTTGCTTAACTGTAATCAATAAAATCTTGTTTGATTTTGTTTTGTATTTTAAAAGGACGTTTTGGATGTGTCTTTGATTTTCATGTTACACGATGATATTAACATATTGCTTAATTTGTATAAGATCTAAATCAAAAAGTGAAATATATTGTTGTCAAGTCTGACATATGCACAACATACCAACCTTTTAGAAACATGGATTTTGCTATTATTTGGAATGTTATTTTGCTATTATTTGAAAGGTTTTCACTTTTGGTTTCCATGTCACACTTTAGTGCCCAGTTTTAGAGAATGACCCAGATCTAGAAAAGTAAAAATTCTGACCTAGAGTATTCGCTACTTTGATGGGTTTAAAAAAATCTCATTTTCTTCATAGTTTCATTATTTCTAATGGTCCAGTACCAGAACAAAGAATGGTTAGGGCCCAACAGTCATTGTATGCAAGTCTCTTAATAGTTTCTGCTTTTCAATCTAGATAATTCTAAACCTAGATCGTTTTAAATCTTTGTTTGTTGGGGTTTGACATCCTGACACCATATAAGGTCATATTAGGGCGGGTACCTTCTTGTGATAGTGCGCATTCATGGTGGTGTTTGTGGTGCTGCCCCAGTGGAAAATAGGGCTACTGGCACCCATGTCCTGATATCCCACTCAGTCACATTATCCTGATACTGAACAAACCAGTCCTTGCCCTATTCTATTAATGTCGAGGGCCAGGCTAGTTGGCGACAAGTATAATTTTTGTAAGTCACTGGTTTGATGCGGTCGGGGTTCAAATTCATGCCCTCCAGCAGGTTCAAGGATGTACCCTCTGAAGACAGACTTAAGGCCTTGAATCTACCAAGTCTGTTCTATAGATTGGCTCGAGGTGACATCATAGAAATATATAAGCATATATCTGGATTATCTACCATAAAGATTCCATATATTAAACGGGAAATATCACCAAAAAAGACCATAGGACACAAACTTAGAATTAAAAATCCCCGGAGCAACCGGCGAGTGAGGACAAACTTTCTCCTTGATAGAGCGGCAAACACATGGAATAGGCTTCCACCTGAAATAGTCGAAACTCCA
Source organism: Branchipolynoe longqiensis (assembly GCA_030323885.1). Lineage (NCBI taxonomy): Eukaryota > Metazoa > Annelida > Polychaeta > Phyllodocida > Polynoidae > Branchipolynoe > Branchipolynoe longqiensis. The sequence goes on along the minus strand of CM059203.1, from coordinate 34,363,924 downwards.
TCACTAAATGCATCGAAAAATCAACTTAATACATTTTGAAGTAGGTTTCCATCTCGTCAGTCTTCACTGCATGACCACTATAATTATGACAGGTCATATATAGACAGGCCGAATCTGTTAACAGGCTATTATGCCTGACTATATAAAGAGAAGAGGATAAGTATAAGTAAGTATAAGGAGTTAAATTCTATGACCCCCCATATGATTCGTCCACCCGTCTGGTGAATTCTAGATGTAGATGTATCTAGTTACTACTTTTGATACTAGTTGCTGCATATGTATATATTCCTGATACTAGTTGCTACATATGTTTATATTTAGATACTAGTTGCTACCTATGTCTATATTTCTGATACTAGTTGCTACCTACGTTTATATTTAGATACTAGTTGCTACATATGTTTATATTTCTGATACTAGTTGCTACCTATCTTTATTTTTCTGATACTAGTTGCTAGATATGATTATATTTAGATACTATTTGCTAGCTATGTTTATATTTAGATACTAGTTGCTAGCTATGTTTATATTTAGATACTAGTTGCTACCTATGTTTATATTTAGATACTAGTTGCTACCTATGTTTATATTTCTGATACTAGTTGCTACCTATGTTTATATTTAGATACTAGTTGCTAGCTATGATTATATTTAGATACTAGTTGCTACCTATGTTTATATTTAGATACTAGTTGCTAGCTATGTTTATATTTCTGATACTAGTTGCTACCTATGTTTATATTTAGATACTAGTTGCTAGCTATGTTTATATTTAGATACTAGTTGCTATATATGTTTATATTTCTGATACTAATTGCTAGCTATGTTTATATTTAGATACTAGTTGCTACCAATGTTTATATTTAGATACTAGTTGCTACCAATGTTTATATTTAGATACTAGTTGCTAACTATGTTTATATTTAGATACTAGTTGCTAACTATGTTTATATTTAGATACTAGTTTCTAACTATGTTTATATTTAGATACTAGTTGCTACCTATGTTTATATTACTGATACTAGTTGCTAACCATGCTTATATTTAGGTACTAGTTGCTACCTATGTTTATATTTAGATACTAGTTTCTAACTATGTTTATATTTCTCTTTGAAGATTTATACTGCCTATCATGGATAAGTCTGAGTAGACTTGTTTTCACCATTAGACAGTTTGTCGATAGAAAGCCCGAGCATACACTTTTACTGACCCAAGGGATTTTTAACCTCCCACACCACATAGACATGGTATGAGAGCAACTGGCCTTTGATGATGCTGTAAGTTATACACAGCGGTGGAAATCCAAATTGGCAAAGGTGGGGGCACAGGGAATCGAACCACCGACCTTCAGATTAGGAGTCTGACCTAGAAAAAAGTCAGACACTCTAACCACTCTGCCACAGAGAACACCACACCATTTAGATACTAGTTGCTACCTATGTTTATATTTCTGATACTAGTTTATACCTATGTTTATATTTAGATACTAGTTGCTACCTATGTTTATATTTAGATATTAGTTGCTAGCTATGTTTATATTTCTGATACTAGTTGCTAACTATGCTTATATTTCTGATACTAGTTGATACCTATGTTTATATTTAGATACTAGTTGCTACCTATGTTTATATTTAGATACTAGTTCCTACCTATGTTTATATTTAGATACTAGTTGCTACATATGTTTATATTTAGATACTAGTTGCTAGCTATGTTTATATTTCTGATACTAGTTGCTACATATGTTTATATTTAGATACTAGTTGCTAGCTATGTTTATATTTCTGATACTAGTTGCTACCTATGCTTATATTTAGATACTAGTTGCTAGCTATGTTTATATTTCTGATACTAGTTGCTAGCTATGTTTATATTTAGATACTAGCCATTACCTATGTTTATATTTATGACACTAGTTGCTACCTATGTTTATATTTAGATACTAGTTGCTAGCTATGTTTATATTTAGATACTAGTAGCTACCTATGTTTATACTTAGATACTAGTTGCTACCTATGTTTATATCTAGATACTAGTTGCTACCTATGTTTATATTTAGATACTAGTTGCTAGGTATGTTTATATTTCTGATTCTAGTTTCTACCTATGTTTATATTTAGATACTAGTTGCTATCTATGATTATATTTAGATACTAGTTGCTACTTATGTTTATATTTCTGATACTATTTGCTACATATGTATATATTTAGATACTAGTTGAAACCTATGTTTATATTTAGATACTAGTTGCTATTTATGTTTATATTTCTGATAGTATTTGATGCGATGGCCGAATGAGTTCAGCGTCCGTCTCCTGTCATGGGTTCATGTGTTCGAACCCTGGTCCAGACAAATTTATACTTGTCCCTTCCTAGCCAGGTGCTTGGCATTATTAGGATAATGCAAGGAGGACTGGTTGGCTCAGTGTCAGGATAATGTGACTGAGTGGGCGATCAGGTCATGGTGCTGGCGGTCTGGTCTCCCAGTGGGGCATCACTATAAAGTCACCATGAGTGCACACTGTCATAAGTCGGTACCCATCCCGATATGACCTTAGATGTTGCTAGGGCGTAAAACAACAAACAAAACACAGTTGCTAACTGTGCCTATATTTCTGGACAAAAGTGCACACTGATGAATTTTAACTTTCCTGTTTTATTCATATCTTTAAATTATTGATGCATATAATTAGATGGATTCAATAATCTTTCCATTAAAAGTTAACTCTATACAAACTTAGTATTCTCTCCCAGAGTTTGTTTCACAACCCGAGTTTCAGCTTAGTTAGCATGCCCCGCGAAAATTCCACTGTTGGAGCACTCTGCATAACCATCACGCAACACATTAGCTAAAATCTCCGCATGAATGAGTCAAAGGCACATTTGTCAGGGCAAATTAACTGCATTAATAATAACAATGCTCACAATACATTTAGCGATAATGTGTCAGGAATTCTATTGGTCTATAATTAGTGTTTTTTTCGGGGGGGGACTTATTGCATTCATTACGTCACATTATTTTCTTTCTTTTTTGGTACATTAGTTGTTTAAGCAGGGGAAATTTCAATCGTGGACGATTGGTCTTCCTCATTCCACTGCTCCTTGCCCTATCCTAATAATGCCGAGCCCCTGGCTAGAAAGCGACAAGTATCAATTTTTAAGTCATTGGTTTGACTCGACCAGGGTTCGAACCTATGATCTACCAAACACTGGAGACCGACGCTCTTATTTACTAACTATCAGAGAATGCAAAGCAGGAAGTGGAACACATTTACTTAGATAGGATCCTCTGTATCCAGCCTAGATACCGGTGCAGTTATTAAACATTTTGTTACTGCAGAACTTGTCACTGCTGAATAGTTTGTAAGCGTATTGTAAAATATTCCGATATACTGCAGGGGATGGGTGCTATTATGTGTTATTTGTATGCCTAGCCAGTAGAGCTTGTATGTATATGTGTATATTTGTATTGGTTGGGTTATGGGTTCCATGTGGATGACATAGTGAGGGCTGGCAGGTTGAGTCAAAGACCGTATAATACTAAGACGGCTAACTCCCTATCTCTCCCATGGTAATGTAAATTTTGCAGTGCCACCTTGTGGTGGGTTTGATCCGCCCAGCTGCTGGTTGGTGTTTCACATGTAAACACATACAATTATATTATACATGAGATAGGTAAGTATGAATACACATCACTATGAAATTGCTATGAACAAATACACATCATCATCAGCATCATCATCAGCATCGCCATCGTCACACATCTTTCACATTCATATATACATTTATACATATAATATAGCACCTGTTTAACCAAGAGAACAGCCAGCGCACCAAGTGGTGTGTTTGATCATTTTGATTACACAGTACAGGCTGAGTGAGCCGTCTTAGTATTATAGGGTCTTTGGTTGAGTGCAGTGGCACTCAGGACCTGGCCCTTCTGTCTGAGTAGGGGTCAACACAATCCAGTAGGGGTCAACACAATGAGGCTGTGAGGAGCAGCCAGGGCAGTGTTGGTGGTGGCCAGAGAGCCACTGGTTATGTGCAGACTACCAGTTGCCATGGGGACTGGAAATGCTGTACTCCTATTGGGTGACAGGGGTGGTGTGACACCCTACCAGGGAACCTATGTACTATAATAATAAAGATAGAAGGATTGTCCTTCCCTTACTCTCTTCACTCTTACTTTCACTCTCTTCTTGTCTGTATCGTATTTCCCTACAGCCTACTTGCACATCCACAGATCCGAGTACCAGCTCTACACTATGTTGTCCAGCATTTTGATGTGCATTGCAAATTTAATTTGCATGCTATCAATTAAATTTTCTCCAAAAACGTTACCACTTAGAATAACAGTCACCACAAAATAAAACGATCATATTAACCATTATATCTATTAACTTACTATACATTTAGTTTGTTAATATGCCAATAACTCAAAGGTATCGCATTTAACAAACAAAAAAAAGAATTCTTTGATTAAAGTTGAATAGTCTGATGGCTTTAAGTTTCTGTCATATTTTGAGAAAAATATATTAGGTTGATCTTCATAATCTATCTTACAAGAGTTTGAAGTAACTTATTATGAATGGCTAACTTTGGAGATTCGTAAAATGAAAAGATAGAAAATTGATGTTGGTGTACACGTCTCAATGTTGCACACCATAGGCTTCAGCAGTAACAGGTTTCATTAAATTGATTCAGTGTTCCCTTCTATCCAGAATCAAATATCAGTATCTAGTTGAATATACAAGAGCAAATGTAGGTAATGGTGCTGTCACACTACAACGTAACGCGCCGACGTGGGTGTAACGTGAAATGTATCGAAAATCCCGATGTGATATGCAAATACGGGCCCAAGTTGCACGACACCACAGCGTGGTCGACGAGGTCGTAAAGTCGGTCTAGCATCGTCGGAACGAGAGAGGACGTAGAAGATATTAATTTGGCGAATGTGAAGGCAGCAAGATCCTTGCGCGCTCGACGTCGTGGAAACGGGACCCTAGCAATGGCGTCACGTCGAGTGGGCGTGATGACGTCCATCCCAGCATGGACACGTCCAACTCAACGGTTTAGCCCGACGAGAGAATAACGACGGACTAACGTCGTCGCTCTGTTGCTCTGACGTGGCGCTAACGTGGTCGACGTGAATCACGACGGGGCTTCGACGGGGCTTCGACGAGACTTCGACGTCATCGCAATGTGACCGGAATGTGACACGTTACGACGTTACGGCCATGCTAGGCGATCGTCAACGATGTCGACGACGTTAGCGTGGACGTGAGGTGACGTGGACCTAACATAGATGACATGCTCGTAACGAGAGCCTAACATGACCGTAACGTGACTGTGACATGACTCAAACGTGTTACCATCTCGTCGAGCTACGTCAAAAGTTTTCAACTTGTCCAAAACTTCAATGTCCTCCGACGTATCTCGACGTGAGTGGACGTGACACGACATGACTTTAATGTGACGCTAACATGACTTTAGCGTGGTCCGACGATCTTCGACGTTATGATGAAACGTCACCCACGTCAAACTCACGTTGGCCATTACGTCGTAGTGTGACAGCACCATAAGTGAATTTGCTTTGTCGTCAGCATTATTAGGATAGGGCAAGGACTGGTTGGCTCAGTGTCAGGATTATGTGACTGAATGAGATATCAGGTCATGGTACTGGTGGCCTGGTCTCCCAGTGGGGCAGCACTATAAAATCACCATGAGTGTGCACTCTCACAAGTCGGTATCCATTCTGCTATGACCTTAGATGTTGCTAGGACATAAAGCAACAACAAACAAACTAGTCCCTCGCTATTCCATCGACTAGAGTTTAGTCAAACTGATCCGAAGTAATCGGTGAGATGTTAGCACAAGGTTGCGTGAATGACGCCTGCGCAGCATTATCGCCATCACTGAGACTCCTGCCTCCCTCTGGTACCTCCATGTAATAGACTACATAACCGTTCCAGCGGCGCGGTGCATTGTGGGATGCGTCAGAGCAAAACAAACCCGCGAGAAGCACATGGCACATGCTAATACACCGGTTGCAGCTATGAAATATGCTAGTTTCAGCTCATCTCAGCTCTTGTTTGAAACATAGAATGGCAACTAAAAAAATATATATATAATAAATTAAGATGTTAATCTTTTATCCAGCATTGCATTTACATCAATATAATATGCACATCTTATGCCATGTGCATTTAGACTTAGACAAATCTGGGCATAGCCAGAGTCAGTTTTACTTATTTTATTAATGTTTTTATTTATATTCTATGGTTAATGACATGTAGAACTAGAAAATTAGTATGGTTAATCAGATGTTGGTTAAATATTTCTTTGAAACAAGTGTATGTTGACACACTTGGCATTTTAATATTTAGAACAAGAATTAATAATGGTGATGTGGATATCACTGATTGTTTTGTGTGGAATTGTATGTTTCTTAGCTCAAAATGTTTAACTATGGCTAGTTTTGTCTTAGCTATATTCATCAGATTATTATATTGCATGTGTGCATACTTGTCTATGCCAAATTGCTATGTATTTCTATTCATTTTGAATAAAATCGAAGTTTTTCCCTACGCGTATCGACAAACTCAATGGCCATTCGCATTTGCTTTGCTGCCAATGCCGTTTTCAGCGTATGCGCAGTCGGAACCGTGATCCCATCTATTGTCATCTGATACCAGTCGATGCCATTGTTCGACTAATCACCGGTACACTGGTTCCCGTGGCTAAGCACCAACACTTGGTAGCCCTACTCGCCAACCCTGGTCGAGTCAAACCAATTACTTGACAATTTATGCTTGTCGCTTCCTAGCCAGGCGCTCTGCATTAGTAGGATAGGGCAAGGACTGGTTGGCTCAGTGTCAGGATCATGTGACTGAGTGGGATATGATGTCATGGTCCGGTGGCCTGGTCTTTCAGTGGGGCAACACTATAAAGTCACCATGAGCACGCACTGTAACAAGTCCGTCCTGATATGGCCTTAGATATTGCGAGGATGTTACACTGCAGCAAACAAAAGAAACAAAAGTTTCCTTCGTGTTTCGCATTATTAGGATAGGATAATGTGACTGAGTGGTATTTGAGAGTTAGACAAGTTGATACTTGTCGCTATCTGCTGCTCGGTATGACTCGTGTAATTGTCTACACTGACCTCTCAGGCAAGGAGTCACATAGACAGTTAGGTGTGGATAGGGTGATTGCATCAGGGAACCTAGGTGGTGTAATGGTTAGCACACTAGTCATGGAAGGGTAAGAAGTGTGGGTTCGAATCTTGTTCTAAGGTGCAATTTTTCCCATTTTCCCCAGTCCCCATCCTGATATGACCTTAGATGTTGCCAGGATGTAAAACTCCAATAAATAAATAAAAATAATAATTTAACCAGTCCTTACCGTATCGTATTAATGCCGAGCGCCAAGCTAGGAGGTGACAAGTATCAATTTTTGTAAGTCATTGGTTTGACTCGACCGGGAATCGAACTCCCAATCTCCCGCACGGGAGGCATACGCGCTACCGATTCGGCCCCCGCGTCCGGTACCTGCTTAGCTCAGTGTCAGGATAATGTGACTGAGTGGGATGTTGTGTCATGGTGCCTCCGGCAGTGTATCTCAATGTGGCAACTTCCAAAAATCGGACACTGTCATCATTATCCCCCCCTCCCCCACCCCCCTCAAGGCCCTTCTTTTCCGTGGTTCTGTGTAATTAATTGCGCATCAAATGTCAATTTTGGATCTACTGAGTTCTCCTATCAATGTCTTAATTAGTGATATTTGAAGATAACATGGAAGGGAGATATTCCATAAACACTATATAAGCAACAACATCAACAACAACAACAACAACAAATCCCAGACGCTTCGTAGGCCTACTGTAAGCTGGAAAGCCCAAGTCACACCTACCCGGACGAGCCCCGGATTTTTAGCCGGACCCCCCCCCCCCCGCCCCCCACATGGACTGTCCCCGGTCTAGCCCCCGGTCTAGCCGGACCACCCCCGGACTACCCGGTGTATCCATGGAGTAGTCACGGATCAGTCCTGGACTTGAAGTGGACTTGCTCCTGCTATATATATACAAAAACGGGGCTCATCCTGGACTGATCCGTGGTAAACCAGGCTATCCATGGCTAATCCGTGCTTGTCTGGGTCTTATCCGGGCAGTCCGGGAGTGGTCCGTGGCTATGTCTGGGCTAGTCCGGGGCTGGTCCGGGTTAAACCGTGGCTAAACCATGGCTCATCCGGTTTAAAAAAAACCTGGACTGCCCCGGACAGTACACATACTACCCCCGGACCACCCCTGGATTAAACCCGGATGATGCCGGATCGAGCCCGGATTGCAATATTCCCTGGATCGCCCCGGATGTTTTAAACATTTTAAAACATCCGGGGCCGACCCCGGATGAGGTCGGACCAGCTAAGGATCACCAAGGACCAGTAACGGATGAGCTGGATCACCACAGACCATGCCGGATCACGGTCCGGGGGTCGTCCGGCCCCTGATCCGGGTAGGTGTGACCTAGGCTTAAGCACATCAAGCACTGTCCTTGTCTTTGTTTTAGTTGATTGTCTTTGCTCTGGTTGACTGTGTTTGCTTCATTTGATTGTTTGCTCTAGTTGTTAGCCCTTTTCTGTAAGTGTAATTGACAGTCATTGCTCTAGTTGATAGTCTTTGCTCTAGTTTATTGTCTTTGCTCTAGTTTATTGTCTTTACTTTAGTTGAGAGTATTTTCTCTACCTAATAGTCTTTGCTCTAATTTAGAGTATTTGCTGTACACAATGGTCTTTGCCCTAGTTAATAGTTTTTGTTCTTTTTTTTAGGGTCTTTGATCTACATGATAGTTTTTGTCCTAGTTGATAGTCTTTGCTCTAATAGAGAGAAATTGTTCTCCATTGTATTCGTTGCTCATAATAGTTGATAGTCTTAGCTCAAATTAATAGAAATTGCTCTCCAATGATAGACTTGGTCTAGCTCATAGTCTTTGCTCTTATTGAGAGTACATATGTTTTGTTCCAGTTGAGAATATTTGTTCTAGTTGAGAGTATTTGACCTACATTTTATCTTTGTTTTCTCTAGATGAGAGCATTTGCTCCACGTTGGGGCTTATTTTCTGCTCTATTTGATAGTTTTTGCTCAGTCGTGGGAATGCTCGCACCTAGATACCTTTGGAGAAACGCCCCCTCACCAAAGACCCTATAATACTAAGACAGCTCACTCCCTATCTCTCGAATGGTAATGTAAATTTCGCAGTGCCACCTTGAGGTGGGTTTGATCAGCTCGGCTGATGGTTGGTGTTTCACATGTAAACACAATACATGACATAGGTAAGCATGAATACACATCAATCTGAAATTGCTATGAACAAATACACATCATCATCAGCATCATCATCATTGCCATCATCACTCATCTTTCACATTCATATATACATTTATACATATAATATAGCAACTGTTTAACCAAGAGAACAGCCAGCGAATTTCGCAGTGCCACCTTGTGGTGGGTTTGATCAGCCCGGCTGATGGTTGGTGTTTCACATGTAAACACAATAAATGAGATAGGTAAGTATGAATACACATCAATATGAAATTGCTATGAACAAATACACATCATCATCACCATCATCATCACCATCATCGCCATCATCACACATCTTTCACATTCATATATACATTTATACATATAATATAGGAACTGTTTAACCAAGAGAACAGCCAGAGCACCAAGTGGTGGGTTTGATCATTTTGATTACACAGTACACGCTGAGTGAACCGTATTAGTATTATAGGGTCTTTGCCCTCACTGAGAATCTGCGCCGGAACAAACCGACCGTGCGTGCGGTGAGACTGCGCACTCGGGTCCTGCCAGAGGAGGACGGTATTGCAGCGCCTCTTTATCCATTACGAAAATGCTCCTTACTCAGCGTCTCATCCACGTTCATTTGTTGTTTAGCATCCTACCAACATCTAAGATCATATCAGGACGGGTACAGACTTGTGACAGTGCTCACTCATGGCGACTTTGTAGTGCTGCCGCACTGGGAGACCAGGCCACCAGCACCGTGACTTGATATCCCACTCAGTTACATTATCCTAACACTGAGCCAATCAGTCCTTACCCTATCCTAATAATGCCAAGCGCCTGACTAGGAAGCGATAAGTATAAATCTTGTAAGTCATTGGTTTGACTCGACCAGGAATTGAACTTCCAACCTTCCACACTGGAGGTCTGTGCTCTACCGATTCGGCCACCGCCCCCCGGTGGTAAGATATTCGGTTGAATGCTCCTTAGCAGATCAGTGCCTACATCAGGATAATGTGAATGAGTGGGATATCGGTCATGGTGTTGGCGGCCTGATTTCCCAGTGGGTCAGCACTATAAAGCCACCATGAGTATGCACTGTCACAAGTCTGTCCCCGTCCTGATATGACCTAAGATCTTGCTAGGAGGTACAATTCCAACAACCAATCAACCGTGTGTGAATAAACAAACAGAGTTTGGTGGCGCAGTTTCGTACACACATGTAGACGGCGCTGCACACCGCTCCTCCTCTGAGTGCCACGCTGCCTTCCCGCGCGCTCTCCCTCATTGTGTCACGTGACCGCAGGCGGAGCAGACGACTCTCAAAGTCTCATTCATTCACAAAGCACTGGACACACACCAGTCACCAGCGGCGCGCCTTATTTCACTGAAGGTCGTCTGCTTTTCACATTTCATCTTTAGCATTTTTGTTTTCTAAAGACACGGTTCTCTTCTGGTGTGGTGTCATTGCTATCGACGCAATTTTATTTATTCATTTTTTAAATTATTGTTGTTCTTTTATTGGAAAATACCACGCGGTCTTCATGCATTGCGCAGGAATTGGGAGGTGGGGGAGGAGGCAGCCTGGATTAACATAGCGCTACTGTCGATGGAGTTGTAAGTTGACTTTTAATGTTTAATATAACTTATTGACGTCAACAAGCTGTTACCACCAGACATGGTGGCCGAATGAGTTGAGCGTCTGTCTCCCCGTTTTGATACATCGTGTGGGTTCGAACCCATTGGTTTGACTAGGGTTCGAACCCGTGGGTTTGAACCCGTGGGTTCGAACCCTGGTCAAACCAATGACTTAAAAATTGATACTTGTCGCTTCCTAGCCAGGCACTTGGGATTATTAGGATAGGGGTATGACCTTAGATGTTGCTAGGACGTAAAGCTAAGATTCCTTACACGTGGCATGCGGTATGCGAATGCGAATGCAGCAAAAAAATCGAAACGCCTTGAAGTCAATGGGCTACATTCCTTACACGCAGTATGCGAATGCAAATGCAAATGCGAATGCGGCACCTCGATCAGTCCCTGTAGCGATCGGTGTGGCATGCGGCATGCAGTATGCGAATAGAAACCTCAGTCGCACGTGTCCATTAGTTTTAGACGAGGAGAGGCGACTGATCATTACAGAACGGTCACACACAGGGGTGCAGAGGGGAAACATATGGTAGTGGTGGTGGTGGGGAGACGCATGCCGCATACCACGTAGAAGGAATCCTCCCATTTGCATACCGCATACCGCGTATAAGGAATCTTAGCTTAAGACAACAACAAACTGACCAGGTGCTTAGTTAAAGTTGCATAGTCCGATGGTTTAGAATTTCTGTACTTTTTCTGAGATAAATATATTAGATCGATCACTACTATCTACTTTACATTAGTTCAAAGTTACTTTGATTTTAAATGGTAAACTTTTGAGATATTTTGAGTGCAAACATGGAAAATTAGTTTTGACAAGCTTGCCAAAACTCCGACACCATAGACTTCTGCAGTAACAGGTTCTGTTAAATTGACTCAGTATTATTGCCTTCTACGCAGAAGCAAATGCTTAATAAGTGCATCAGTATCTAAGTTAGATATGTAAAATCAAATCTAGATAATTGGTTTGGTTTTGAAAATTTGATATTTCATCAGACTCTGCAGCTTTAAATATATTCATTGATGCAGCAGAATCTTTACACGGCTTATAATATTCAAAATAGCTATAGTAGCATTCACTAAACCCACATGCAATGTATGTTTGTTTGCTGGGGTTTTATGTCCTGGTAACATCTACAGTCTTATCCGGAACGGTGCCGATTTGTGACAGTGTGCATTCATGTTGACTTTATAGTGCTGCCCATCTGGGAGACCAGACCACTGGCACCATGACCCATTTTCCCACTCAGTCACATTATCTTGATACTGAGCGAACCAGTCCTTGCCCTATCCTAGTAATACTAATTCTGAGCACCTGGCTAGGTTGCGACAAGTATCAATTTTGTAAGTCATTGGTTTGACTCAGGCGGGATTCGAGGTTGGAACCTACCCTGTGTTTGTTTATAAGGAAGTTGGTTGGTTATAGGAGTTTTACATCCTGGCAACATCGAAGGTCATATCAGAATGGGTTATAAACATAAGTAAATGCATTCACTGTGTGTGTGTAATCGTGCATATTGCTGTGGGAATATGGGTAATTCGGGACCGAGCCGGAACAGAACCCTCCCGACACACACGCCCCCCTCCCCCGCAACACGTCTGCCCTAGTGCGCTCCCTTAACTCCAGGCGGCGACACCGCTGCGTGCGCCAAGCCGCCGCTTGTACCCAGTGACCCCTCTGACGTCATTTCTGCCGCCCGTGCTCCCAATCCCCACATCCACACCAGACTTCGGACCATCAACACCTATTTTTTACCGGCACACCGACCCTAGTTTTAACGCTTAGAGGGTTGAGGCCCGGGTCACCAAGATACGTTTTGCACACTTACCTATTACATTGCCTTCTTACCCTATTGTTCACCTGACACTGCATTGACTATGATTGCTCTTAATAAATTTCCATACTATGTAGTTCCGTCTCGTGTCCTGAATTAATCATAAGCACTAAGCGAACTTACGGATGTAAAGGAAAGCTTGTTTTATTTAACGATGCCTCTAGAGCACATTGATTTTTATCATCGGCTCTTGGTCATTCTGACATATTTCTTTGGAGGAAATCCACTGCCGCCACATAGGCTACTCTTTCCGATAAGCAGCAAGGGGCCTTTTATATGCATTTTCCCACAGACAGAACAGCACATACCACAGCCTTTGATGAACCAGTTGTGAATCACTGGTTGGACCAGAAAATAGCCCAAACTGAAAATGGGTCCACTGAGCAGGATCGATCGGATGACCCACACCTACACAATGTTATGGATGTAAATCATTTATATTACCTATATGATTTCTAAGGAGGACAAGTCCAGTCTTCTACACTGACCACACATGTAAGGAATTCCGTCCTGATATAGCGATATAGCGAATGGTAGACAGGAAGTGTGAACACTTATTTGTCTCTCTTTTTTTCTTTTTTTTGGTACATTAGTTGTCCCAAGCAGGGGAAATCCCAGTCACAGACGACTGGTCTTCCCCCTCCACTGCTGGTCAATAGAAAGCCCGAGCCTACACTTTTACCGACCCAAGGGATTTTTAACCTCCCACACCACATAGACATGGCATGAGAGCAACCAGCCTTTGGTGACACTGTAAGTTATACACAGCGGTGGAAATCCAAATTGGCAGAGCTGGGGGCACGGGGAATCGAACCGCCGACCCTCAGATTAGGAGCCTGACCTAGAAAAAGTCAGACACTCTAACCACTCTAACCACTCCACCACAGAGAATGATATGACCTTAGATGTTGCTAGGATGTCAAACAACAAACAACAACTGTATGGAACCACATTCACAGTTAGACGTCAACGGGGTGATTGCATCAGGGAGCCTAGATAGACTAATGGATAGGACACTCGCCCCGGAATGGCAGAAGCGTAGGTTCGAGTGCCACTCTAGGTAGAATACTCCTTTGTTTGGCATACACCACATGATATAGTGATAGGTTCATACCCACAACATTGCGTTATAGTTAAAGCTGCATAGTCCGATGAAGACATCAAATTTTCAAAACCAAAACAATTATCCAGATTTGATTTCTATATATACTGATGCACTTATTAAACATTTGGTGCCATATCGAAGGGAATACTGAGGCAATTTAATTGAATCTGTTACTGCAGATTGATTGATTGATTGATTGGTGGTTGCTTTACGCCATGTCGGCAGCATAGGCCATATTCACGGCGAGAAACGTTTGTTTTTTGTTCAGACCATCGCTTTTACATGTACAAACAGACAATCAATTATGTGCCAATAGACACTCATTAAATTAGAAAGCTCACAATCATATATTTGTGGTCAAGGGAAGCAAATTCCCATAGAAAAAGAAAAGTTTTATTAATAATTGATAGAATTTATTTAGTAAACTATATGAGGTGGTACAGTCCAGCTGTCCTCAAAAAGGCTCAAATGTTTTCTTGTTTTACTTTAGGAAAAAGGTCATGCATACTGTCTGCAGTGTAGAATTGTTGGCCAAAGAATCAACACAACTTAGTAAAATGCAGAAGCCTATTGTGTCAGAGTTTCCTGCTTTCCCAAATTAATTTGGCAAGTTTGTGCTTCAAATATCTCACAAGTTAGCCATTTAACATCAAAGTTACTTCAACCTGAATTAAGGTAGATTATAACAATCAACATAATATATTTATCACACAAAATGACAGAAACTCAAAACCATCGGACGATGCAACTTTAAATGGAAAAAAGGAAAGCTTGTTTTATTTAACGACACCTCTAGAGCACATTGATTTTTTATCATCGGCTATTGGACATCAAACATATGGTCATTCTTATATATTTCTTTGGAGGAAACCCGCTGCCGCCACATAGGCTACTCTTTCCGATAAGTGGCAAGGTTTTCTTTTGATATAACTTTAAGTGGAATCTGATTATGTTTAATTCAACCAGAATACACTTTGTGTGGCTGGAGTGATATTTAGTATCTACTTGTAAAGTCGCCGGCTGGTGGTGTGAAGTGTGTGGACAAGCTAAGAGAAATCAATACAGGTAATGAAGGAAAGTAGGTAAAGAGTGAAAGTAGGAGAGTGAGACTCCCTGGTTTATTATCTTATATAGGTTTCTAGAATCCAAGATGGCAGTGGTCACATGGGTTGATCCACCAATCAGAGTTCAATCTGTTGTATCCAAGGCCTTGTCATGCTGGCTACAGTGCCTTGTGGTGGCCAGTGATCCATAAATAACACCATGGGGGGGGGGGGGGGAGGGGGTATGTGAGGTGACTCCTCCAAAGACTATATAAGAAGTGACACTCTTCCTCTATACTATTTTCTATACCTAATGAGTAATAGTTTACCAACTCCACATATCCCTCATATGCCTTTGGATTTTATATATTACCATTTACCATTATAGTTGCAATTTATTATAGTAGAGTTCACATCTATCCTCATGCCATTAGATTGGAAAATTTTACATACTGACATGACAGTTTCTATTTTGGTAAATTTTAATAACGGTGTTAAATTTCAGAAGGTGTTCATTAGGTTTCCGTAAGGGAATAATACACCTGTTAATTGAGCATTAAATAGTGACGCGCGAAGAAGTACATCAATGCTAGCTCATTTCCTTTTTGCTGAAAGAAACATGAGAAACACTTAGCGCAGCTATGGGTAACAGGTGAAATGAAGGAAATAAGACATCTGGGCCGCGTTCAGGCTTCGTCTCGGAGGTGCCTCGGAGGCGCCCGTGACGTCAGGCTAGTCTGAACGACAACAGCAGTTGGTCACCTCGAAAATGGCCGCCCCCATAGGCGGTGGCCATTTGCAATGGACAAGCTGTGCTGTAATTGGCTGAAAGCACTGAATGCGGCAGCCATTTTCGAGGCGCTTTTCATCTCCAGTCTGAAAAGGGAGGCGTCTCGGAGACGTCGCCGAGACGCACCCTGAACGGAAATAGGCCAAAAAGCATCACCGAGACGTCGCCGAGGCGCCTCCGAGACAGACCCTGAACGCGGCCCAGGTGACGTGACGTGAACGGAGAAAAACTCAGCATGACAGGTGGGTGGGTAGGTGAGTGGCTGGGTGAGTAGGTGGATGGGTGATTGTGTGGGTGGGTGAGTGTGTAGGTGGATGTTGAAAGAATGCACTTGGAAGCTATTTGAGGCCGAGCCCAGTAGATCGGCATTGGTCTGCCCAGCACTATTAAACTCTGTGTAACTCGTGGGTACTAGTATTAGTAGTTCTGTGACGTCACACAAGTAAGAGTGGACTAGGTTATAGTTGGTTGTTGGAGTTTTACATCCTGGCAACATCTAAAGTCATATCAGAACGGGTACCGACTTGTAACAGTGCACACTCATGGCGACTTTATAATGCTGCCCCACTAGGAAATCAGGCCACCGGCACCATGACCCGATATCCCACTAAGACACATTATCCTGACACTGAGCTAACCAGTCCTTGCCCTATCCTATTATTGCCGAGCGCCAATATCTAATTTGGATATGTTTGTTTGTTTGGGTTTTACATCCTTGGAACATCTAAGGTCATATCTGTACCGCTACTTAGCCATTACTAAAAATGGGGTAAGGAATGGTTAGCTCAGTATTAGGATAATGTGACTGAGTGGGATATTGGGTCATGGTGCCAGCAGTCTAGTCTCTAAGTGGAAAGGCACTATGAAGTCACCATGAGTGCGCACTGTCACAAGTTGGTACCCATCCTGATATGACCTTAATTGGTATTTTGATGTAAAACCCCAGCAAACAATGTAGGGAGTTTTGAAAAGAGGAATATTATGTCATTATAATTTATTTTTGATCCATCACAATTAGAATAATAGAATACAGAAAGTAAGCAGTTGCATACATTTATTATATTTTTCCTCTTTAAATAAAACACGCCAGACCGACACCGTTTACGTGGTATCTTATCAGGTCAAGGGCCCGTCCTGACATGACCATAGAAGTTGCTAGGAGGTAAGACCCCAAATAACCAACCAAACTGTCAGGTCAATGGAAAGGTGGGTTTTCTGCGGAATCCCAGATGTGTATTGTTGTGTATCGGAGAATTGGTCATTATTATTATTATTATTATCCTCTTCTTTGATGCAGGCTTGTGGTAGCCTATACAAAGCTCGTAGCTCTCAGCTCTAATGGTATGCAGCCTCGAAATCATACAGGAATGTTTCTCTGGCCCAGGCCCTGTCCAGCGCATTCTTGAATTTATTCATGGTAGCTGCTTCCACCGCTTCTTCCGGTAGCTCATTCCACATGTTTATCACTCGCTGTGAAAAGAAGGCCCCTCTGAGTGAGCTGTTGTACCTTGGCTTGAAAAGCTTCTTGGAGTGACCTCTGGTATTGCTTCCCTGTATGCGTCTGAATAGCAAGGCCTCATCCACATTATACTCAGCATTCAGGAACTTCCATGTGTTGATCATGTCCCCACGAAATCTTCTGTATGTGAGGCTTGGTAACTTGAGTCTCCTGAGTCTGTCTGGATAACTAAGGTCCTTCAGATGTGGCACTAGCTTAGTTAACCTTCTCTGAACAGCTTCAATGGATTTAATATCCTTCTTCAATGTTGGGTGCCATATAGTGACTCCATACTCTAGTATTGGCCGTACTTGGCTCTTGTACAAAGTGATCAGCATCTTTTCGTCAAAGTATTTGAAGGTTCTGCGAATCATTCCCACAATCTTATTAGCTTTAGATACGGTTTGTTGTATGTGTTTGTTGTCATGTTGCTTTGGCAACGTGGGTAATTTGGGACCGAGACGGGACAGATAGTGCTGCCCTATTTCCCACCCGGCCTTAACGTTACCACCCATTCCCCCTTTTATTCATAGGCTGCGAAATACTGCACTAACACCAGGTGGCGACACCGGCATGCGCCGGTGGTCGCCGCCTGTACCCGGTGACCCGTTCCTGACGTCACTTCTGCCCCTGCCTCCGCACCATCGGCACTTACCATCCAGATGCCAGACCGACACCACCACCTGCCTTTTCTCACCGCCCCACCCGACCCTACTTTAACACACTCGAATCGTAAGGGTTGAGTGCTGGGTCATGCAGAGACTCGAGCCTTACCTGAACATCCTACCTAACATTTGAACTTGACCCGTTGCTCTTTGTTTTAGACTAATACAATTCCCATACTATGTAGTTCCGTCTCGTGTCCTGAATTATGTCATTAT
Organism: Branchipolynoe longqiensis; assembly: GCA_030323885.1. Taxonomy (NCBI): domain Eukaryota; kingdom Metazoa; phylum Annelida; class Polychaeta; order Phyllodocida; family Polynoidae; genus Branchipolynoe; species Branchipolynoe longqiensis. Next base: position 34,345,815 of record CM059203.1, on the reverse strand, counting down.
AATTTATTTTTGATCCATCACAATTAGAATAATAGAATACAGAAAGTAAGCGGTTGCATACATTTATTATATTTGTCCTCTTTAAAAAAAGAAAGAAATCTTTTAATTCTTTTTTTCATCAATTATTTTTCTGTCGTCATGATACAGTTCCTCTCACAAGGAAATGCAAATGTCCACTTGGAAGCTATACCTGTAGCTGTTAATTTGACTGGGGGGGGGGGCTATTTTTAGATCATTTTAAGATTAGGCGTGGTAATTGCTGCTCACTGTTGCTGGTAAGGTAAAATTATCTCCATTTGGCAAGGTCATGTTGTGAGGTGTGGACAGGTGTGGACAGGTGTGGGCGTTGGCCAGTTTGACTCTCACTGGGATTTGGCAATCTGTTATCTCACACTCTGTTTTGTTTGTGGGGAACAGCAGACTTTTAAGGTTACATAGTCCGATGGTTTTGAGTTTCTGTCATTTTTTTAGATAAATATATTAGGTTCCAAAATGTTCAAAAGATTTGAAAAAGGTTAGGTTCAAAAGATTTAAATCAAATTTAACTAATGCTGCCCAGCGGTGAAAACAAGTGTTAACACACTTATCTGTTATGAGCAGGGTAAATAAATTCATCACAATAAAAAAGGTTGATTGTTATAATCTACCTTACTTTAGTTAGAAGTAACTATTATTTTAAATGGCTAACCTTTGAGTTATTTGAAGTGCAAACATGCAAAATTAACTTTGGCAAGCACGTCAAAACTATGATATGATAGGATTCTGCCGTAACAGGTTAGTTTAAATTGCCTCAGTATTCCCTTCTATTTGGCGACAAATGTTGAATAAGTGCACCAATATTTAAGTTAGATATTGTAGTAGTCTGCACTGACCTCTCAGGCAAGTAACCACATAGAGAGGTAGGCGTGGGTAACGTGGTGATATCAGGGAGACTAGGTGGTGTAATGGTTAGCACACTGGCCCAGAATGCAAAGAGATGTGGGTTTGAGTCCCGCTCTAGGCGCAATATTTCCCATTTTCATCACACCCATGACACTGGTTGCCGTGACCATAATCCTGAACAAGCTATGCGCTGTATAGTTGTTGAACCTACCCTGTGTATGTATGTGTTAGTGCACTGCCTGTTTGTATGTAATTGTAAGCATTAAAAGACTAATTCCCAGGGGGACGAGTGTAGTAGTCTGCACTGACCTCTCAGGCAAGGAGCCGCATAGACAGGGAGGCATGGGTTGTTCTTTTCTTGAAGATTTATACTGCCTATCATCGATAAGTCTGAATAGACTTGTTTTCACCATTAGACAGTTTGTCGATAGAGTCTAAACTTTTACCGACCCAAGTGATTTTTAACCTCCCCCACCACATTGACATGGTATGAGAGCAACCGGCCTTTGATGTCGCTGTAAGTTATACACAGCGGTGGAAATCCAAGTTGGCAGAGGTGGGGGCATGGGGAATCGAACCACTGACCTTCAGATTAGGAGACCTAGAAAAAAGTCAGACACTCTAAACACTCCGCCACAGAGAACACCACAGCAAGTAATGTGGGGATATCAGGGACCCCCCATGGCAATATGTAGAATCTAATCTAGATAATTGTTTTAGTTTTGAAATTTTGATGTTTTCATCTGACTTTGCAGCTTTAAAGATTCATGGGCCGATGAAACACAATTTTTTCAAAATCAAAACACTTACCGACATTTGGTGGAACTTCGATATTGGTGCATTAACGAATGATTTGGGACAGCATATACCGAATAATCAATGAATTGATGACCCCCCATCCCTTTGGACACCTACTTTGACGGGATGGCCGAATGAGTTAGAGCGTCCGGCTCCCGTGCTGGTAGATCGTGGGGTCGTGGGTTCGAACCCTGGTCGAGTCAAACCAATGACTTTAAAATTGATACTTGTCGCTTCCTAGCCAGGCGCTCGGCATTATTAGGACAGGGCAAGGACTGGTGTGCTCAGTGCCAGGATAATGTGACTGAGTGGGATATCAGATCACGGTGCCGGCGGTCTGGTTTCCCAGTGGGACAGCACTATAAAGTCGCCATGAGTGCGCACTGTCACAAGTCGGTACCCGTCCTGATATGACCTTAGATGTTGCTAGGACATAAAACAACAACAAACAAACAAACAAACCTACTTTGAGAATGTCATTAAGGGGGGACTCTACTAACCAATTAGGTCAATGTTGTGACCTCATTAGTCTTGCCCTCATTCTAAGTACCATGTGTAGTCAGGTTCCAGGAGGTCTACTAGAAGTTTGATGGCACCATAGCATGGGCACTGACACCAGACGGGATGGCCGAATGAGTTAGAGCGTCCCTCTCCCGTGTTGGTAGATCGTCAGGTCGTCGGTTCGAACCCTGGTCGAGTCAAACCAATGACTTAAAAAATTGATACTTGTCCCTTCCTAGCCTGGCACTCGGGATCATTAAGATAGGATAAGGACTGGTTGGCTCAGTGTCAGGATAATGTGACTGAGTGGGATATCAGGTCATGGTGCTGGTGGCCTGGTCTTCCAGTGGGGCTGCACTATAAAGTCGTCATGATTGCGCACTGTCACAAGTCGGTACCCATCCTGGTATGACCTTAGATGGTGCTAGGATGTAGAACAACAAACAGCAAGGGCACTGCTGACTGTATGGTTTCCTCAAAGCCGAGCTAACTTTATTACATCAACATCGCATCGTCTCATCCATCGCATCGTCTCATCCATAGATAGTTCATATGCACTATAATTATTAAGGCCGGAAGACCAGCGCCTCAGTGCTGAAAAAAGATGTTATTCAACTGGAATAAAAATTTGAACAAAAAAACAACAACAAAAAACATTTGTGCAGGTTGGACTTAGATTAACTGGTATCATGTATACAGTTGTTTGGGTGTCTTCTATTATTGTTTACTTTCATTTCAGTACCCTTTCAAGTCGCTACCTTGTCCTGATATGACCTTAGATTTTGCTAGGACGTAAAACAATAAACCAAAATTGTCATATCCTGCTCACTGCCATGTCATAACAATCTTAATATATTTACCTACAAAAAAGTCAAGTCATTAGGCTTAACCGTTATGGGCAGCATAAATACACCCATAACCCCAAAAAACACCTCAAAAACTAACTCAAAGGCATCGGACTATGCAATTTTCAGGTTAGGGAACTTTCATTTTTACCGCCATATTTGTTTCACGCTTACTCCATTATTTCAATGTATTTTTAGGTTTATTATCTCCCTGATGAGCACAATTTGCTAAGGTCACACTTTCTTAGCCTGGGATGGCTGCACACGTGTTTTGTTGCATTGCATCCACCCACCACGTCTGTCCTTTCTGCTTCTAATGTACTAATTAGTGACATTAATTTGTAATGTTTTAATTAAAAAACTGACCGTCCCCTTCATCCGCCACTTTTGTTTGTTTGTTTGTTGTTGTTTTACATCCTGGCAACATCTAAGGTCATATCAGGATGGGTACCGACTTGTGACAGTGGGCACTCATAGCGACTTTATAGTGCTGCCCCACTGGAAGATCAGGCCGCCAGCACTATGACCTGATATCCCACTCAGTCACATTATCCTGACACTGAGCCAACCAGTCCTTGCACTATCCTAATAATGCTGAGCGCCTGGCTAGGAAGCAACAAGTATCAATTTTTAAGTCATTGGTTTGACTTGACCAGGGTTCGAACCCATGATCCCACGATCTACCAACACAGGAGACGGATGCTCTAGCTCATTCGGCCATCCCATCTGGTTGACACAGGACAAGTCGCCTAGAGCCGGAACATTTTTTTTTTTTAATAATTTTTTTTTTTGCTGATCTGAATTTTTTTATTTTGTTTGCTGATTTGAAAACACGTTGAATTCATCGTATATGGCCTAAAATGGAGAAGATTAAATTTGGATAATTCCCGAAGGCGGAGGCAGTGGGAATTATTGTTTTATTGATGTGAGGTTGTAAGTAAGGAGGGAAGAGTGTGGGGAGGGGGTGTTAAAGGGGCCATAACGTCAGGGTCATGGGTTCAGTTATCCCGCCCCTCAAACAGCCTACAGATGCAAGGCTGCCACTTTATACTTTTTTGAAAGTATTATACACTTTCAAGGAAAAACTACTTTTGATACTTTTTCAGGTGTAAATACTTTTTTTAAATATTTTTTTCTGCACAAATGAATTGCCAATCAGGTAATTGAAAACTCTTCAGACTTACAATTAGGAATTTGATGAGATTGAGAGATGTGCTTTGGTAGTCTCTTTACGGGAGTGGTGTGCGAACCGACACTGCTACCATTCATTTACAACTTGTTTACAATAGTTGAAGGATAGGTAGACAAATTCTATTTGCCATGAAAACCTAAGTTAAGACTTTTATCAAAGACCCTATAATACTAAGATGGCTCACTCAGCCTGTACTGTGTAATCAAAATCATCAAACCCACCACTTGGTACGCTGGCTGTTCTCTTGGTTAAACAGTTGCTATATTATATGTATAAATGTATATATGAATGTGAAAGATGTGTGATGATGGCAATGCTGAAGATGATACTGATGATGATGTGTATTTGTTCATAGCAATTTCATGTTGATGTGTATTCATACTTACCTATCTCATGTATAATATAATTGTATGTGTTTACATGTGAAACACCAACCAGCAGCTGGGCTGATCAAACCCACCACAAGGTGGCACTGCGAAATTTACATTACCATGGGAGAGATAGGGAGTGAGCCGTCTTAGTATTATAGGGTCTTTGCTTATATATACAGTAAAACCTCTCTAACCGACCACCTCCACAGATCGACCACTCCCCTATATCAATTGCTCTATTTGGGTCCCAAATGATCGCCCCTACAATACCATTCTAACAATTAAAACAAACTCCCTAAACTGACCACCTCCCTAAATGGACCATTTAAAGTCGTTCCCATGGTCGTTCGATTTAGAGAGGTTTTACTGTATATATATATGAATTATATTTGAAAGTAAGACACGAGTGACGGATGGAGTCAGTTGGTCAATGGTCAGAGTCGGTGGGATGCAGAGAATGAGAATCAACATATTGAGTTAGTTTGGTATGTGAGGATCGATGTCAGGACACCGACCAGAAAGATGAAGCATTCTTAATTTATATACACATATATAAACAATTTACCGTGAAAAGTTAACTTAAGAATAATAGATGAGGCTGTCTCAAAAGGTGCTAAGCAATATGGGACAAAACTTTGTCCATTGTAACGATCAACATACTATCTGCTAATGCATTTGCTCAGGATAAACTTATTTGTTTTGTACATGGTGTTTCATAATCCCAATAGAATACATATTGATTTGAAGCAAATGTCCTTGTGTTTTCAGTGTAACCGTTTCTGTGTTTTGTGTCAATCGTTACAATGGACAACAACAAAAAGAGTTATCACCTTTTGAGACAGGCTCAGATATGTATAAGTTACCATGGAAATCTACCTTAAAACTTATATGTGATGTATAACGAATTATGCGAGTGTGAATGCGCGGAATGGAATTATTATCTATTTTATTGTACCGATTATTTCTATACTGCCTGCTCCGCTCGACTGTGGCGCCACCACCGGTACTTATTGTCACTACCGGGCTCGCCAGAGTTATTTTTTACTTTTTATTAGGCAACGGCCATTATCCACTCACCAGAGAATATACACTCATCCCATCATTACTATACTTTGTACTTTCAATTTTAAAATTGATTATTTTTATTGTATTAGCAATGTATATGTGTTATTTTTAACTGGGGAAAGCGCCTCATAAGTATTGTACTTCTGCTTTCTCCTTTTTCATGCGAAAATATACATAAATGATACATGATACAGAAATATCAACTTGTAATTGTATGTACAATGATCATGTGGAATTAAATCAATCCTAATCTTAATCTTAATCTTAACTATTGCCTTGGGTCTTTGTATGTACTAGAGCAGCTGCTTTATATACACATGTTTGTAAATAAAAAAAACTTCAAAGCGAGTTCAGTGTCAAACCCCATACAAGGGGTGGGGCAGTGCATGCCGGTGTTGCAGTTTCCGCGGTACACCAGTTTGTGAGGGACACATCCATTCAAATGCATTGTCAATGGCCGTGAGCAAATCTTCATACAGAAGAAGTGAAATATCTCTACAACCACACTACCTAGAAACAAATCCCTTGGTACACATATAGAAAACATGTGTTCGAAAAAGATTATATTAAATTGATAAGAGTAGGTTTCTGGATTTCTATTAATTTTGAATAAAACTAATGTTTTGCACTGCACGTACCATCAAACTCAAGGCATTGTCAATGGTCATGAGCAATCTGCATACAGAAAATACAGCAAAAGTGAAATATCTCTAAAACCACACGACCTAGAAACAAATCGCTTGGTACATATATAGAAAACATCTTTACCAAAAACATTATATATTAAATTTATAAGGTTAGTGACGATGCTGTTCGATTTTGACGCATGCGCAGAAGCGATGTGTCACTCGCAAACTGGTGTGCCACGGAAACTGCAACACCGGGACCCCCCCCCAACCCCCCCTTGATATGGGGGAGGGGCAGGCACTACAGAGCTTATTACACGCTGTAAAAATATATGGTCTTTCGATCGTGATAGCCAAGCTTGGAATCATATCAATATCTCAGGTGACGGAGTTGGGGACCATTGTTATGTAATAGGGATGCAATGTGTGCCCACTCGCTGTGTGAAATATAAATAACTATGTGTAAATGTTATGATGCATGGTGTCCGGGATTGCGCTATGATGTCCGGATATTAAGATACGGTTACTAATTACAGAAATGTTCCCTCCACGCACCAGGAAGAGTGCAAATGGAGAGGGGCATAGATTATTGTTTACTGTAACTGTATGGTGACTACTTGTTACCACGGGACCACTGGGTAAGCACGCCCAGCCATTCTGCACACATTATGGACACCACCTGCCCTGGGGTTGAGTGACAGGTGCCCCCTCTTGGGCGCCACCCCTCCCAGGCTGGAGAGGTGTCTGATTGGCCGGCTGTATGAGCCCAGTCACCCTGGTACTCCTTGTACTTGCTGGACAGACCACACATTCACTCTAGAGATACCAAAGGAAGCAGTTCACCACTGAGCTGTGTGTAACACCCATAGGACTTAGGTTCACATGGATGCGCGTCTATTCAAAGTTAAAGAATTTCATGAATTTGTTTTTGTCATGCCTCTGAAATAAAGTGGGATTGTCTTATTTTATGTGCATTCAGTCTGAATATGATCGTAAATTTGTGTGTGCTATCAATTTTCAAATGGGGGGTGTGCTTCTATTCGGTAGCGTGTTTCTATTGGGATATATACGGTATACATATATGTATATTACTATATTATACACACATCTAAATATTTATTTTAAGTTAGGTTTTCATGGTAAATAGAATTGCTCTATCCTTCAATTATAATATATACATTTATGTTAGAATTTTAAAGCCATTAAATTATGCTCCTTTAAATGGTGAATTTACTTGTCATTTCTCAGGCTGAAGCGATTCTACCCAGACAAGTGAAACGACCAAAGCCCGCAATCAAGAAAACAGTCAAGGAGTCAGGTAAGACCCATCAACTGTTGAGGCTTTGTCAAGATAGATGCTCAATTAAATTTGCCAGTTCTTCTTCCACTCCTGCTAAAGCTAAGATTCCACATACGCGGGATGCGGAATGCGAATGCGGCAAAAAATTGAAAAGCATGTAAATGAATAGTGGTGCTTCCATACGTCTGAATGCGAATACGAATGCGAATGCGAATGCGGCAAATGGATCGACCCATGGACCGATCAGTGCGAATGTGAATGCGAATACTGCTGCGTTTCCCATAGAAAACAATAGTAACTTTGATCTTCCTTCACAAATTTGGAGGAAAAACCCCCAAAAATGTCATGGGTAATTTTTTTGGTGTGTTTGTTTGTTTAACCATCCCCCAGCACAAAAAGTAAATATCGGCTATTGGGGGTTGGCATATATCTATGCCACATAGACCACATTCGCATTCACATGCCGCATGCCGCATACCATGTATATGGAATCTTAGCTTAAGCCATCAATGTCATATCAAAGTGGAGGTTGGTGATTGTTCTACATCAAGTGCTGACAATACCGTTATGTTTTTCTAAAGCTAAGATTCCATATACGCAGTATGCGGCATGCGAATGTGGTATATGCGGCATAGATATATGCCAACCCCCAATAGCCGATATTTACATTTTGTGCTTGGGGGTCGTTAAACAAACAAACAAACCAAAAAAGATACCCATGACATTTTTGGGTTTTTTTGCTCAAAATTTGTGAAGGAAGGTCAAAGTTAATATTGTTTTCTATGGCAAAACAGCAGTATTCGCATTTGCATTCGCGCCGATCAGTCCATGGGTCGATCCATTTGCCACATTCGCATTCGCAATCACATCCGGAAGTATGGAAGCACTACTATGGCTTTACATGCTTTTAAAATTTTTGCCGCATTTGCATTCGCATTCGCATGCCGCATATATGGAATCTTAGCTTTAGGCATCTGTCATGATCCATATTCTTGCTACCCTCTACACACCAACATTTTACCCACCCACCTATACTACGCATGGCTGGGAATCACAGATCAGAGGGGTCACTGAGTGTCGCAGTGGGTATTTTTGCAAATTGGAACATTGCGCCTATAGTGGGATTCGAACCCATACTTCTGTCATTCAGAAGCCAGTATCCTGACCATTCGACTATCTAGGTATACCTACCTCTGTATCGGATGCGGTGGTTGATTCGGTAGAGCGCATGCTTCCTGTGCAGAAGGTCGGGAGTTGGAATCCCAGCCGAGTCAAACCAATGACTTACCAAATTGATACTTGTCACTACCTAGCCTGGTGCTAGGCATTAGTAGGATAGGACAAGGACTGGTTGGCTCAGCATCAGGATAATGTGGCTGAGTGGGAAATCGGGTTATGGTGTCCGTGGCCTGGTCTCCCAGTGGGGCAACACTATAAAGTCGCCATGAGCATGCACTGTCACAAGTCGGTACCAGTCCTGATATAACCTTAGATGTTACTAGGTCATAAAACTCAAAGAAACAAACAAGCCTATCTCTCCATGTAGAATTTCACTTGGATAATTAAGTGGACCTTACCACACTCGTCCGTTTTGATATGACCTCAGATGTTGCCAGGATGTAAAACTCCAACAATCAACCACCACACTCGTCCCCCCGGAATAGACGAGATCACAGTTCTGACTGCGCATGTGCTGAAAACGGCGTTGGCAGCAAAGCAAATGCGAATGGCCATTGAGTTTGTCGATACGCGTAGGGAAAAACTTCAATTTTATTCCAAATTAATAGAAATACATAACAATTTGGCATAAACATGTATGCACATATGCAATATAATGATCTGATGAATATAGCTAAGACAAAACTAGCCATAGTTAAACATTTTGAGCTAAGAAACATACAATTCCACACAAAACAATCAGTGATATCCCCATCACCGTTATTAATTCTTGTTCTAAATATTAAAATGCCAAATGTGTCAACATACACTTGTTTCAGATAAATATATAACCAATATCTGATTAACTCTATTCATTTTCTAGTTCTACAGATGTCATTAACCATAGGATATAAATAAAAACATGAATAAAATAAGTGAAACTGACTCTGGCTATGGCTCTAACACTAGTCTGAGTGCCCAGATTTCTCTAAATCTAAATGCACATGGCATAAGATGTGCTGATTATATTGATGTAAATGCAATGCTGGATAAAAGATTAATATCTTAATTTATTATATATATTTTTTAGTTGGTATTCTATGCACCAAACAAGAGCTGAGATGAGCTGAAACTAGCACATTTCATAGCTGCACCCATGCAGTGGATTAGCATGTCCTATGTCCTTCTCGCAGGTTTGTTTTTCTTCCACGCATCCCACAATGCACTGCGCCGCTGGAATGGTGATGTAGTCTATTGTAATTCTTATTTACAATTAACAAAAATCCAGGCAGCGGACTTACAGTCTATAAACAGGGAAGGTTCAAAACTACACAACACCGTTCTGATATTACCTTATATGTTTCTAGGACATAAAACAACAACAAACAAAACAATGTGACATGTAGAGAATCCTGGTCATGGGCCCATTGTCATGGGGGCTATTTTTGTAAAGAGGAGCATTACGCCTACAATGGAACGTGAAGCCGTGCATTTATCATTCCTAGGGCAGCATCCCAACCATTATGCAATCTAGGGTCTCTGAGGCAAGCCGCTACTACCTGTGTATGTGGCATTTCACCTGGGAGAGGGTGAAGCTGAGTGCACCTCACTACAACACACATCCATTGCTGTTTTAGGGAACAGGATGGAGGCTGAGAGCATGCGCAGTAAGTCTGTGATGACGGATACCGGAAGTGCAGATGCAGGCTACAAGCAGCTGTTCACCAGCTCCAACGTGCCCCGGTACTACCAGAATGTTCCATTTGTAGTTGGTAAGTTGGCTCAGCCGTGCTCAGATACTGCAGATGTTATGACCGATACTCAAAGTAGGATCCATACCTGGGGCCATATGTATGAGCAACATTTTATCGGCTCCGGTGTTAAAGGCGGGTCCCGGGTTATCTAACACTGGTGTTCCAGATGTGTCACGGGGTATGTATGTGTCCAAAGCGTGGCGGGGTTAGTTAACATATCAGCCTTAGTGGTGAGCCTGTAGCCGGCGAGCACTGCTATTTGTTTAGTTTACATTCGTCGATTCGACACTATTAATATCGCCGCCAATGCGGCAGCACCGTTAATAACGGTTCGAATTTAGGGTTAAATTGATCAAATTTCACTTATTGTGTATGTAATTCTGTTAAATATGATCACATTGAATAGATTTGGGCCTAATATATTGACGCCGATGCGGCGGGGTTCTGGCAGTATGGATATCGACGTCGCTGCAGCGGCGGCGATTTGTTTAGTTTACATTCGTCGATTCGACAATATGAATTACACCGCCAATGCGGCGGCACGGTTAATAACGGTTCGATTTTAGGGTTAATTTGATTAAATTTCACTTATTGCGTATGTAATTCTGTTAAATATGATCGCATTGAATAGATTTGGACATAATCGGTCCCTAACATCGACTTTAAACTTGAGATGGATTGGGGTTAGCGTAGATGCCTTTAAACTTGCGGTGTTCGTCTAACGCCGACACATACATACAGAGTTTTCGCCGCTAACCCGGTAAACCCGCTGAAAACCAGCTTCGCCGCGCTAACCCCGACTCATACATATGGCCCCTGGGGCCGTATGCATGGAGCGGTGTTAGCGAGCCAAAACTGGTTTTGGACGGGATTTCTGGTTTAGCGGCAAAAAGTCGCTATGCATGGAGCAGTGTTACGGAACCACCACGAGTTTAAGGTCGGATATTCTAACACCAGCGCATAGCAGGTTTACGGGCGGTGTTAGGTACCGATTAGGCCCAAATCTATTCAATGCTATCATATTTAACAGAATTACATACTCTAAAAGTGAAATTTTATCAAATTAACCACAAAATCGAACCGATATTAACGCCGCAGCTACATTGGCGGCGATATTAATATTGTCGAATCGACGAATGTAAACTAAACAAATCGCCACCGCCGCCGCAGCTGCAGCATCGCCGGCAATATATTAGAGCCAAATCTATTCAATGGTATCATATTTAACAGAATTACATACTCAATAAGTGAAATTTTATCAAATTAACCGTAAAATCGAAGCGATATTAACGCCGCAGCTACATCGGCGGCGATATCCATACTGTCAAATATAAACAAAACAAATCGCCGCCGCCGCCTCCGGATCGGTGGCGATATTGTCAAATAGGGTGCTCGCCGGGAACAGGCTCACCAGTAACAAGGCTTGCTGGTTCCCGGTGTGTGCAGAAGGCACCGTCGCATCGGCGGCAATATATTAGGCCCAAATCTATTCAATGCTATCATATTTAACAGAATAACATTCTCAAAAAGTGAAATTTGGTCAAATTAACCACAAAATGGAAGCGATATTAACGCCCCCGCTAAATCGGCGGCGATATTAATATTGTCGAATCGACGAATGTAACCAAAACAAATCACCGCCGCCGCCGCCGCCACCGAATCGGCTGCGATATTGGGAAATAGTGGTGCTCGCCGGCAACAGGCTCAGAGGGATTTCACGTTTAGCTAACGCGAACCGTTTAGGCGCCCATGCATACGGCGTGATGCCGGTGATAGCTACCCGGTGTTAGATGGTTAACACCACACGACGCTAACACCGCTTCATGCATACGGCCCCATATGGGATGGCCAAATGAGTTGAGCGTCCGTATCCTGTTTTGGGAGATCAGGGGATCCGAACCCATGGGTTTGTGGGTTCGAACCCTGGTCAAGTCAAACCAATGACTTTAAAATTGATACTTGTCACTTCCTAATTTGGCGCTCGGCATTATTAGGATAGGGCAAGGACTGGTTGGCTCAGTGTCAGGATAATGTGACTGAGTGGGATATCACACTTTTTTATATGCTCATGGTGCTGGCAGCCTGGTCTCCCAGTGGGGCAGCACTATAACGTCATCATGAGTGTGCACTGTTAGAAGTCGGTACCCATCCTAATATGACCTTAGATGTTGCTAGGACGTAAAACAACAACAAACAAACACTAAGTAGGAGACAGGCAGAAGACAACCGGAAGTGGCGATGAATAAAATTGGTCGTAATGCGAGCATTGCGCTTGATGCGTGAAGAGGAAGAGACCCTCCCCCCCCCCCCTCCCCGGTCGTCGCGCAGCATTCGCACCTCGCGCGACGCCCGCCTCTCAGCTTTCTCCCTCGCCCTCCCCCGGGCCCGCTGCTTTCTCACCTCCCCTGCCATCGCCCTCCTCCCTTCCCTTATAAGGCCGCCCGCCGGCCTCCCTCAGTCACTCGCCCTCCAGCCTCCTCGACGCTCTGCCATTTTCTCCTCCACCCACCCACCCAACTCTCTTTCTAACCCTCTTTCTTCTCTTCCAGCTGGTGGAGGGCTCTTCGCCGCCCCTCCCCTAAAAAGCTCGAACTCTGACTTTTGCTCCATATGGGCCTCTTACCTAGTTATCCTCTGTCTTGCTTTGTTGCTCCTTCTGAGCCTCCTCACTGTTACCCTGTATTTATCCTTACGTTGCTCTTTGCTCCTCATGAGCCTCCTCACTGTACTTTGCTTCTGCCGGAGGCGTCCCAATAAACGCCTTCCTTTCCACCTCCGCCTTGCCTTCTTCCTTTTCTCGCATCAGGGGGTTGCACCAACAAATAATTTGAGGGTACGCAGAATGTGGGGGAGAGGAGGAGGGGTCTTGGGGCTTTGTTTTCTCTGGCTCCTTGAAGAACCTTTAAACAAAATTATCCGAACAATTTGAGGGTACTTACAGAGTCGTACTGTCAGAAAACTTTAGGGTACACAATTTTACTCGTTTTACCCTCTGCCAAAAACCTTGCCTATAAAGGTGAGGGTTAAGGTGATAGGTGTCAATGTAATTGAAATAACGTAAAAACCGACGTACTTTATATTTGGATTTATTATTGTCTTCTTTTTACCATAACATGGCGGAGTTCAGTGTCATAACTTCAAGGCTTACAGAACTTAACCCCACAAACATTTTACAAGCTTGGGTGGGTGGGATGATTTAAACAAAGGCGTAAAAGTAGGTTGTTTAAGGAGCCGCAGCCGAGGTGAAAGTGATTTGAAAGGCGGGCTAGTCAGTTAACGTTAAATTTCTATGCTAGGTGGCGGAGGCATCGGGCCATCGGCCAAGCTTTAGTCCATAAATAGCCCAAGAGATGCTTTGTATCCAGTCGAAATGAGACGTCGGCCATACGTATTCAATTACCCATGTTCTCGTAACATGAACTATTAAAGTGTCAGCGTCAATGAAGTGTTAATCAATACAAGTAGTTATCGGGTAGGGCAATGTCAGTCCTGTCCAAGTGGCTGCTAAAAGAGAAAGACTGATGTTGGCAACAGGCAGATGGGCGGTGCTGGTGTAGTAAGTTCAAGACACTACCCCACAAAAACACTACAGTAGTGTTTTCAACCTAAGTTCAAAACACTACGGTAGTGTTTTCAACCTAGTTGAAGGTAGGTTCAAAACACCACTGTGGCCACCCTCAAAACACTATCCTTAAGTTCAAAACACTTCTCTAATTTAAGTTCAAAACACTACTCTAAGATTTTTTTATATATAATTGCTGCATAGTCATTGTCATTTGTAGTAGGGTGAGGCAGTATGCAGTAAGGTGGGACAGTATGCAGTAGGGTGGGGCAGTGTGCAGCATATATGACTAATTTGTGCTTCAAACGCAGCAGCACCATTAGCGTATACTAATACCTGGTGCAGTTGCTGCAGCACCATCAGTGTATACTAATACGTGGTGCAGATGCCGCAGTGCTATCAGTGTATACTACTAATACGTGCTAAAATTGCCACAGCTCCTTCAGTGTATGTGGTGCAGATGCTGCTATCAGCTAGTACGCACGTTCTGATATGACCTTAGATGTTGCCAGGACATAAAACTCCCAGCAACCAAACCAACTGGTACATGCTTCAAATGCCAGTACCAGTCGTGGCATTACAGCCCCCACTGGCGTGTTATGGTAGTGTTTTGAACTTGGGTAGTGTTTTGGACGTACATGGGGGTAGTGTTTTGAACATAGCAGTAGTATTTTGAACTTAAGTTGAAAACACTATGGTAGTGTTTTGAACTTAGGTTGAAAACACTACCGTAGTGTTTTCAACGGGGTAGTGTTTTCAACGTCCTACACCGGTGGGCAGTTGTTGTAAAGGTTGCTGGTGAGGCAGTAGATACAAGATTCACCCGGTACTTGTAGTACACGGGTGAAGACCAGTCTTATATAAAAATGGTCGAAAAATGGGGCTAATTAAATGAGTCTTTATGAGAGCCTAATTTCACAATCTAAGAAGCAACATTTATTCTTTGTATATGTCTTCTTATTTACCCGCTACTTTTGAGTTGAAAATGTAATAAAACATATAGTTTAATAGATTTTAAAAGTGAAATCAACAGTGTTCTAGCACCGCCATCTTGTCTTTTTGCAGTCTCAACCATTTCACCAACTCTGTGCCTATATGGGTAGCTATTTGATACTGGAGCCACAGTTTCTAGTTCCTGGTCCATACTAAAGCTATTTTCGCCCGTATTTACACTACGTTGTCGTTCACCCGTGTACTACAAGTACAGGGTGAATCTTGTATCTAGTGAGGCAGCTGCCCATTTCAAGAGCCGTGTAGGCATGAGAAACGTGAGTGGTGGGAGGAGAAGGCGGCTCGTGGAATAGCCGAGGTGCGTTTGTCCTCTCCTGTAAATCAGACGTAATTCTTACACATTCTCAACCAATACAAGCAGAAAATACAAACCATCGAATTGTTTGGGTTTTTTGTGTGTGTTTTTTGTGGTGTTTTTTTTGGTAAATATGTTTATTCTGCTGAATAAGTCTTTAGTCAGTGCCGAAGCACTGATCTTCCAGCCATTTTTCAATTCAGGCTTATTTACAAAAAAGGCTATATAGAATAATGTATACAATAACTGTTGAATACACAATTTGCAGCATGTAACACAATGAAATTCTATAACCCAAAATTTCCATAGCAACATGGTAACAGTAGTGTCATAAAACTAGATCAATATTAGTCAGATCAATGTGAGTATTTACATGGTATTTACAAAGACCCTATAATACTAAGACGGCTCACTCAGCCTGTACTGTGTAATCAAAATGATCAAACCCACCACTTGGTGCACTGGCTGTTCTCTTGGTTAAACAGTTGCTATATTATATGTATAAATGTATATATGAATGTGAAAGATGTGTGATGATGGTGATGATGATGATGATGATGCTGATGATCATGTGTATTTGTTCATAGCAATTTCATATTGATGTGTATTCATACTATATGTGTGCCAAGCGGTTTGTGTCTAGGTGGTGTGGTTTTAGAGATATTTCACTTTTTCTGTATGAAGATTGCTCACGCCATTGACAATGCATTGAGTTTGCCGGTACGCGCAGTGCAAATCATCTATTTTATTCAAACTTAATAGAAATGCAGAACCCTTACCATGTAAATTTAATATATTCTATTTGTTGAAGATGTTTTCTATATGTGTTCCGAGCGGTTTGTGTCGAGGTGGTGTGGTTTTAGAGATATTTTACTTTTTCTGTATGAAGATTGCTCATAGGCATTGAGTTTGCAGTGTGACAGTGTGTCGTCCTGCAGCAAAAAGGAGTGCGCACTGACCTAGATACCTATGCTGATGTCATATGAAATAGGCCTATAGGTAACTACTGCAATCAACTCTCATTGGCTGCTAGTCAGTATGTGGTTGCCATAGCAACACACAAGTGGCTATTGTAAGTAGCATGATTGTTGTTTTACGTCTTAGTAACATCTTAGGTCATATCAGGAAGGGTCTTGTCAAAGCAATTAACACTTGTCACTGGTGCCCGGCATTACTAGGATAGGGCAATGACTGGTTGGCTCAGGATCAGGATAATGTGACCGAGTGGGATATCAAGTCATGGTTCCAGCAGCATGGAGACACGGGGGCAGCACTATAAAGTCAAAATGAGTGCGAACTGTCACAAGTCGGCATCATCATTTATACACCTACTCTTTTTTTATTATATTTTTATTTAATTTTCCCAGTCCTCTTCCCCCCGCCCCCTTTTCTGATGGCGACTTTATAGTTCCTTATACGCGGTATGCGGCATGCGAATGCGGCATGCGATTGGTTTGAGTCCATACCCATGCGGCATGTGGCATGCAGCAGTCAGGCACTGGCACACACACTGGCATGTCTACCATTATTATCTGCTATGGTAGTGTGAAGCTAAGATTCCTTATACGTGGTATGCGGCATGCGAATGTGGCATGCGATTGGTTTGAGTCCATGCCCATGCGGCATGTGGCAGCAGGCACTGGCACACACACTGGCATGTCTACCATTATTATCTGCTATGGTAGAGTGAAGCTAAGATTCCTTATACGCGGTATGCGGCATGCGAATGCGGTATGCGGCATGCGATTGGTTTGAGTCCATGCCCATGCGGCATGTGGCATGCGGCCGCAGGCACTGGCACACACACTGGCATGTCTACCATTATTATCTGCAATGGTAGAGTGAAGCTAAGATTCCTTATAGGCGGTATGCGGCATGCGGCATGCGAATGTGACATGTGACATGTGGCATGCGAATGGGTTGATTCCACCCATGCAGCATGCAGCATGCGGTGATTTGGTTTGATCTTTACATTAACAACTTTATTATTATTATAATGTACTGTGGCTTTACAACTGCTCATTAACAACCATGCACACAGATGCTAAACCCTCCTCCCCTCCTCCCCTCCTCCCCTCCTCCCTTCCTCCCCTCCTCCCCTTCTCCCCTCCTCCCCTCCTCCCCCCCTCCCCGCCTCCCCTCCTCCCCTCCTCTCCTCCTCTTCCCTCCTCCTCTTCCCTCCTCTCCCTCCTCCCCTAATAATACAAATCCATATTGTATAAGGAATAGCTGGAAACTCACACTACACAAACATATCTAATTGTGCTCAAACAATTATCCTTCGCCATCTGTATACACGTAATTAACTCCAGTCCCAGCGGCATGCCTGCAGTGTTATATAACATGGGAATGACCCATCCAATCGCCACCCACCCTGACATAACACCTCCCTCACCCACACCCACACCCACACCCACACCCACACTGTCAGGTTTCTCACAACTGTTTTCTATGGCAAGCACACCAGTATTCGCATTCGCATGCCGCACCGATCGGTCCATGGACCGATTCAGTTGCCGCATTTGCATTTGCATTCGCATTCGGACGTATGGAAGCACCACTATTCACTTACATGCTTTTCGATTTTTTGCCACATTCGCATTTGCATGTGCATGCCACATACTGTAAGGAATCTTAGCTTAACAGCCTGTCCCGTTCCTCCCGTAGTTTGCGCAACTCCTCTAGCTTAAGTTCCTCAATCTCTCTTAATGTCGCTCTCCGATGTCGCCAGCGACATCTTGCTCATACACGTATCCATATCCGAACCGTTGTCCAACACAGATGCCTTTTCCATTTTAGCAGGACTGCTCCTTGTTGTTCGAACTGTTGCCTCTGTTACCTGCCGTTTTTTAGCACACGATTCCGAATCTGCCGTGTTCTGGCTTGCTCCACACGCTCCACAGAAATCTATTGGCATAGTCTACAGAAGAATCTCGAATGTTGTTAAGTTTTGAAATTGAGCTCATGTGACGCCCGCGCCGACTGACTGGCATATGACCAGGCGTAGGTGGCGCCAAACTATCCTTGACCCGATCAGGCCCACAGTAAATGGCAGATCAGTCCACAGTTGCACAAATAAATAGCATGGCGAATAAATAATATATAATAGCACAAGCCTACTCCGCCCATTTCATACTCATATAATTAATTATATATCACATATATATATAAATATATATATAAATATATATGGATACTGATAAGCCCATTGTCGCATGTAATTAGGCCTGGAGTGGGTGGCACTACCACCACCCTCCCCCGCCCCCTCCCCGGGGTGGGGGTGGGTGCGTACCAGCATGCACCTCTCTGCCTCCTGCGCAGGGCCTCTCCTCCAATAGCTCAGAGGAATATAAATGATGAGTTCAGGCGCAAAACCCCGTAAACGCCAATTCAAAAATTGAGATAAAAATTGGAATCGAACCTTCAAAAACTTCTTCTCTTTTTTACATTCCTATTTTTTTGTTTATTGCTCCATAATCGTTTCATCGCAAGAAAAGTGGAATTACTGAGAATTGAAATTACATTCACATACAAATCTGTTATTTAAATTACATGTTTGGATTGATGTTTACGGGGTTTTGCACCTGAACTGTTCAAATATAAATAGATGAGCCTGTCTCAAAAGGTGATAACTCTTTTTTTTCCCATTGTAACGATTGACACAAAACGGCACAGAAACGGTTACACTGAAAACACAAGGACATTTGCTTCAACTCAATATGTATTCTATTGGGATTATGAAATACCATGTAAAAAAACTAATCAGTTTATCCTGAGCAAATGCATAAGCAGATAGTATGTTGATCGTCACAATGGACAAAGTGTTGTCCCATATTGCTTAGCACCTTTTGAGACAGTCTCATATATATAAATATAGATAAATGTAGATAGATAAATATATATAGATAAATATTTATATAAATATCTGTATACATAAATGTATATATAAATATATATATAAATACATACATAACTAAATATATGCATATATAAAATATATAGATAATAACTGATAAATAATATATAGAAGGGAACTAATGGTTGGTCCATTTAGAGAGGTTTTACTGTACATACATATGTCGTGGGGGGTGATGAAAACGGGAAATATTGGGCCTAGAGCGGGACTCGAACCGACGTCTCTTTGCATTCCGGGCCAGTGTGCTAACCATTACACAATTCACGACACGGAGACAACATGGTGTATATATGGGTAGTTTATTCGTCGGAAGGACTCCATCAAGACAGTCATGACATCAAATAGAACAAATCAAACGAAGACAAACATTTCTCCACGATACAATGGTTAATAGACAGGAATCAAACCCTCAGCCCTAGCGCTTGATCATTAGTTATAGGTGTGGGTGGGTGGGTGAAGAAATGGTGGGCGATGTTGATATGAAGGCTGCTGTGGCGGTTGTGGTCGCTTGTTCGAATTTGGCGTGCTCAGGTAGCGTCAGTGCGCAGTTGGCGGCATTTGGTGGAAATGTTTGGAACTAACATCGTTGGTCAGGACTTGTCGGCGTTGACGCTAGGTGGCGCCACCGTACCACGTTAACCGCAGGGGAGATCGGAGCCGTCGGTCCTGATATTGGTTCAGTTCGTGTAGTGTCGTAGCTCAGGCTGTCTCGTCTCCGGCGCGAATTACTGATGTTAAGAATAACATCCACCATTACGCTTCCTAGGCTGGTGTAGAATCTAATGCTCGGATCTGTGGCTGTGTACATAGGTTATGAGGAAAACAATACAGACAAAGAAGGAAGAGAGTAAAGTGTAAGAGAGAGAGTCCAGCCCTCTGGTTTATTGTTATATAGTTACATGGGTTCATTGTAGAGTATCATACCATCTCCTTCCACCAATGGGAATCGAGCATTCCAGGGTCGCGTTCAGGGTACGCCTCCGAGACGTCTCAGGGAAATCCCTGACATCATGCTAGTCTGAACGGCAAAAGCAGTTGGTCGCCTCGAAAATGGCCACCCCCTATGGGGGCAGCCTTTGCAATGAAAAAGAAGTGCTCTGATTGGTTGAAACCACTGAATACGGTAGCCATTTACAAGGTGCTTTTTGTCTCCTATCTGAAAAGGGAGGCGTCTCGGAGACATCTCGGAGACGCCTCGGAGATGCACCCTGAACGGAAATAAGCCAAAAAGCATCGCGGAGATGGACCATGAACGCGGCCCTGGTCTTACCAATAGGAATCCAGCATTCCTGGTCTCCATGGATACCGGTGGTCTGCCCACCACCAGTAGCTGTATGGCCCCTTGGCCACCACCAACCTTGACCTTTTGAGTGTGGTGACCCCCTACCCTGCCAGCACCACTGTGTCTATTTACATCAAACTCAGGCACCACCAACCCAGAAAAAATTCCAGGGCTTGAATGACAATGGGAGAGCCCGTAGTACAGGTGGAGGCCGCAGGTGGCGCCACCAGTAGCAGGAAGAGATATAGGAGGTGAATACATCGAGGACAATGGTAGGTAATGAATAGAAGAATAATAATAATACGAATAATAATAATTCCCTTCCGCGCCTTTATACTCGCATAATGCTTATACATCACATATATATATATATATATATATATATATATATATATATATATATATATATATATGCACCTGGTCACGTACACCGATCAGTAATAGAATATTTGCATTCCCCCCCTTGCCGAATATCAGAATATTTTTAACTGGCGCTCGGCATTATTAGAATAGAGCAAGGACTGGTTGGCTCAGTGTCAGGATAATGTGACTGTGTGGGATATCAGCTCATTGTGCTGATGGCCTGGTTTCCCAGTGGGGCAGCACTATAAAGTCACCATGAGTGCGCACTGTCACAAGTCGGTACCCCTCCTGATATGACCTTAGATGTTGCTAGGATGTAAAACAACAACAACATAAGGTGCAGGTGAGACGCTACATAAATAGCAATCAACTCCAGGTGTGCTGGGAGTCTTCTCTTTGTCCCACCCTGCCTTACCTGCTCACTAGTGCAAATTGACAACATCCTCCATGCTACACAGGAGGGCCCCCCACCACCATGTGAACGTAAAGGCCTGTTTATACTTGTGACGGTGCTAGACGGCATTAGACAGTGCAACACGGCACAAGCCAACGCTCCCATTTATACTTTACGTCAATGCTTGACGGCATTAGACATCGCAACACGGCGCAAGCATTGACCAGAGTTCAACTATATTAAACTTTCAAAGTCAGCGCTTCCACACGTCGTGCACTCGCCACCATTTTGCGCCGTCACACGGCCGTTGACTCGACCGGGAATCGAACTTCGGCATATAAGATGGCAGCCGATACGTGCTGCATAAGTCATTATGCGAATATAAATAGTGGGTGTTATTTTATTACATTTAAGCTGCATGTCTGGAACCAGCGCTCGTCAGTGGTGTCAGTGATGTCATTCAGTTGGCTGATTACCCACCCGTAAGCAGTATTATTGGTATTATACATACATATACATATATATATAATATATATAATATATATAATATATACAGTAAGGACCGGTTGGCTCAGTGTCAGGATGATGTAACTGAGTGGGATATTGTGTCATGTCGCTGGGGCATGATGAACATAGTGGGGCAGCACTATAAAGTCACCATGAGTGCGCACTGTCACAAGTCGGTACCCGTCCTGATATGACCTTAGATGTTGCCAGGACGTAAAACTCCAACAAGCAAACAAGCATCACCTCCACAGCACTCACACATACATATATATATTACTATTAGCCTGTATGATTATATAAGTATGCATGTAGACCTATCTGAATGGTGATAAGCCCCTTATCACGGGCGATAATTAGGGAGTTATGTGTGGCTCTTCCCACCACCCCCTGCATACCCTGGTGGGTATGTCCGGACCGCTCTTCCATCTAGGTGTAATATTTACTGGAATACGCGGCCGTCTGAGCCCCAGGAATACCACTTACTCTTCCCAGGTGCATTCTGACAACTGTCTGTCAGTTCACACCTGATGCCCCTCTCCAACAAACTCATAAGCAAGAAAGGGAAGACAAGTCGCGCAAGATTGACAGTGAAGAAGTTGTGCTGTATTGGCATCAATTCCTGTTCACCTACTAGCAACCGATCACCCTGACTCCTTACCTTCTGTCCACACAGAGCCTCGTTACTCTGTTTAGTATGTATAGGAATCAGTGCCTACAGCCCATTGAACCGGAGTCCCATGGTTGTTGCACACAGCTCAGTTTGTATATGAAAGGTGGAGCCTCAGACAGAGTGTCTGGGTCCCTGGCCAAGAGTCAAGAGTAGAGTGTTTGAGTAGTGCCTGTAGCATCATATAGATCAGAGTGTCTAGCATAATCAATATCAGAATGAGGCTTGTGAGGTCAAGTGGGGCAAAGGGGTGCAGGTGACTGGGCCTCCCACAGCCAGCCAATCAGACACCCTCTACAGCCTGGGGACGATGCCCTAATATGGGCAGCTGTCACTCAACCCAGCTGCAGGTGGTGTCCATAATGTATGCAGACAGGCTGGGTGTGCTTGCCCATTGGCCCTGTGGTAACAGGTAGTTGTAGACAGTTACAATAAATATATATATATTAAAAATGTCCTTCTCCTCCACTTGCACCCTTACTGGTGCATAGAGGGAACATTACACCAAACATTAACTGTCTCTTATATAGGAAAATCTGGTCATAATCTTGGGCACTATGTATTAACATATTTTTCACCTAGCCTAATATGTCACACAGCAAGTGGGGCACCCATTGCTTTTCTGTTACATAACCTTGGTCCCCACTCCGTCGCCCAAGAATAATAATGCTCTCTGCCACTATATAATTCCGAAGCGAAAATCCGTATATTTTTACATAGGGGTCACGCCCCTCCACCAACCCCAACCGACACTTCTACTCTGAGGCTTCCATGCTAACCTCGCTCATGATATATATGCTAATATTCGCTCTATTTTATGTGGTGTATAAATCATTACATAAATATTAATTCCTATCAAGTTATTTGTCTATATCTGTGTGTCATATTTCAGTGTTGCCAACCTGGAGGTACTAAGAATCCTTGAGATTTTGCGCCCTGGTCTCCTCGTGAAGCAGCACTATAGAGTCGCCATCAGTGCGCACTGTCACAAGTCAGTACCCGTCCTGATATGACCTTAGATGTTGCCAGGACGTAAAACTCCAACAGGAAATGCATTCACCAACCCAGTAATTGGTGAATGACTCATAGAGGTTCCAATATCCGAATCCAATATCCTTATCTGAATGTGTAACCATGGTAATTGTGGGTTATTAGCCGACGGTGTGGTGATGCCTTAGTGGAAATGTCTGGAGCATCACCCATGGGGTTCCGTAATACAGCTATTCCCAGTTCTGCTGGTCCCTCAGGTAAGAAAGACTGAAGCTGTGACCCAGCACGCCAGGTGACAGCTTCGGCTTACATGGCGGAAGGTGGCGGGAGGTGGTGAATACCCATTCAGGAAGTGTATTTTATGTAATGTAAAATATTTTTTGGGTCAAATTTCACGACGTTAAAAACAAATATATAGCAAGGATGCTTCCAAGTTTGGTTATCAGGAGGCTTGTGGCTAGTGAGGATTTGCATGTGACCTAGGCATCACACGAACCATGGTCGAGTGAAACCAATGACTTAAAAATTGATACTTGTCGCTTCTTAGCCAGGTGCTCGGCATTATTAGGATATGACAAGGAGCAGTGAAATTAGGAAGACCAATCATCCGTGATTGAAATTTCCCCTGCTTAAACAACTAATGTACAAATGCAATGGCAGGTCCTTCTACTATCAAGTGTATGTAAATACAACAAAAAGCACAAATCTATTCACTGCTACGATCTAATTCTGTTATTTAGAATCATGAATGTTCACTCGGGGGTTCAAATAATGTTATTTATGAGAATAGCCTACTCAAAAAGTGAAATCTGGTCAAATTAAACCCAAAATCCTGGCGATATTAACACCGCCGACGCATCGGCAACGATAATATCGCTGCCAATATTGTCGAATGTAAACAAAACAAAAAGCACAAATCTATTATTCACTGCTATGATCTAATTCTGTTATTTAGAATCATGAATATTCACTCGGGGGTTGAAATATTGTTATTTATGAGAATAGCCTACTCAAAAAGTGTAATCTGGTCCAATTAATCCCAAAATCCTGGCGATATTAATGCCACCGCTGCATCGGCAGTGGTACGTTGTACTTTCTATCCAACCATGATGGCCGACCAGGCGCTGGTCACGTGGTGCTAATCGTTTGACGCAAATCCTCAATAAGTGCAAATCGAGTTCAAATAATAGCATAGTCAAGTATATAATAACTGCATTGTAATGTATGCTGATCAGCCCGCCTGCTGAGAACACGGTCACGTGACCGGTGGTAGGTGAAGGCGATAATCAACAGGTAATATAATAAAGGTAGTTGTGTTGTTGCTGTTGGCTGTGGTTTTACGCCCTAGCAACATCCAAGGTTATATCAGGACGGCTACTGACTTGTAATAGTGTGCACTCATGCCGACTTTATAGTGCTGTCTCAATGGGAGACCAGACCACCAGCACCATGACCTGATATCCCACTCAGTCACATTATCCTGACACTGAGCCAACCAGTCCTAAAACAGTTTGTTTGTTGTTGTTTTACGTCCAAGCCACATCTAAGGTCATATCAGGACGGGTACCGACTTGTGACAGTGCGCACTGATGCCGACTTTACAGTGCTGCCTCACTGGGAGACCTGGCCACCCAGCACCATGACCTGATATCCCACTCCGTCACATTATCCAGACATTGAGCTAACCAGTCCTTGCCCTATCCTAATAATGCCGAGTGCCAGGCTAGGAAGCGACAAGTATCAATTTAATAAGTCGCTGGAATAGAACTCCCGAACCTTCCGCACGGGAAGCCTTCGCTCTACCGATTTAGCCACCGTCCGTTGAAGGCAGGTCTTCATGTGTAAAGTCATTTCTAATGCCTGGTACACACCTACCGTTTGTGTGCGCACACCTCCCGTATACGATCGAAAACTGCCCGTTTCGCCCACAAAAATCGCTTGGTGTGCGCTCCCCGCGCACACCTAGCGATTGCGATTCGCGCATAAAACTCAGTTTTTAGTGCTAAAAGTGGCCGTTTACGATTGCGATTCGCGATTCGAAAAACGAATCGGCCCGTTTTCAGTTTTAAGCGGGTCGGGTCGAGTCGCGAGTTTTAGTGCGCGAATCCTATACGGGAGGTGTGTACTAGGCATTACATGCACCAGTAGCTGACTTGGCTCTGCAGGTGTAAATATCAATGTAGGCCAGACGGGATGGCCGAATGAGTCAGAGTGTCTGTCTCCCGTGTTGGTAGATCGTGGGATCCTGGCTTCGAACCATAGTCGAGTCAAACCAATGACTTAAAAATTGATACTTGTCGCTTCTTAGCCAGGCGCTCGGCATTATTAGGATATGGCAAGGAGCAGTGAAATGAGGAAGACCAATCATCCGTGATTGAAAATTCCCCTGCTTAAACAATTAATGTACAACAAAAAAATACAGAAAAAAGCATGTGAATGTGATTGGCAAGACTAACAGAATAGTTAACCACTAGCTTTTCGGTATGAATATGGTCATGGTGGTGGCGGCGTGGTCTCCCAATGGGCAGCACTATAAAGTCGCCCCGAGTGCGGACTGTCACAAGTCGCTTCCCGTCCTGATATTACCTTAAATGTTGCCAGGACGTAAAACTCCAACAATCAAGCAATTTTCGCAAGAGTCGGAGTTCTCCAGCGTTAGTCACGTGATGCCTCTTATCTCATTATCTTATCTTATCTCATTGTGCCTTATCTCCTTGTCTCTTTATCTCCTTCAGATATGTCTCACAACGAGGCTACCGACGACGATGAGGTCTTCTTAAATGAGGAAGAGGAGAAGATGTTGAGACAGAACAAACCGGAAATGGTAATGCATGTAGAACTCTTCCGTTGTTTCTTTATTTAAAGCTGCATAGTCTGATGAAATATCAAATTTTCAAAACCAAACCAATTATCTGGATTTGATTTGAGATATCTAACTTAGATACTGATGCACTTATTAAGCATTTGTTTCTGCGTAGAAGGCAATACTGAATCAATTCAACAGAACCTGTTACTGCAGAAGTCTATGGTGTCAGACTTTTGGCAAGCTTGCCAAAACTAATTTTCCATGTTTGCACTCGAAATATCTCAAAAGTTTACCATTTAAAATAAAAGTAACCTTGAACTAATGTAAAGTAGATTCTAGTGATCGATCTAATATTTTTATCTCAGAAAAAATACAGAAATTCAAAACCATTGGACTATGAAACTTTAACCCTTAGTCACAAAAGCTGTAGGTGTGCTTCCGGTGATCGTAATCCACTGCATCAGCCAGACTGTATGCCGACCGTATGGTGGGTTGCGGTGACCGTACGGTGACCGTATGTTTTTTTGCTCGCTGCAATGGGTTGCGGATTTTTTTAAGTTGAAGTTATCTTAACTTTGGAAAATCGCAACGCTGCAGGGCACAATCCCGCCATAATATTGTACAGTCACTTGTGGCGAGATTGCGGTTTTTACTATTCGTTTTCATTATTACTACTATATTGGTTTGTGACAGTAGCTAGAAGAAGGAAAGAATTTGGTCAAATAACTCAAATCTCAAATCTGTTTCTTCAACTTTCCCTCCATCCTCATAGTCTTCGATCTCCTCTCTCTCTTTTCTTTGAGTGCCTTTTGGTGACATTTTGATCGCTCGCTTTTGTCTGTACATGTGCGGTGGTGCGGCATGTGCAGTGTGTGGGTGGTGGGGCGACAAAAAAAATGTAAGATGCCATAGGGTGACCTATGCCTTGCGGTGACCATACAATTTGTGAATAGATAAACCGCAGACTGCAACGCCATAACATTTGCATAAACCGCAAGACACACCTCAGACTGCAGCACCGTACGGCGATGGCATCATTTGTGACCTAGGCATTATTGGGATTTAAAGTGAATAGATAAACCGCAGACTGCAACGCCGTAACATTTGCATAAACCGCAAGACACACCTTAGACTGCAGCACCGTACGGCGACGGCATCATTTGTGACCTAGGCATTATTGGGATTTAAAGTTTCATAGTCCGATGGTTTTGAGTTTCTGTCATTTTCTGTGATAAATATATTAGGTTATAATCTACCTTACTTTAGTTTGAGATAACTTTCCTTTTAAATGGCTAACATTTGAGAGATTGGAAGTGCAAGCATATTCAATTAATTTTGACAATCATGCCAAAACTCTGACACCATAGCCTTCTGCAGTAACATGTTCTATTAAATTGGCTCGGTATTCCATTCTATGTGCCGATAAATGTTTCATAAGTGCGCCAGTATTTAAATTACATATGTAGAATCCAATCTAGATCCCTGTTTTGGTTTTGAAAATTTTGTATTTTCATCGGACTATATAGTTTTAACATCCAAAGTCTAAGGAAGGGTAGATTATAAAGATCAACCGAGTGTATTTATTCAAAAGAATTATGACAGAAACATAAAATCAACTTAACTCAAAGAATTTAATCAAAGCAAAAAATATACGTCGATATAAAATACCTGTCCTGGCTGCTTTAGTTCATGAATTTTTCTTTCATTTTTGTTCAGCGCACACGAAGAGCAACACCTGCCCTCTTCAGCACACCTGCAATCACACCTCTGAGGAGTGAGCATTTTAATTGTTATTTAGTACTTTTAAAATACCTAAATATGGTTGTTAACACATACCCTGTGATGTTGTCCCTAATGTCTATCTAGCAGGGATGAAAGATCTCCGCGATTTCGCGGATTTACGGGATTTTTCAATCCCGCAGCATCATCAGGAATTCCGCAGCACTATCAGTGTATACTACTAATAAATACTCCAACCGTTGAAGCACCATCAGTGTATACTACTAATACATGCTTCAAATGGCGCAACACGATCAGCGTATATCAATATATATGAAACCCCACTTCCGGAAATTTTCCGCGATTCCCTGACAATGCTAAACCTATGGGAGAATATCAGCATTTCCGCTTTTTTTTGCCGGAGACCACTTTCATCCCTGATCTAGTTTAATAAAATCTTGCTAAAGGCAGAACCTTTCTTTACTTCCCCATAATATGCCGGATGCAGAGGCCAAATGGCTAAAAGCGCAGGCTTTCCATGCAGAATGTCGGGAGTTTGAAATCCCGGCCGAGTCAAACAAATGACTCATAAAATTGATACTTTTGTCACTTTAGCCTGGTGCTCGGCATTAATAGGATAGGGAAAGGACTAGTTAGCTCAGTGTCAGGATAATGTGACTGAGTTGTGAATCAGGTCATGGTGCCGAAAGCCTGGCTCCGTCCTGTGGCTCCCTACCTATGAGATCAGTGCAGATTACAGCATTTTAAACAAATTTGTTTAATTGAATTAAAACTGTTTTTAATCAATTTGTTTAATTGAATTAAAACTGTTTTATTAAGGTTGCACAATCCGATGATTTTGAGTTTCTGTGATTTTTTCTGAGATAAATATATTAAATTGATTGTTATCATCTATCTTACTTTACGTTGAAGTAACTTTTATTTTAAATGGCTAACTTTTTTTATTATTTGGAGTGTAAAGATGTAAAATTAGTTTTGGCAAGCATGTCAAAACTCTCACGCAATAGGCATCTGCAGTAAAAGGTCCTATTAAATTGACTCAGTATTCCCGTCTATGTGGCAACAAATGCTGAATAAGTGCATCAGTATCTAAGCTAAATATGTCAAATCAAATCTAGATAATTGTTTTGGGTTTGATGCCTCATCGGACTATGCAGCTTTAATTAGTTTTTAAACTGAATTTAAAGTGTTTTTTTTCTTCTTAAAAAAAAATCCAGATTTCAGTGAAAGACCTCCTGGGTCTAAGCTCACGGAGATTTCCGAGAGTCCCGTTGGGGGGCGCCTCGCCAGCATGCCTCACCGCGCCGTCCTGACGTCAGATGGCGGTGACGTCATATCCGGCTTCTCGCGGCTGAACATGGCGGGCACAGCGTCCACAGGGAACTCCAAAGTGAGGAAGCTGGCAAATGTTGGAAGACTCGCAGATGGCGTCACAGCACGTGAGTACCTCAATTATATTTACCCACACCAGACGGGATGGCCGAATGAGTTGAGCGTCCGTCTCCCGTTTTTGTAGATCGAACCATAGTCGAGTCAAACCGATGACTTAAGAATTTATACTTGTCGCTACCGAGGCAGGCGCTCTGCATTATTAGGATAGGGCAAGGACTGGTTGGCTCAGTGTCGGGATAATGTGACTGTGGTGGCCGAATCGGTAGAGCGCAGGTTTCCCATGCTGAAGGTCAGGATTTCAAAAAATGTCATATTTTAATTTTTTATTTTTTTATTGAGGCTGTATTTATACTGCCCATAGCATAAAAGCCCGGGTACCCAGGCTTGTTTTCAATGTTGGCCAGTTGTAGTCTTGGTGTTATCTTACCACACAGTAGCTGCTGATAAGGTATTTGATTGCCTGCATTTCAGTAGCAGATAGATAATTGGTTGGTATGGTTAAACGGGCGAGTCAAACCTATGAGTTACCGACTTTATGCTTGTCGCTACCTAGCTTAGCACTCAGCATTATTCGGATACGACAAGGACTGATTAGCTAAGTGTCAGGATAATGTAACTGAGTGGGATATCGAGTCATGGTCCTTTGCGGCCTGGTCTCCCCTCTCCCCCGCTCCCATGGGACAGCACTATTAAGTTGCCATGAGTGCGCACTGTCACTAGTCGGCCCCCATCCTGATATGACTGTAGATGTTGATAGGTCGCAAAACCCCAGCAAACAAACTCCACCCTGCCCTTAAAGCTGCATAGTCTGATGAAGCATCAAATATATCAAAACTTATCCATTTAAAATCAAAGTTACTTTAACCTGAAATAAGGTAGATTATGTGTATTATAATGGATTATAATAATATAAAGAACGAAGCAGAGTCCAAGGTTAATTATTATTATTATTGTATTATTCATTGCTTTCATATGATTCGAAGTCGCGCGCCCACCCTGTTTCGGCGCGCGTGTATGGGGCGCTACCTGTGTCGCGCGGAATAATATCTAAGAAACGGGATCACTCCGACGAAATTTTCCTTTTTAGGTGGGGCATATTTACGTTCCGCCAGAGCTAATAAATAGAACTCAGCCCAACTCTGTGTTTGTCCATCCTTATACGGCCGTAGTGGCTTATAACGATCAATTTAATATATTTATCTCAGAAAAATGACCAAAACGCAAAAACCATCAGACTATGCAACTTTAATTTGAAATAACTTTGATTTAAAGTTGCATAGTCCGAAGGTTTTGCGTTTTGGTAATTTTTCGGATATAAATATATTAAATAAATCGTTGTAATCTACCTTATTTCTGGTTGAAGTAACTTTTATTTTAAATGGATAAGTTTTGAGATATTTGAAATTCAATCAAGTAAACTTAGTTTTGGCAAGCACGCCAAAAACTCTGACACCATAGGCTTCAACAGTAATAGGTTCTATCAAATTGTCTCGGTGTTCCCTTCTATGTGGCAACAAATGCTGAATATGTGCATCAAAATCTAAGTTAGATATGTAGAGTCAAATCTATGTCATTATTTTGGTTTTGAAAATGTGATGCTTCATCGGACTATGCAACGTTAAAATGATTACCGTAAAAGATATTTGAAGTGTAAACATGCAAAGTTAATTTTGGAATGCTTGTCCAAACTCTGACCCCATAGTCTTCAACAGTGAGAGGTGCTATTAAATTGACTTAGGATGCACTTCTATGTATAATCAGAGAGCGTCTATACGCGCTCTCTGGTATAATGCAGCAACAAATGCTTTATAATTGCACCAGTATCTGAGTTAGATATGGATGTTCAAATCTAGAGAAGTGTTTCGCTTTTGAAAACTTTATTTGTTCGTTGTTGTTTTACATCCTAGCAACATCTAAGGTCATACCAGGACAGGTGCCGACTTGTGACAGTGCGCACTCATGGCGACTGTATAGTGCTGCCCCACTGGGAGACCAAGCCATGAGGACCATGACCTGATATCCCACTCAGTTACATTATCCTGACACTGAGCCAACCAGTCCTTGCCCTATCCTAATAAAGCAGAGCACCTGGCTAGGAAGCGACAAGTATCAATTTTTACGTCATTGGTTTGACTCGACCAGGGTTTGAACCAACGATCCCATGGTCTACCAACACGGGAGACGGACGCTCTAACTCATTCGGCCATCCCGTCTGGTTTTTTTTAAAGCTTGATGCTTTCATTGGACTATGCAGATTCATAGGAACTACCAAAGACCCTATAATACTAAGACGGCTCACTCCCTATCTCTCCCATGGTAATGTAATTTTCGCAGTGCCACCTTGTGGTGGGTTTGATCAGCCCGGCTCTGGTTGGTGTTTCACATGTAAACACATACAATTATATTATACATGAGATAGGTAAGTATGAATACACATCAATATGAAATTGCTATGAACAAATACACATCATCATCAGAATCATCATCAGCATTGCCATCATCACACATCTTTCACATTCATATATACATTTATACATATAATATAGCAACTGTTTAACCAAGAGAACAGCCAGTGCACCAAGTGGTGGGTTTGATCATTTTGATTACACAGTACAGGCTGAGTGAGCCGTCTTAGTATAATAGGGTCTTTGGAACTACTCCAGGGTTTGTATGTGGCAGTTCAAGCTTGTCATACTAACAATTACTGGTCATTTTGCAATATTTAAAATCCTGGTGAAGCTTGCGCTCTTAGTCTTACAGCTTTATGGATTTGCTATTGCAGATCTCCCGCAACTGCCACCAGGCGGACAGGGAAAGAAGACCGAAAGTCACGTGATGACAGCTCAGAACACTCACCCAGCACTGGCGAAGGTGGCTGAAGGAGAGTTTGCACCAGAAATAGATCCCGAGTCACCAAGGATGGCACGGGAACGCGTAAGTGGTATTCTCTGTGACGGAGTGGTTAGAGTGTCTGACATTTTTCTAGGTCAGACTCCTAATGTGACGGTCGATGGCCATCACCTCTGCTAATTTGGATTTCCACTGCTGTGTATGAGTTACAGCGTCATCAAAGGCCAGTTGCTCTTATACCATGTGTATGTGGTGTGGGAGGTTAAAAATCCCTTGGGTCGTTAAAAGTGTAGGCTCGGGCTTTCTATCGACCAGCTTTCTCATGGTGAAAACAAGACTAGTCAGACTTATCCATGATAGGCAGTATAAATCTTCAAGAAAATGAAGGCATTCAGCCGAATTTATTATCGATGACAGTGATGTCAAAATGGATTTGTTCAACCTCAAGAGTACACAGCAACCAACACCAGAGGCCAGTGGTGTACGATCTTCACCGAGAGATGCAGACTTGAGGTCAGGAAACACTCAATTTTCTTTTGAGTGACAGATCCATTGAATAGTCATCCAGACCAAGTGGTTGAAGCACCAATGGTAGAAGCATTTGAGAGAAGATTGGATAGACATTGCAGAGGACACCCACAATTATATGACTTCAGGGCTACGTCCACCTTCGTACATGCGCAAATAAATAGTTCTTTTTTCTATTACCAAATCGAGCTGACATTAAGGACCCAATAGGGCTTAGATCAGCTAGTAGAACAGAGATGAAAGACCTCCGCGGTTTCGCGGATTTCCGGGATTTCTTATATTCACAGATTAACGTTAAAACAAAATTCAAAAAGAAGGGATGCATATGACATCAGTTCAGTGGTTCGAATCCCGGTCTTATATGACCTTAGATGTAGTTAGAACATAAAACCTAAGCAAGAAGCTGTTAGATATGGGCGATAATACAATCACAACAAGGCTAGTTGACACCTGACTTCCGGTATTTTTCCGCGATCCCTGACAATGCTAAACCTATGCGAGAATTTCCGCATTTCCGCTTTTTTCCCCGGAGATCACTTTCATCCCTGTGGTGCGTAAGTTAATCTGTAAGGATCCCCCATCATCATCATCATGCTGTCGGTTGCGATGCGACAAAGACTGCTTTCATTACTTGACTGCCACTCTCCATTTATGGTGTTTTGTGCGGTTGTACATTTCAGCTGCCTGCAAAAGTGTTGAAGTGCTGCTGGCTTTTGCAAGTTACCAGCGGCACTCTCTTGGGGAGCAAATAGAGGTTTCACACCGGCAAGAACATGTCCAGACGCAAAACTATTTGTCCCTGCAGTGGCTGGTCGGGAGATGTTGGGAGTTCCATACATTAACCGCCCTTGATGCTGCCACAGTGACATGGTTTTCTGTTTAGGGTTTGCTCCCTTAGCCTTCGGTTCTGTCAAGAACCTGTATCACAAGGCAGTAGTTTACAACTCTGCAGGGCAGGGGCGTCAAACTCCCTGAGGTATTGCAATACCTGCAATACCTGCATACTCATACTCAAGGATCTACCATATCTCCTAGAAATCTGTTACTTGTTAGTATTCAGGCATGAAAGATCTGCACGATTTAGGATTTCCGCGATTATGTATGTTTGTTGGGGTTTTACATCCTGATAGGATTTATATATATATATATATATATATATATGGGTCATTCTCTAAAACTGGGCACAAAAGTGTGACATGAAAACCAAAAGTGAAAACCTTCCAAATAATAGCAAACATCCTTCTAAATAATAGCCTAATCCAATGTCCTATGAAGGTTTGCATGTTGTGCATATGTCAGAGTTGAAAAAAATGAGTTTCCCTTTTTGAATTAGATCTTATACAAATTGAGCGATACATTAATATCACTTGTGTAACATGAAAATCAAAGACATATCCAGAACCTCATTTAACATTTTAACATATACAACATAGTCAAACAAGATTTGATTGATTACTGTTAAGCAGACAAGGTTATGACTTGAAAAAAGTTGGAAAATACGTTGAAAAAAAGTTTGGCTACATGTATTGTGTCAATGTGTAAATTTTCACATGTTCACTCTAGCTCAAAATCATACAATTATAATGTTGATATCTTTTGTGGGATAAATTCAATACATGTAGAACTGCTAACATACCTAATAGAAAGAGGCTACAATACTTATTTGACCTGCTATCAATAAAACAAAGACTTAATTATCAGCATCGTAACATGGAGACCAAATATGTGGTGCCCAGTTTTGGAGAATGACCCATATACAGTAAAAACCTCTCTACATCGACGGACCATGGGACCGACTTTAAATGGTCCATTTAGGGAGGTGGTCGGTTTAGAGTTAGAATATCCTTACAATGGTATTATTGGGACCCAAATAAAGCGATCGATATAGGGGAATGGTCGATATGTGGAGGGGTCGCTATAGAGGGGTTTTATTGTATATTACATGTATATATAACTTTAAATATACATAAGGATTTGTCTGTAGAATAATGGAACAAGGCTCTGGTCAGCACGACATAGTGTTAACCATAGATGAAGTGTCGCCACCTGGTGTAAACCCCACAATATTGTCAGTCACTTTAACTTCAAGCTGCTGTTCACACACAAAAGTAGTTGTTTTCATTGTTTCCCCATTGATCAACCTGCGTTAGGTAGTTTCCTTATCAGATATTAGTTCATTACTATATATAAAATGTTGTTCTATAAACCTAACGCAGGTTGATCATGGGGAAACAATGAAAACAACTACTTTTGTGTGTGAACAGCAGCTTGAAGTTAAAGTGACTGACAATATTGTGGGGATTTCTGTTTCTTAGTTGTAGACAGCTATATACAACATATATTAGTTGCATTATGTTGCCGTGTTTTTGCTAAGTTATTCCATTTTATTGAAAATAATAGAAAGACAGAAGTTTTATCTTGCGCGTTTAGGTAAAACCAATGGACACGTGCATTTGTTTGCTTCAAACACCCTTTTTCAGCGAATGCGCAGTTGTACTTACACACTGCTCTATTGGAACTGCTGTTTTATCCTCCAGATCGGAAGTTACCTCAACACTGCTTCTGAGATTCTCGGCAAAGTCCGGAGCGCCGTCCAACATCCGGTGGCCTTCACCTCGGCCTCGATCCGGAGTTCCATACTGTCCAGTAAGAACTCTTGGATCTTTTTCGGTTCCAGTTCTAACCCCAACTCTGGCTCTGCTCAGGACACAACAAGTAAGTGGGCACTTCCGGTTTTAGAGCCACAATAAATGCCATCTTTGTCTTAGATCTACTATGTGATTTGCAGAATTGTTGTTATATATTGTTGTTATATGTAGTTAGCATCATCATCATCATCATCATGCTGTCAGTCGCAATGCGACAAAGACCGCCTTCATTACTTAACCGCTGCTTTGTGCGGTTGTACATTTCATAAAAGCTGCTTGCAAAGTGTTGAAGTACTGCTGGCTTTTGCAAGTTACCAACGGCACTCTCTCAGGGAGCAAATAGAGGTCTCACACCGGCAAGAACATGTCAAGTCAGGTGCAAACTATTTGTCCCTGCAGTGGCTGGTCGGGAGATGTTGGGAGTTCCATTCATCACCACCCTTAATGCTGCCACGGTAACATGGTTTTCTGTTAGGGTTTGCTCCCTTAGCCTTTGATTCTATCAAGAACCAGAACTTGTACCACAAGGCAGTGGTATACAACTTTGCAAGGCAGGGGCGTCAAACTCCCTGAGGTATTTTAGCACCTAAGGTATCCGAGGTACTGCATTACCCGCATACCACATGTAATTAGCACATAAAGGTAATAGACCCCACCAGTACCCGAATAGAGTGGTTTCAGATTCTGCCGATAGATGTCATTAGTCGATAGATGTCACTTGCTTAACTGGCGGGGTTGGTTGTACTGGCATATAATTCTTCCTGGGAAAATACTTAGGCCTACTCAAATGTTGGTATTTCAAACATTTAAATTTCCATTCAAGATTTGTGCTGTGCTTACATAAAATATAAGAAAAACAATTTTTTAATCAGGCATTTTATTATTTTTCCATGCATTCTTTATGGAGATACAGCATATGAAATGACAGGCACTTGCGAAAAGTACCTGAATAGAGTGGTTCCAGATAGATGTCACTAGTTTAACTGGCGAGGTGTATTGCCATGAAATGTTAGCATTGTAGAAAAGAAGTGTCTCAGTCAATAAGTTGGTTGGCTGTTGGAGTTTTATGTCCTGGCAACATTTCAAGGTGATATCAAGGACGGGTTAGATCAGTTTCAGGATAATGTGATTGAGTGGGAAATCAGGTCATGGTGCCAGCACTCCTAGTGGGGCAGCACTATAAAGTCACCATGAGTGTGCATTGTCACAAATTGACATAGTATGCCCTTCTATGTTCCCGTCCTGATATGACATTAGCTGTTGCCAGGACGTAAAACTCCAACAACCGACTCACAAATCAGATGTTGTCAGGACATAAAACCCCAACAAACAAACACCATTCAGTGATAGCGACGGCGATAAGGGTTAAAAGTCCATATTCTTTCAAACTGCAGCGTTCGCTGAAAACCCGATAGAGGGCACTAGTGGACTGACGCTGGTGCTGCCCCCTGTTGAGCGGCCGGCGAAATGCAAAGGTCCCGGCACCTACCGGCGGCGGGACACACCAGTAATCCTCAAGGGTCCGGAGCGACTCCACCTGACGGGTGAGTGACAAATCAGAGAGAGTGTGTGTGTGTGGGGGGGGGGGGAGATCGCGGGAGGGAGGGGGGAAGGGAGGAGAGAGAGAGAGAGGAGGGAGAGAGAGAGAGAAAGGGAAAGAGGGAGAGAGGTAAAGGGAGAGGGAGGGATAGAGGGGGAGGAAGGGAAGCGGAGAGAGGGAGAGGTGGGAGGGAAAGGGAGAGGGAGGGATAGAGGGGGAGGAAGGGAAGCGGAGAGAGGGAGAGGTGGGAGGGAAAGGGAGAGGGAGGGAGTGGTGGGAGGGAGAGAGGGGTGGGAGGGAAAGGGAGAGGAGAGAGGGAAAGGGAGGGGTGGGAGCGAGAGAGGGGGAGGGACGGGTGGGGGGAGAGAGGCGGGGAGGGAAGGGGAGAGAGGGAGAGAGGGGGAGGTAGGGAAGGGGAGAGAGAGGGAGGGGTGGGAGGGAGTGGTGGGAGGGAGAGAGGAGGTTATCATTTTGAAAATTTGATACTTTCATCGGGCTATGCAGCTTTAATAAATACGTTTAAGTTGGATATCTAGGATCAAATCTAGCGGCCAGACGGGATAGCAGAATGAGTTTAGCGTCCGTCTCCTGTTTTGGTAGATCGGAGGGATCCGAACCCTGGTTATATGTGTCGCTTCCTAGCCAGGCACTCGGCATTATTAGGATAGGACAAGGACTGGTTGGCTCAGTGTCAGGATAATGTGACTGAGTGGGATATCAGGTCATGATGCTGGTGGCCTGGTCTCCGGGTCAGTACCCGTCCTGATATGACCTTAGTTGTTGCTAGGATGCAAAACAACCACAAACAAACATCAAATCTGGCTAAGTGCTTTGGTTTTGAAAATACTAATGCTTAGAACGCTAGCCCCGGAATGGCATAAGTGTGGGCTCGAATCCCACACTAGGTGTGATTTTTCTCTTTGTTTATAGAAATATATAATATACAGTAAAACCTCTGTAAATGGACCTACCACGGGACCGACTTTAAGTGGTCCATTTATGGAGGTTGTCGGTTTAGAGAATTACAATATCCTTGCAGTGGTATTGTTAGGACCCAAATAAAGCGATCGATATAGGGGAGTGGTCGATCTGTGGAGGGGTCGGTATAGAGAGGTTTTAGTGTATATAAATATATTTTTAGCCTTGATTAGACCCTAAACAATTACAGAACATAGGTAGTTCCAATTATAAATAGTCTTATTCGATCATGATAACTGTGAATAAAGCGGCTGTCACACATCACCGGATTGAGCAACGGAGAGAATTGTCTAGTCCGGTGGTGTTTGGGTGTGATAAGTATCAAAATGTATTAAAATGTGTAAAAATGTTGCGATATCGGGGCAAAGGCCGATGGACGAACGGACATGAAACGGACATGAAACAGACATGAAACAGACATGAAACGGACATGAGCGGATAACCAACGGACAGTAAGTGGGCTAAACGGACTCAAACCGGACAAGAACCGTAGACGTCAATCCAGCGACATCCGTTCCAACTTTTGTTTGTGTTCAAAACTTGTACCGGATCGGGCCGGATATCAACGGATATCGACGGATATGCAATGGATATGCAACGGACACACACCAGACTTTGCCAGATATCAACGGACTTTGTTCGGTTTCTTTCCGTTTCCCCAATCTGGTGATGTATGACAGCCGCTTAAGTGAGGTTGTGTGGTCATGCGGTAGTGAGTGTGCTGTCCTACTCTAAGCATTAGTCGTTGTCTCCACTGCCTCGCTACACCCACACCGCAAGGCCAATAACAATTACCCAAATCCTGATTCATTGCGGCTATTCTCAATAATGCCTTCTCACGGAAGCAGAGTGGCGACCTTCTGTTTGTCCCAATCTCAAGTTGGGGAAATAGGGAGCTAGTGCTTGGAGGTTTCACATCCTAGCAGCGTCTGATTACCCACCAGCCAATATCTCGCGACCCACCACCCAACATGGAAATTGTTAATATGGAAATTTCTCAGGTTGTTTGAAATAAGTATATATTTATATGTATAATTTTCCAGTGGTACTGTGAGTGGCGGTTACAGTGTGAAGGGGCCATGGTGCCACCATCGGAGCTGGGGTTGGGGAGGCTGGAGCAGTAGATGACTAGGACAGACCCCATCAGTCCATGGAGCTGAGTGAGTGATGAGGGAAAGGAGGGATATTCCAGGTTATTATACCGACCCACCCATGGGGAGGCTAATGACTAACACATGTACATATATATACATATACATAAACAATATATACATAAACAATACCCACACAGGATTTCGTCAAAATCCAGCAACCGGAAACGGAAATAGGCCTCTATGGGCGCTGCCATTTGTAAAATCGTATCTCTGAATAACAAATCCAGCAAACGGAAACGGAAATCGCTCGTCGAACTTCGGTCAGCAGCCAGCAGGGTGGCCGAGAGCTATTGGTTAATAATATATCAAAACAAATGCCCGCTGCCATAGAATTTGCCGATATGTGCAGTTCAAAGCTTAGAGTTTATTCAAAATTAAAAGAAATAAATAACAATTTGGAATAAACATGGATGCACAAATGAAATATTAATAGTTTACTCCGCGGAAACGACGGCCGTATTCCGGTCACCCGAGTTGATAGAATTTCAAATCGAACACCGCGAGTGGAGTAAAAAAAAAAAGGATAATTTTAATGCTTTGCTGTAGTTATATCGGTGGGTCGGTCCTAAGCATTGCTTATTCATATTACTTGTATAAAGTATGGCTACGTAAGGAAAGGAAGGATTGAGAGTGGAAGTGACTTGGCGGGCAGATTAGCAGCGGAAAGCGCCCGGTGGTGGCGCTAGTAGTGGGCAACCGGGGCAAATCCGGGCAAGTCAGCGATTGGACAATAATAATATATCGAAGTAACATGATGGAATAATAATAATAATAAATACTCCGCCTATTTATATCTGCATAATTCATTATACATACTATAATTCTTATGCAGCATTCAAAATCAACTGATGATCTCCATAAGAAAGCAAGAGTCAACACACTAAATGACAGGTGAAAAGCACATCTCAAAATAACAGCATTCAGGGAGACAAGGAAGCCTGGGAGGGTGCAGGTAACAAAAAAGGCAACAAGAGGTAGTGATGGCCCCAGACTGATAAGAAACAGAGCCTGAAAGTGATAAAAAGAAGGGGAGTCACAAAACTATTACTGTCTAGCGGCGAAAACAAGTCATTAGGCTTAAGGATTATGGGCAGTATAAATACACCCATCACACACACACAAAAAATCAGGCATGTCCATTAGTCCGAGCCAAGTGAGATTAGGCATGGACGAGCAGAATATGGCTTGAGCTTTTCCGTTGGACAAATGACAATTTTGGGCTGAAAATCATATTTAAAGTTAACCAGGTACACATAACACTGAGCATTTATATAACGATACTTAGACACTAGAACTAATTTACCATTAACCAATTAATGAGTTTAGGAACTCTTAATAATCATGATAATGTAATCTGGAAAAATGAAAGTTCAGATGGACAGGTAAAAATCACACCAAACTTGTCTGATGGACAACTGACAAATCTGGCCTATTTCTATCACTGATATATAGGCCTAATATATCACATCCCATATTAAACTAACATACTGGCTAACATTTATATATATCACGTCCCACATTAAATTAACGTTGTCACAACTTGTCTTTGTCGTGATACCACCGACCATCAGCAAATTGCCACATATGGTAATTTTCACTGGATTAGTGACAATTAAGTTTTCCTAGAAGTGAGTGTTGCGGTGTGTGTTTGATTTTCTTTTTCACCTCTCTTCCCCAGCCTCTTTCTCTCCCCCTTCTCTTTCCCACCATAGCTCTGCTCTTCTCGGGTCTGCTCTGCTCTGCTCTGCTCTGCTCTGCTCTGCTCTGCTCTGCTCTGCTCTGCTCTGCTCTGCTCTACTCCTCTCCTCTACTCCCCTCCCTCCCCTCCCCTCCTATCCTATCCTCTCCTCCCCTCCCCCCCTCCCCCCCCTCCCCTCCCCTCCCCTCCCATCCCTTCCTCTCCTCCACTCCCTTCTCCTCCTCTCCTCCACTCCCGTCCCCTCCCCTCCCCTCCCCTCCTCTCCTCTCCTCTCCTTTCCTCTCCTCTCATGTCCTCTCCTCTCCCCTCCTCTCCTCTCCTCTCCCCTCCCCTCCCCTCCACCCATCCCTTCCTCTCCTCCACTCCCCTCCTCTCCTCTCTCCTCCCTTCCCTTCCATTCCTTCTCCTCACCTCCTCTCCTCTCCTCCCATTTCCTCTCCCCTCCCCTCCCCTCCCCTCCCCCCCCCCCCCCCCCCCCCTCCCTCCCCTCCTCTCCCCTCCCCTCCCCTCCTCTCCTCGTCTCTCCTCTCCTTTCCTCTCCTCTCATGTCCTCTTCTCTCCCATCCTCTGCTCTGCTCTGCTCTGCTCTGCTCTGCTCTGCTCTACTCTACTCCTCTCCTCTCCTCTCCTCTACTCCCCTCCCTTCCTATCCTATCCTCTCCTCCCCTCCCCCCTGCCCCCCTCCCCTCCCCCTCCCCTCCCCTCCCCTCCCTTCCCCTCCTCCCCTCCCTTCTCCTCCTCTCCTCCACTCCCGTCCCCTCCCATCCCCTTCCCTCCCCTCCCCTCCCCTCCTCTCCTCCTCCCTCCTTCCTCTCCTCTCCCCTCCTCTCCTCTCCTCTCCTCTCCCCTCCCCTCCCCCCCCCTCCCTTCCTCTCCTCCATTCCCCTCCTCTCCGTTCCTCCCTTCCCTTCCCTTCCCTCTCCTCACCTCCTCTCCTCTCTCTCCTCTCCTCCCATTTCCTCTACATCCCCTCCCCTTCCCTCCTCTCCTCTCCTCTCCCCTCCTCTCCTCTCCTCTCCTCTCTTCCCTTCCCTCTCCTCTCCTCCTCTCCTCTCCTCCCTCTCCTTAATAATAGTCGATGGGCTTAACACCTTGACGCCGCTCCGCCGCAGAGTAGCGCATGCCGAATCTAGGAACAACTATACTGGTCCCTCCCTACAGATCTTCCATATATGCTCCGGTGACGTCACCGGGACCAGTGTACATGTTCCTCCATGCTACTCTGCTTAATCCACAACTTCTTTCTTTAAAAAAATAATAACCGATATAACTACAGCAAAATAGGATTTAAAGTATTTTTTGATCCTATAGTTTGGTTATATTTCCATTTCATTAATCTGATTTCTTTTTTTTTAAGCATTAAAAAACACAGGACTTGTACTGCTACAGGATGGTACTAGCACAAATATGACGTCATCGCTCCTAGCCAAACCCACTCCACTTGCGGTGTTCGATTTGAAATTCTAGCAACTCGGGTGACCCGAGTCGCCCGGGAAGTGTTAATAGAATACCACCCGGGGGTCGGTGCTAAAAGCATTGCTTATTCATATTAGCACCGTTCCACTGGGAGACAGGGCTCTATGGCCCATAACACCAACTCCCACCCAAACGTGGTGTTGTCTGTGGCGGAGTGGTTAGAGTGTCTGACTTTTTTCCAGGTCGGACTCCTAATTTGAAGGTCAGTGGTTCGATTCCCTGTGCCCCCACCTCTGCCACTTTGGATTTCCACCGCTGTGTATAACTTACAGCGTCATCAAAGGCCGGTTGCTGTCATACCATGTCTATGTGGTGTGGGAGGTTAAAAATCCCTTGGGTCGGTAAAAGTGTAGGCTCGGGCTTTCTATCGACAAACTGTCTAATGGTGACAACAAGCCTATTCAGGCTTATCCATGATCGGCAGTATAAATCTTCAACAACAACAAAAAACTAAAAACATCAGTGGTCATATTATCCTGTTACTGAACAAACCAGCCCTATCCCTATCATAGCAATGCCGAGCACCAGTCTAGGCAGCGACAAGTATCAATTTTGCATCTCACCGAGTTGATTCGATTGGGATTTCGAACCCGCGACCTCCTCCTGAAGGGGAAAACTGGTGAACACCGCCGCCCCGCACCTACCCCGAACGACCTCGTGTAGGCATCGGCCTAGCTACGTGCTGCCACCTGTCATCAAAACTGCGCACTAAACTAAACCTATCCGCGGGACCGACGAGACGGCGACTGCTAGCTTGGGCTGCGTTCAGGGTGCGTCTCGGAGGCGCCGCGGAGACGTCTTGGTGATGCTTTTTGGCCTATTTACGTTCAGGGTGCGTCTCGGAGACGTCTCGGAGACGCCCCCCTTTTCAGATAGGAGACAAAAAGCGCCTCAAAAATGGCTGCTGTATTCAGTGGTTTCAGCCAATCACAGCGCAGCTTTTCCATTGCAAATCGTCACCGGCCATTTTCGAGACAATAAACTGCTTTTGCCGTTCAGACTAGCTTGACAACAGGGCCGCTTCCGAGGTGCCTCCGAGACGGACCCTGAACGCGGCCCTGTTCCCCTGGCCTTTGTTTCAACAGAAGTCGCCACTGTGGAGGCACACAGAGGCACCTAGCGGAAAACATGGGAAATGGAACCTGACCTGGGCCGCGTTCAGGGTCCGTCTCGGAGGCGCCTCGGAGGCGCCCGTGACGTCAGGCTAGTCTGAACAACAACAGCCAGTTGGTCGCCTCGAAAATGGCCGCCCCCATAGGAGGCGGCCATTT
Source organism: Branchipolynoe longqiensis (assembly GCA_030323885.1). NCBI lineage: Eukaryota > Metazoa > Annelida > Polychaeta > Phyllodocida > Polynoidae > Branchipolynoe > Branchipolynoe longqiensis. The sequence goes on along the minus strand of CM059203.1, from coordinate 34,302,254 downwards.
GCATCGAAATGCTGCGCTCTGATTGGATGAAACCGCTGCATGCGGCGGCCATTTTCGAGGCGCTGTTTGTCTCCAACCTGAAAAGGGAGGCGTCGCCGAGACGTCGCCGAGACGGACCCTGAACGCAAATAGGCCAAAAAGCATCGCGGAGACGTCGCCGAGGCGCCTCCGAGACGGACCCTGAACGCGGCCCAGGCGACTGCCCTTCTCAGATTGCCAGCTTCTTCTCGCTGGTCCCCGGCAATTTGCGCGCGGCCAAAGCAACCAGCGAACGGTATCAGTCCCAGTCCCAGCACCAGCGACAACACAGGGGGCGTAATCGATTATTCAACTCGGGTCACGCGAGCCACTTTTTGGCGCATGCGCACATCCTACATACTCGGGTTCAATAAACGAATACGCTCGGGGTGGACAAAATGGTGGCTTCATCTAAAACTTAATATTTGTTTTCAATAACCGATATATGTACAGCAAAATAGGATTTAAAGTACTTTAAGATTGTTGAAGCTGACATTCTGGGTTATTATAAAAAAGAGCATTAGAACAACAAGTCGGAGTTGTACTGGTAGCTATTATCCTACAGGTACCAGCACAGATGTGACGTCATCGCTCCTAGCAAGCCCCAGCCAAGAGGTGGGTTACTGGGGTCGGGTCGTTTTGCACACGGCACGGGTATTTCTCGACTCCACTCGCAGTGTTCGATTTGACTCGACCAGGGTTTCTTTTTCACCTCTCTTCCCCAGCCTCTTTCTCTCCCCCTTCTCTTTCCCACCATCTCTCTGCTCTGCTCGGGTCTGCTCTACTCCTCTCCTCTACTCCCCTCCCCTCCCCTCCCCTCCCCTCCCTCCCCTCCTATCCTACCCTATCCTCTCCTCCACTCCCCTCCCCTCCCTTCCTCTCCTCCACTCCCCTCTCCTCCTCTCCTCTCCTTTCCTCTCCTCTCCGTTTCGTCGGATCGTGTTAATCGATTACGGCCTGAGTGAGCTCCGAAGGTTGAATGAACAGCAAGCAGTCAGTGCCTGGGGCAGCGATTGTACAGCTAACGCCAGTGGCAGCGACAAGAGTGAGACGCTGATACCCCAGTCACACGAGGCCTGCGTTCGCTTACGATCGATTCACGATGTCAAAACGTCCTCATTGCACCCTCCTTACGGTTACGCCCTCCTTACGTGCTGGTGGCGCGAGGAGGCCAACCTCCAGACGTCCATTTTGGAAATTTTGGGCCCAAGGAGGTTGCAGCTGCTGCACCTGCAACGTCCTTGCAGCCTGTTCCGGCGGCGCCATTCAAAATTGCTTGGTGCGGACCTGGCGCGGACCACGTATTTGAATCAATGTATCGAGTGGGACGCTGGGAGGTTGCCGTTCTTTTGGCCGTAAGGAGGTTGGCGGCAAATGCTGGCTCTCGTGTGACTGGGGTATCAGTGAGCTGTGATTGATCAGCCTGGAGCGGCATCACTGAGCAGCGATTGGACAGCAAACGCTACTGCTAGCTGGGTAGTCGGGTTCCAGCTAGCTGCTAGCTGGGTAGTCGGGCTATGCAGTAGGTGCCATCTGTATGCCATCTATGTGCCTGCACAGAGGTCGCTGGCGGCGCATAGTGGCAAACTGCTGAACTAATACTTTTGTGATGTTTGTTTGTTTGTTTGTTGTTGTTTTACGTCCTAGCAACATCTAAGGTCATATCAGGACGGGCAGAGTAGTGTTTAAAAGGTTTAAAAAACAATGTTTTTAGGACTATATATAACTGCTGCACACACAGATTTTGAAATTAGGGGCCTTGATATGTGAGCATTTATAATTATCATCTTATATAATATATTTATGATATTAGATGGCAAAATGATGTTGATATATCAACCCAGCTTCCCAACACTTGTTCTAATTGGTTGCTTAGGAACCTGTCCTGGACATAGTGTTGTGGGAGTAACAACATAAGCCAATGCAGTTATGCCTATGAGAAATACTCCTAATATCACTCATTGATATGAATTTACTAAAACTAACATAACTTATTTCATGCAATATGTCATCCTACGTCATTAAGAAAATAATATCTCAACATGTTAGAGTGTCTATTGCATTGTTTAAATAATGTATACGATTTGTAGTACAAGATGACACTGTATGTGAATTGGAATGGATTTTTTCAAAGAAGAAGAAATCAAATTATACAATTTGGACTCAGATTATCCAATTAAATATCACTTTCACAATATATTCTGAATGAAGCCAGAATCCAGAATAATTCCTTGACATATTTGCAACATAATCACGTGTTATGTCTTGCTACCCCGACAGCTCTCTTTCGTAGATAGGGCTAAAGGCTAAACAACCTTATGAAAAATATATATAATTCAAATAAAACTCTCAAATTGAGATGCCGGTGTCACGGTTTCAGTTCTCCGCCAGTTTCAGTTCTCCGCTTCGCTTCTGCGCATGCGTCAAAATCGAACTGCATCGGCAAGGCATTGTCAATGGTCGTGAGCAATCTTCAGACAGAAAAAGTGAAATATCTCTAAAACCACACCACCTAGAAACAAATCGCTTGGTACACATATAGAAAACATGTTTACCAAAAAGATTATATTAAATTTATAAGGTTAGTGACACTGACACTATAGTCAGAGTGTGAGTGCAGCGATTTGCGGCGATCGGTGACGGTTTGAATCTGGCTCGATGTTGACACATGCGCAGACGATGCTGTTCGATGTTTACGCATGCCCAGAAGCGATGCGGAGAACTGAAACTGGCAGAGAACTGAAACCACAACACAGGTGTTGCAGTTTCCGAGGCACACCAGTTTGCCAGGGACACCTCCATTCAAATGCATTGTCAACGGCCGTGAGCAAATTTTCATACAGAAAAAGTCAAATATCTCTCAAATTAGACCACCTAGAAACAAATCGCTTGGTACACATATAAAAAACATGTTTACCAAAAAGACTATATTAAATTGATAAGATTGGGGATCTGGATTTCTATTAGTTTTGAATAAAACTAACGTTTTGCACTGCGCGTACCGTCAAACTCAAGGCATTGTCAATGGTCGTGAGCAATGTCCATACAGAAAATACAGAAAAAGTGAAATATCTCTAAAACCACACCACCTAGAAACAAATCGTTTGGTACACATATAGAAAACATCTTTACCAAAAACATTATATTAAATTTATAAGGTTAGTGACGATGCTGTTCGATTTTGACGCATGCGCAGAAGCAATGTGTCCCTGGCAAACTGGTGTCCCTGGCAAACCGCAACACCGGCACATAGGTATTGCATGATTGATTGATTGATTGGTGGTTGCTTTACGCCGTGTCGGCAACATAGGCCATATTCATTGCACAATATAACCGCAAATCGGGCCTATGGGCTTAACGCCTTGACTGCTCCGCTGCAGAGTCCAGCGCGCGCCGAGGAACACCTACACTGGTCCCGATGACGTAAGCCTTCATGCCAAGCCTAAGGACTGCTTGTTCGTGGCGGGGTACCAAGCTAACGCCACTGCGCCCAGAACGACAATTGTGATACGCTGAGCGAGCTGCGCTTTAGGGAATATATTAGCGCGCCAGCGACAACACGCGCTACGGCTGCGCGAACTGCTGTAGCTCCCCTAACGTCAACGCGCCAGTGACCACACACGCTACGCTGCACGAGCTGCGATTGAGAGCAAACGTCAGTGCCCCAGTGACAAACAAGCAATACGCTGCTTAAATTGCGGTTGCCTAGCGAACATCAGTCAGTTCCTGCGCCAGCGACCATACACAATACGCTGCGTGAGCTGCGGCTACTCTCTCACTGAGGACAATATAATAAATTTGTGTGGAAGTGAAGGACATCGCTGCAAACGGACACCCTGAGAGGAGAGAGAGGGAGATACAGATACAGATAGAGAGAGAGAGAGAGATAACACCACCAGTGGCATCCTTAACAGCCACAACCACCACAGCCCACATCCCACTCAACCAGTGCTGTGTTCAGACAATTGCCCATCACAAATCGGACTTGAGATGTACGCCTACACATCAACTTCAACTTCAAGTAGGTGTGTGGGTGTGTGTCAAATTTGAGGACTGTTCTTTTGAGTTGTGAGGAAGAGACTTGATTGAGTAACCAGCGAACACTGTGGACCTATTTACATTTACGTCCGATCTCAACAGCAAGTGTTGGAGGTAGGCTGGTTACTCTTGTGCATCCATTGTTTTATTCTGCGTCATAAACATTTTGTATCATGTGTAATCGCACTTTATATCATGTGTTATAACCCTTTATATCATGATATCATGTGTTATACACACTTTATATCATGTGTAATACACACTTTTATATCATGTGTAATACTAGATAAAGGATTCACCCTGTACTCGCAGTACACGGGTGAATACCAACCCTATATAAAAGCTGTCAAAAAAGCGGGGAAATGAAATGAGAGCCTAAATTCACAATCTAAGAAGCAACACTTATTCTTTATATATGTCTTTATATTTCCCCGCTACCTTTGAGTTGAAAAATATAATAAAACATTTAGTTCAATAGAATTTAAAGGTGAAATCGACGGCGTTCTATGGCCGCCATATTGTCTTTTTTCATTCTCTCCCATTTCTCCAACTCTGTGCCGATATAAGTACCCATTTGATACTGGAGCCAGGCATTCTACTTCCTGTTCCATACTAAAGCTATTTTTGCCCGTATTTATCCTACGTTGTCATTCACCCGTGTACTACAAGTACAGGGTGAATCTGTTATCTAGTGTAATACACACTTTATATCAGTGCTATACACACTATACCATCGTCATGAATATGGCCTATGCTGCCGACAAGGCATAAAGAAACCACCAATCAATGAATCAATCAATTTATACCATGTGTTATACACACTTTATGTTATGTGCTATATACGTGTTATGTCTAGCTACCCCCACAGCTCTCTTTCGTCCGTCCTGATATGACCTTATATGTTGCTAGGACGTAAAACAACAACAAACAAACTCTCTTTCGTAGAACCTATGTATCCAACTTGACGAGACGGGATGGCCGAATGAGTTGAGCGTTCGTCTCCTGTTTTGGTAGATAGTGGAGTTCGAACCCACGGGTTAGAACGCTGGTCGGGTTGAACCAGTGACTTACAAAATTGATACTTGTCGCTTCCTAGCTTGGTGCTCGGCATTATTAGGATAGGGCAAGGAATGGATTGCTCACTGTCAGGATAATGTGACTGAGTGGGATCTTGAGTCATGGTGCTGGCAGCCTGGTCTCCCAGTGGGCAGCACTATAAAGTCGCCATGGGTGCAGACTGTCACTAGTCGGTACCCGTCCTGATATGACCTTTTATGTCATGTTGCCATGACATAAAATTTCAACAACAAACAAAAACATGTTGCGGAATCTCACTATTTCAGGGATGCCAGATAGAAATCTGCGATTTCTCGCGATGTCCTCCATTTTTGTTGTTGTTGATCGCCGATTATAGTTGCATAGTCCGATAAAAGAATTAAATTTTCAAAGGGAAAGACATTTATTGAGATTTGAATCTACATATCCAACTTAGATACCAATGCACTTATTAAAGCTTCATAATTCAAAACCAGACACAGATATATATTTTTTGGGCCAATAAATTTATTAAACAATCTTAATAAATCTTTACAGTAGCCACTGATATCACTATCAATAGCTAACATTGATCACCGGCCAGTCACTCAGTACAGAGGACTAATTTGCCCAGCTATTCTAATTATCTTCTGATGTAGTACAACTCAGAAGAAGCAATTAATGCTCACTATTGAAGATTACTTATATGCAGGATGATGTTAATTTGGATGACTATTAAGCAATTATATTTTTTGAATTCTATATGTATTTCAACACATTCTTGAGATTGAAGGCAGCAGGCAGCAGCAAGGGTTTGATAGCGGTCACACTCTTGAGGCACATCAGGCAGGCACATATCACACAGACTATTTAAAATTGTCAGACATAACAGGACATGGACCATCGAACTCTCAGCCCTATTAAAAGCAGGAATATAGTTGGGATGGTGGGATGGATGCTGAATTTTGTAGTACTCAGTTCTCAACGTCTTTCCGACTTGGTGATACGGTGAGGAATGAATTCAAACTGCTCTGCTCTGTCGGAGGTCAACTCCGATCATGGTTACCAAATTCTGTACTGTATTTGGTATCTAAGGTGAGCATCACCATGGGGCCCGTGGTCATAGCTTTTGAATTATGCATGTTACCGGCAACATGGACAATCCGATGAAACATCAAATTTTCAAAACCAAAACAATTATCCAGATTTGATTCTACATATCTAACTTGGATACTGCTGCATTTACTACGCATTTGTTGTCACATATCGGGAATACTGAGTCAATTTAATAGAACCCGTTTCTGCAGAAGACTATGTGGTTGTCATTTTGGGATGCTTGCCAAAATTTATTTTACATGCTTAAACTTCAAATATCTCAAATGTTTGCCATTTAAAATAAAAGTTATTTCAGATTAAAGTAAGGTTGATAATAGCGATCAATTTAATATATTTAATCTCACAAAAATTACTAGAACTCAAAACCATCGGACTATGCAGCTTTAAGCATGTTGAAGAACAACTGGTTTGGCTGCCCCAGTTACTCATCGTACTCACTACTATCAGGAGGATCCTGGCAACTGTCTGCCAGTCTCCACCCACTAAATACCAAAACAACTCATAAGCAAGAAAGGGAAGACAAGTCACGTAAGATTGACAGTGATAAGGTTCAGCTTTATTGCTACAACTCTTGTTCACCTCGCGATGTCCTCGAGCGGTGACCTGCCACCAGTGAGTGTGTCTGCATAGCAAGTGCAAGGAGCACAAGGGTGACTGGGCCCACACAGCCAGCCAATCAGACACCTCTGCAGCCTGGGAGGGGTTACACCCAAGAGGGGCACCTGTCACTCAACCCCAGTGCAGGTGGTGTCCCTAATATATGCAGAATGGCTGGGTGTGCTTACCCAGTGGTCCCAGGGTAACAAGAAGTGGTCATACAGTTACAACAAACATTAATATATGCTCCTGCTCCATTTGCAATCTTCCTGGTCCATGGAGGGAACATTTCTGTCATTCATAACCGTATCTTAATATCCTGACATCACACCGCAATCCCGGTCATTGCACGCCATAACATTTCCACATAGTTATTTATATGTCACACATTGCGTCGCTATTACAAAACAATGGTCCCCAACTCCGTTGCCCGAGATATTCATATGATTCCAAGCTCGTCTATCACGACCGAAAGACCGTATATTTTTACAATGTGTTGATGCACAGAGAAGGACCTACTGCTGCACTTATTAAAGATAGGTGCTGCAGTCTGCGGTGTGTCTTGCGATTTATGCAAATGTTATGGCGTTGCGGTCTGCAGATTATCTATTCACAAATCGTATGGTCACCGCAAGGCGTCTTGCGGTTTGTGTCGCTGCAATGTTTTTGTTGGTAAGACACTTTGTAAAAAAGATATTGAAAAATATAGAAAATTAATGTTTTGGAATATCCCCCAAAAAGTTATTAAAAATTCTTTAATCATATGACTCTATATAAACAAAGCATACCAATAGTCAATCACACTACACAGTTCTGAGTGCTAATGCGGCCTGCGGCGTTGCGATTTTCCAAAGTTAAGATAACTTCAACTTTAAAAAACTGCAACCCCTTGCGGTGAGCAAAAAACCATACGGTCACCGTACGGTCACCGTAACCCACCATACGGTCGCTGTACGGTCTGGCTGATACTGCAACATACGGCCGCCGCAAGCAGGCCGTAACGCATTTGTATATATATATATTTGTAACTGTTTGCAACTACATGTTACCATGGTGCCAATGGGCCAGCACACCAGCCTAATCTACATATACACGAGGCACCACCTGCAGCTGGGTTGAGTGACCGCCACCCCGACTGGGTGACAAGCACCCCCCAGGCTGTGGGGGGTGCTTGATTGGCAGGTTGTGGGACATCCAGTCACCCCCTCCCCTCTTGGCCTCTGACCACACTAGCCTCACTAGATTATTGATTATGAAAAACCGATGCTCCAGTCACACTGGACAGCGGCACTCTACTCCTGACTCTTGAGTGAGAGAGACCTACTCTAGAGCAGGACCCCAGACACTCTGTCTGATGCTACCAAAATTCACATATCTAAATTGAGTGGAGTGCAACAACCAGAGGACTCCAGTTCAATGGGCTGTAGGCACTAATTCAGAGACAGACTATAGAGGCAATGAGATTCTGTGTGGGCAGAAGGTAAGGGGTTAGGGTCATAGGTCACTGATAGGTGTTGATGCCAATAAAGCACAACATCCTCACTGTCTATCTTTGTGACTTGTCTTCCTTTCTTCCTTAGGTGTGGTTAATGAGTTATTAGTCTTGGTTTGAATAGCAGCATCACAGGTGAAATGAAGGGGGAAGAGTTTATGGTATTCTCGGGTGCTCATGACGGCCGGGCATCCGCGAATAATATAATGTGTTCCTACATAGAAGGGAGACTAAGTTTTTTTAATAGCGCTTCTTACTGCTGAAGCCTTATGGGGTGAGAGTTTTGACAAGCACCCCAACATTAATTTTGCATCATTCCATTTCAAATAAAATATTTTTTACCACCCTCAGCCCAAGCAAAAAATTAAGTAATTTCACCTTCTGTCATCGGCTGTACTGACCTCTCCGTCTCAGGCAAGGCGCCGCATAGACAGGTTGCTGTGGATAGGGTTATAAAGTCCACGGCTAGAATCTGTTGTGCTGTAGGCAGGCTATAGTGAAATCATTACAGGCAAAAAAGAGAAAGGAAGAGTATAAAGAGTGAAAGAAGAGAGAGAGCCAAGCCCTCAGGTTTATTATTTATATGGTACATGGATCCAGTATGGTATATCACCTGACCACATTCTCCCAATGAGAACCAAGCATCTCCAGCTCTACCAATGAGAATCAAGCATTTCTGGCCCCATGGTCACAGTGATCAGCCCACCGCCACGAAGTGGCGTGGCTCCTTTAGTCACCACCTGCCCTGAGCTGAGTCTGTGGTGATCCGTGACTAGCAGAGGGGGAGGGGGTAGTGGGTAGCGCTCTAAGTGCCCCTTACACACTATCTTACTAGCACCACAATGTCTATTTACAATGAGTAAAGTACCACCAGCAACTACATAAACACATTCATGCACCTGGCCCTATATACCTTTTTCATAAGTAGAGCATTTGCATTCCCCCACCAATGCGTCATTATCGGAATATTTTACAGGGTGATGATATCAGGCATCCTAGGTGGCGTAATGGTTAGCACACTAGCCCCAAATGCAAGAGGTGTGGGTTCGAATCCTGCTCTGGGCGCAATATTTCCCATTTTCATCACCCCCACACCACACTTCTCTGTGTGTCGTCACGGGGTAGGACATTGTAGCTCCCAGTCCTGATATGACCTTAGATGTTGCCAGGACGTGGAACTCCAAAAAACCAACCATTGTAGCTCCAATTTTGCAGGGAGCTTCCGGGTATTACGAGTAACAGAATAGGATTCAAAAACAGCTTTACGCTAAAAATAGTTGGTTGATTGGTTGGTTGTTGGAGTTTGACGTCCTGGCAACATCTACGGTCATATCATGACGGGTACATGCTTAAAGTTGCATAGTCCGATGGTTTTGAATTTCTGTATTTTTTCTGAGATAAATATATTAGATCAATCACTAATATCTACTTTATATTAGTTCAAAGTTACTTTTATTTTAAATGGTAAACTTTTGAGATATTTTGAGTGCAAACATGGAAAATTAGTTTTGGCAAGCTTGCCAAAACTCTGACACCATAGACTTCTGCAGTAACAGGTTCTGTTAAATTGACTCGGTATTTGCCTTCTACGCAGAAACAAATGCTTAATAAGTGCATCAGTATCTAAGTTAGATATGTCAAATCAAATCTAGATAATTGGTTTGGCTTTGAAAATTTGATATTTCATCGGACTATGCAGCTTTAATAAGTGCACCAGTATCTAAGTTGGATACGTAGGTTCAAATCTAGATAAGTGTTTCGCTTTTGAGAATTTGATGTTTTTATTGGACTATGCAACTTTAAAGCTATTTCAGAAGATGCTTATTAGGAAGGTAATTAATTATTGCAAGTGGGCTCAGGGATGAAAGATTTCCGCATTTGCGCTGATTTCCGGGATTTTTCAATCCCGCAGCACCATCAGCGTAGATCTATACTGTTACGTGGTGCAGACGCCGCAGCACTAGCAGCATATACTACTAATAAATATTCCAAACGCCACAGCACTATCAGCATATACTACTACTATACATGCTTCAAACGGCGCAGCACTATCAGCATATACCAATATATATAAAACCCGGCTTCCAGAAATTTTCCGAGATTCCCTGACAGTGTTAAACCTATGGGAGAATATCAGCATTTCCGCTTTTTTCCCCAGCGATCACTTTCATCCCTGTGGGCTCTAACAGCCAAATATTGATTGCGCAGGCGCCGACCCTTTATTATGTCATAAATAACCCCCCCGCCGCCCCCCCCCCGCCCACACACACACACACCCAACACCTACCAACACCTACCAACACCTACCCACTCCGACCGAATCGGCAGAGCGAAGGCTTCCCGTGTGGAAGGTCGAGTGTTCGAATTGAATCGGTCGAGTCAAACCAAATGACGTACAACGTTGGTACTTGTCGCTATTTAGCCTGGTGTTCGGCATTAGCTCAGTATGTGTATAACTTACAGCTACATCAAAGGCCAGTTGCTCTCATACCATGTCTATGTGGTGTGGGAGGTTAAAAATCCCTTGGGTCGGTAAAAGTGTAGGCTCGGGCTTTCTATCGACAAACTGTCTAATGGTGAAAACAAGCCTATTCAGGCTTATCCATGATAGGCAGTATAAATCTTCAACAACAATCATGATAATGTGACGAAGTGGGTCATGATGTCAGCGGCCTGTGATCCCAGTGGGGCAGCACTATAAAGTCGCCATGAGTGCACACTGTCAGAAGTAAACAAATCTAGGTTAAGTGTTTTTGTTTAGAAAACTTGAGGTTGTGGTATGTGCTGTCCTCGTTGTGGTAAATAAAGTGCTTATAAAAGACCCTAGCTCAGTATGTGTATAACATACTGAGCTATGCTTATTGGAAAGAGTAGCCTATGTGGCGGCAGCTGGTTTCCTCTAAAGAAATATATCAGAATGACCATATGTTTGATGTCCAATAGCCAATGATATGAAAATCTAGATTCATCATCAAATAAAACAAGCTTTTTAGGTTATCATGTACGGTAATAAGTAAGCAATGAGTCAACGAGGGATTATTGTGACCAATGTACTTTCTGTGTCAGCAGGGAGAGCTGTAGTTCATTGGTGTACCACCAGGGAGCCAGGTTTGTTTGTTTGTTGTTTTACATCCTAGCAACATCTCCGGTCATATCCGGATGGGTACCGACTTTTGACAATGTGCACTCATGGTGACTTTATAGTGCCACCTCACTAGGAGACCAGGCTGCCAGCACCACGACCTGATATCCCACTCAGTCTTATTATCCTGACCCTGATCCAACCAGTCCTTGCCCTATCCTAATAATGCAGAGCGCCTGGCTAGGAAGTGACAAGTATACATTTTTAAGTCATTGTTTTGAGTCGATCAGGGTTCAAACTCACAAACCCATGGGTTTGGATCCCCTGATCTCCCAAAACATGAGACGGACGCTCAACTCATTCGGCCATCCCGTCTGGTCCAGGGGCATGCTTGTTAGCTAAGTCGGATGAATGTGCAACGTAGGTGTTTTAGGTGTCGCTATAAAGGAAGCAAGGCGTGAGGTTTATTCATGCGGGTGGTGAACAGGTCATCATCATCCATCTATACACCGCGAGGGTCATTAGGGAACGACAGATGACTCTGCAACCAGTTTTCTCCATTGTTCTCTCTTCTCCACCACCCTCTGGACCTTGCCAATCTCCAGGCCTGTCGATTCCCTGATTGTAGTATTCCCCAACTCTTTCTTTGTCCACCTTATCTTCTTCCGCAAGAAGATGGTTTTGGCCAGACCCAATGTGAGTGAAATATGGCCATACCACTGCAGCTTGTGTCTCTTTACGATCATCAGATCTTTGTGTGGTACAATTGCCAAGTGGATCTTGGCAGGGATATCCTCATTTGTAACATGGTCTGTGCAACGGGTAGTGGTAGCATTAGGAAAGCTGAACTGTTATGCTATTTTTTCCCATAATCTTTACATTATTTTAATTTGATAAATAAATAAAGGAAAGGGTGTTTTTAATTAATTAATTATTATCTATATGTACAATTTTACCTGTTTAACTGCAGGAGGGGTCTTGCTGTGTGGATGCATTCATGCAGGCGGCCTCAGCGAGCAGTAAATCTCTACTTCCGGTGGGGCAGTTTTAAAGTGCACCCAGTTTAAAACGGGGTTTTTCACGATGCGCATGCATTTCTGCCTGACGGAGACTGTACCCATGTTTAATAACTTGTTAATTGCTTGTTAACTTGTTAGTGCAGAAAGTAATATATACTATTAAACATAGAATAATCACTATAATGATTCCTGAAGGAATCCTTGCTTGTCTCGCCCTAGAACGCCCTAGAATTCCAGAAGCAAGCCAGAAATTCAGATAAGTTTTCAGGCTCGCCATTCGACTTTGACACATGCGCATTACGAAAAGCCCTGTTTTAAACCGGGACCTTTTTAAACTGCAACACCGGGTATGACTGGTTGCTAGGTAACGTGCTAATTAAGGAGTTGACACGTGACGTAGCATTTAACGAGGGGTTGTCTGCCTAACGAGGTGCTGTGCTTATTATCGCCCTGTAAATAAAGTAGAGTTGTGCAATTAGGTATGTTTGAGCTTCTGTCCCTTCTTTAAAGATTGTTTTTTTATGGTATTATAGAGGATATTACCATGCATGCACGGTGGTCACGGTCCCGCAACCGTAGTGTTCGGCGTCGCCGTCAGATGTCGCAGGGGTTGTGAATATTGTGTATTAATAGTGACTGACTAGTTTGGTACCCTCCTAAAATTGTCAAAAGGGTCCAAACATGAAAATTTAATTTTTCTTGGAAGCTCCAATGACCCAAAAGCAATATATTTTTGGAATTTTCTAAATATCCCAAAATTTGACTGACATACATGCATTTGAAAGTTAGTAATTTCCATAGCTTTTGTATGCGCTGTGGCAACGGTCCCTCAACCGTAGTGTTCATCGTCGCCGTCAGATGTCGCATGGAAGTGAATATTGTCAATTGTTTGATCGTTAACAATCTGTATAGCTTAGTTTGAGATAAGCTTTATTTTAAATGGCGAACTTTGGAGATATTTTGAGTGCAAATATTAATATTGGGGAGTTTACAATCGGTGCGGATGTTCCTTTTATGAAGTAACCTTTTTAATCAGTTCCTGTCTTCCTTTTTTTTCTTTGTTTCTCTCTATTTTTTTAAACAAAAGGGCCCTTTGTGCGTGTTCCTTTTATAAAGGAGTGCATGTTCCTTTCATAAAGGAGTGCATGTTCCTTTTATAAAGGACTGTATGTTCCTTTTATGAAGGAGTGCATGTTCCTTTCATAAAGGAGTGCATGTTCCTTTTATAAAGGAGTCCATGTTCATTTTTATAAAGGGTGTATGTTCCTTTTATAAAAGAGTGTATGTTCCTTTTATAAGGACTGTATGTTCCTTTTATAAGGAATGCATGTTGCTTTTAAAAGGACTGCTTGTTCCTTTTATAAAGGACTGCATGTTCCTTTCATAAAGGACTGAATGTTCCTTTTAGAAGGACTGTACGTTCCTTTTATAAAGGACTGTATGTTCCTTTTATAAGGAGTGCATGTTCCTTTTATAAAGGAGTGCATGTTCCTTTTATAAAGGGGTGCATGTTCCTTTTATAAGGAGTGTATGTTCCTTTTATAAAAGGGTGTGTGTTCCATGTATAAAGGAGTGCATGTTCCTTTTATAAAGGACTATGTTCCTTTTATAAGGACTGCATGCTCCATTTATAAAGGGGTGTATGTTCCTTTTATAAAGGACTATGATCCTTTTATAAAGGACTGTATGTTCCTTTTATAAAATGGTGTATGTTCCTTTTATAAAGGAGTGCATGTTCCTTTAATAAAGCAGCATCAATCAATTAGTGCAGCGTTCCCTCGCCCTACTTGTGATGGATCTTATCAACAAGCAGATTCATTAGTGCCTAATTGCAACCTTGACCCCAAGAACCCCGGAGAATAGATTAGGCCGTAAATATATCTCGGGGATACATAGTTTCAAGATATGCAAAGCTGATAGCTGGTTATATTATATATTACCTTCATCAGGTACTAGGGGAGCGGGACATAGCTCAGGCGGTAGAGTGTCCACCTGTGAAGGTGTCAGTCATCCTATCGATCCTGCTCAGTGGACCCATTTGCAGTTGGGGCTATATTTTCCATCCCAACCAGTACTTGCAAGTGGTTCATCAAAGGCTGTGGTATGTGCTGTAGTGTCTGTGGGAAAGTGCATATAAAAGACCCCTTGCTGCTTATCGGAAAGAGTAGCCTATGTGGGTGCAGTGGGTTTCCTCCAAAGAAATATGTCAGAATTACCATATGTTTTATGTCCAATAGCCAATGATATGGAAATCAATGTGCTCTAGAGGCGTCGTTAAATAAAACAAGTTTGTTTTATTATCAAACACAAAATAAATGACGGCTGCCCAATAGTGAAGGGTCATTGATCATTTAATGTTCAATTAAATTCAATACTTTATTTCAGATTCAGCATTATGCCAGTTACATAAAGTGGTCAAAACAGAATGTACGAAAAACAGCATTTCTTGGTAAATTTAAATCTGTCCATGCGACTCGCCTGTTTAAGGTTCAAACCCATGAACTTCTGCATGGGGACCAGGCATGGTGGCCGAATCGGTAGAGCGCAGGTCTCTCATGCGGGAGAGCAGGAGTTCGATTCCCCGTCGAGTCAAATCAATAACATACAAAATTGATAGTTGTCGCTTCCTAGCCAGGCGCCCAGCATTATTAGGATAGGGCAAGGACTGGTTATCTCAGTGTCAGGATAATGTGACTGGGTGGAATATCGGGTCATGGTGCCAGCGGCCTGATTTCATAGCGGGTAGCACTATAAAGTCACCATGAGTGCGCACTGTCACAAGTCAGTGCCAATCCTGATATCACCTTAGATGTTGCTAGGATGTAAAACAGCAAACAAACAAACAAACAACTAGGATCTGCTATTTATATATCTCCTCTGATCGTCTTCGTGTTCGATAGATTCGTAAGAATTGAAGTAATGCATAAACTTACAGGTAAGTCTAGTTCAACTCTAATATTATGGCAATTACATAAATTAATTTTTAAAAGAATGTACAAAAAAAACACATTTTTTAATGAATTGAAATCTGTCCTCGCGACTCACCTGTTTAAAGGTTTGACTCGGCCGGGATTCCAACCCATGACCTTCACCATGGGAAGCCATCATGCTTACCCATTTGGCAATCGGGTCTGGTGGTTTGAATCTGTGCAGAGTGTGCACAATCACCGGTATACTACATGTGAAGTATGTGTGATGTGCAGAGGCCATTAAGACATAGCCTAGATCACCATGGTTACACTCTTTGTAGTCGCCCAGGCCGTAATCGATTAACACGACCTTGGCGACTTGGGTCACGCGAGTCATCAGAATTTTAAATCGAACACCACGAGTGGAGTCGACAAATACACGTGGCATGTGCAAAACGACCCGACCCCAGTAACCCACGTCCTGCAGGGGCCATATGCATGGAGCGGTGTTAGCGAGCCAAAACTGGTTTAGGACGGGATTTCTGGTTTAGGGGCGAAAATTTGCTATGCATGGAGCAGTGTTAGGCAAACAAAGCAAGTTTAAGGTCGGAGATTCTAACACCATCCCATAGCAGATTTACAGGCAGTGTTAGGTACCGATTAGGGCCAAATCTATTCAATGCTATCATATTTAACAGAATTACATACGCAATAAGTGAAATTTCATCAAATTAAACCTAAAATCGAAGCGATATTAACGCCGCCGCTAAATTGGCGGCGATATTAATATTGTCGAATCGACGAATGTAAACTAAACAAATCGCCGCCGCCGCTGCATCGGCGGCAATATATTAGGCCCAAATCTATTCAATGCTATCAAATTTAACAGAATAACATGCTCAAAAAGTGAAATTTGGTGAAATTAACCACAAAATCGAAGCGATATTAACGCCGCCACCGAAATTTGGTCAAATTAAACCAAAAATTGAACCGATATTATTGTCAAATAGCGGTACTCGCCGGGAACAGGCTCAGCAATAACAAGGCTTGCTGGTGCCCGGTGTGTGGAGAAGGCAATTGGCCGGTACACGCCGGTACCAGTTAAGGGGGATACCCCAAATCTATAAATAACTTCACGTTTAGCTCACGCGAACCGTTTAGGCACCCATGCATACGGCGTGACAAACTTCTCGATGCCGGTGATAGCTACCCGGTGTTAGATGGTTAACACCACATGGCGCTAACACCGCTTCATGCATACGGCCCCAGGCTGGGGGAGGCTAGGAGCAATGATGTCATATTTGCGCTGGTACCGTCCTGCAGGACGGTACCAGCGCAAATATGACATCATAATAGCTGCAAGTACCAGTCATACACCTAGATTAATGAAATGGAAATATAACTAAACTATGCTATCATAAAATACTTTAAATCCTATTTTGCTGTGGTTATTATATTGGTAATTTAAAAAACAAAAACGGTTTTGGATTAAGCCACCATTTTTTCCACCCCAAACGTGGAGAAGCGTATTTGATTATTCTACCCAATTCTGTAGGATGTGCACATGCGCTAAAAAGTGGCTTGGGTGACAAGAGTTGATTAATCGCTTACGCCCATAGTTTTTGCCTTAGGGTAGGACGGAATAACGATGGCTTACATATGCCAACATGTCCAATTTCCTTAGATTGATAACACCACAAAATGAAAGTTGCATAATCCGATAATTTTTTTTAGTTTCGCCCCTTTTTTTTCCCTTTTTTTTAATAATACGGAATTTATAAATGGGTCGCTCTCAGAAGGTGTGCAGGCTACCACATTTGTGACATGGAAACCAAAAGTGAAAACCTTTCAAGAAATAGCAGAAAATATGACAAGATAATAGCAGAATCCGTGTTCATGTAATGGTGTACATGTTGTGCATATGTCAGAGTTGAAGTAGACAAAGATTCGGTTGTTCCGTTCCGTTGTTTTTCAAGCACGTAGCGACACGCTACCGGAAACGATCGTTATCCTCGGGTTCGAACCCTGGTCGAGTCAAACCAACAGCTTAAAAATTGATACTTGTCGCTTCCTAGCCAGGTGCCAGGCACCCGGCATAATTAGGATAGACTGATTGGCTCAGTGTCAGGATAATGTGACTGAGTGGGATATCAGGTCGTGGTACTGGTGACCTGGTCTCCCAGTGGGGCAGCACTATAAAGTCGCGATGAGTGCACACTGTCACAAGTCCTGATGTTACATCTATATTACTTCGACATTACCAATGGTCTCAGGTATGTAAAACAAACAATTAAATAGATTTGTTTGTTTGTTGTTTTACATCGTAGCAACATCTAAGGTCATATCCTAAAACCTCGGCAGTTCCATTGAATAAGAGATGCACCTGTCACTGTCATTTTGGAGCAGTGACAGGTGTTCTCCCCAAACAGATCAATATCGGCAAACAGTTGACTAGCACTGTGATACCTATGTAGATGGAGTAATAACCTCATAATGTCATTATATGCTACATTCAGTTTTCTAATGCTATGCATTCTATGGTTCCACAAAATCTGGGCATATCAGAATGTGTACCGACTTGTGACAGTGCGCACTCATGGCAACTTTATAGTGCTGCCCCACTGGGAGACCAAGCCCGCCAGCACCATGACCTGATATCCCACTCAGTCACATTATCCTGACACTGAGCCAACCAGTCCTTGCCCTATCCTAATAATGTTGAGCGCCTGGCTAGGAAGTGACAAGTATAAATTTTTAAGTCATTGACAAATGAAGTGAAAACATCCATTATCAAATGTCGTACATTTTACCTATATGCATGCACCATCTTGTTATTACCATTTATTATCATCAAAACTCATTGATATTGATATTGATTTACTATATAAACCATAAAAACTAATATACTTCATATACTATTCGCTCCCACTACAAGGGTGATTAGAAAATAAAACAATATACCTATCAGAACACTTGATACTAAATAATCACCATGTACCTGTTACCGTGTGAGAAACAAAAATATCTTATCACCTCCTAATGTGTGATAAGAATAAAGTTGCATAGTCCGATGGTTTAGAGTTTCTGTCATTTTCTGAGATAAATACATTAGATTGATCGCTATAGACGACCTTACTTTAGTTTGAAGTAACTTTTATTTTAGATGGTTAACTTTGGAGATATTTGAAGTACAACCATGCAAAATTAATTTTGGCAAGCACGCCAAAACTCTGACACAACAGGCATCTGCAGTAACAGGTTCTCTTAAATTGCATCTGTATTCCCTTCAGTGTGATGACAAATGTTTAATAAGAGCACAATTATCTAAGTTAGATATGTAGAATCAAATCTAGATAATTGTTTTGGTTTTGAAAATTAGATTTTTTCATCGGACTATGCAACTTTAAACCACTACTACAACTGGCCAGCATTGAAAACAAGCCCGAGCATGGACAGTATAAACACAGCATCAACAAAAACAACAACAACAAAATGTAAATAAAAACGTTTAAATACCTATATAGCTGTAACACTTACGGTCGGAAGACCAATGCTACGGCACTGACAAAAGATATATATGAAAAAAATTCATTTACACAATTTCTTTTTTTTTAATTGTGTAAATAACTCTCACAACAAATGACCGGATGACCAGTACCTTTGGTTCCTGGGCAAAAATAATTATATTCTAACAAATAAATTATTCCCCCCCCCCCCAAAAAAAAAAAAACCCCACACACACATAGCAACAGTAATTTTGGCAAAAGTCAACACTCACAGAAAACTGCATAACTTCTTTAAAAAATGACAAACACCACATCAAATTTCGCCAAGATCTCAATACTTCTTGAATAGTTCAACAAAATAAATGTTTATCAAGCGTAGACAAGTACAGTCAAACCTCTCTAACTGACGATCTCCACAGATCGACCACTCTCCTAATCATATCGATCGTCCTTATTTCGGTCTCAAACGATTGCCCATACAATGCAATTGTGGCGATTAAAAAAAACTCCTTAAGCCGACTGGACCATTTAAAGTCGGTCCCATGGTCGGTCGATTTAGAGAGGTTTTACTGTATTTGAAAAGAGCTTTCATGTTCAAAACGCAAAGAAACCTGCATGACTTCTTAAAAATGACAAACACCGCATCAAATTTCGCCAATTTCTCAATATTTCTTGAATAGTTCAACAAAATAAATGTTTGTCAAGCGTTGACAAGTATTTGAGAAAGAGCTTCCGTGCTTAGATTGATATAATATGATTAATCATTTAAAGGAGAATGCTTTATCCTAATAGCTCTTGGTCTTTTGATCTTGGTGTGCTCTTGTTAAAGCTGCATAGTCCGATGAAGCAACAAAATTTCGAAACCAAAACAAGTATCTCAATTTGATTGTATATATCTAGCTTATAAGAATGTTAAAAATTCCATGGACAGCAATGATAAGCAACGTGGAGGTCCTAACAAGAATGAAAATAAAGAGACAGATAATACAAACGATCAAAAACAGAAAAATTAAATACTTTGGCCACATGATACGACACCAGGAATCACAGAGAAGAATACTGGAAGGGAAGATAGAAGAGAAAAGACCAAGAGGGAGAAGGAGAACAACATGGATGGACAACATCACTGAGTGGACAGCAATGAGCTATGCGGAATGCGTGAGAGGAACGAATGACAGGAAGAGATGGAGGTCCATTGCAGCCAACCTTCTTCGAGAAGATGGCACCCATTGATTGATTGATCTAGCTTAAATACTGGTGCACTTGTTAAACATTTGTCACCACATAGAAGGGAATACTGGGGCAATTTAATAGAACCTATTACTGCAGAAACATATGCTTGTTTGCGCTTCAAATATCTCAAAGGTTAGCTATTTCAAATTAAAGTTACTTCAAGTGAAAGTAGGGTAGATTATAACGATCACCCTAATATGTTTATCTCAGAAAATGACAGAAACTCAAAACCCATTGGACTAGGCAACTTTAAGTGCGTCCATGAGTTCAGTAATGACGTCATAATACCAAGTTCAAGGTCACATAACGCCAGACAGCCTTTGATTTGTTGACCCATCTCACGCACAATTAAATGCCTTTATTGAGTGGCAGATGGATTAGGCAACTTCTATCATCTGTTCCGGAATTCACCTATCTCGGAAGCACTATATCAACTGATGGACGCATTGATGCTGAAATACAGAGGAGGATGGCCAAGGCTAGCGCATCTTTCGGCCGACTACGCCAGAGACTCTGGAACAACCACCATGTGTCCATTCGGGTCAAAGGCAAGATCTACCGTGCAATTGTGCTGTCCACCCTACTATATGGAGCCGAGGCCTGGACGGTGTACAGACGACAGGTGAAAAAGCTGCATGCCTTCATGATGCGACATCTGCGTTCAATCATGAGGCTAACCTGGCAGGACAAAGTGACAAATAAGGAAATACTCGAATGGATGGGGCTGCCCACTATGGAAGATCTTCTGATCAAAAAGAATCTCTGGTGGACTGGACACCTCATGAGGATGTCATCAGACAGGCTATCAAAGCAGATCCTCTATTCTCAACTGTCTTCTGGTTACAGAAAGAGAGTGCGCCCTGATCTCCGGTTCAAGGATACCATCAAGAGAAACCTGAAGCTGAGAGACATTAAGACCGATGCATGGATGCAACTCTCACAGCAGAGAGCTAAATGGAGAGCGGCAGTCAAGTAATGAAAGCAGTCTTCGTCGCATCGCGACCGACAGCATGAAGATGATGATCATCGTGACAGTATTCTGTTTAGATTGTTTGTTTGTTGTTGTTTTACGTCCTAGCAACATCTAAGGTCATATCCTGATGGGTACCGACTTGTGACAGTGCGCACTCATGGTGACTTTATAGTGCTGTCCCACTGGGAAACCAGGCTGCCGGCACCATGACCTGTTTAGATGTCATGAGTCGTGGGTGTCATGAGTCGTGGGTGCCATGAGTCGTGTTTGTATTGAATAGTGGGTGTCATTATTTGTGGGTGTCATGAGATATGGGTGTCGTAAGTGTTGTGGCATTCAGCGTACAGACAGCAGGTGAAAAAGCTGCATGCCTTCATGATGCGACATCTGCGTTCAATCATGAGGCTAACCTGGAAGGACAAAGTGACGAATAAGGAAATACTCGAGCCATGCGTGGAGCTAACTGCTGGACCGATCACCAGATGCTAAGGTCAAAAGTGGCATTCAGAATACGAGAAAAACACAACAGGCAAGGGACAAATAAACCGACAAAGCTCAACACAGCAAAATTAAGTACCATCAGTCACAGGGAGAGCTTCAAGCGGGAGATGGACAGCGCTCTCGCACAATGGGAGGAGAAGGAAAGCCCAACACCAGATGAGGAATGGGCAGCGTTGCAGCAGGTTGTATACAACACAGCTAAAACTTATCTCGGCAAGCCAGACAGAAAACATCAGGACTGGTTCGACCCCAACAATCAGGAGCTACAGAATCTTATGAGCAGAAGAGACCAAGCCCACCAGAGAGTGTTGCAGACCAGGAACACTAGATCCACCACTGCAGCATACAAAGATGCCTGCAGATTGCTACAAAAATGCACCCGTGCATTGAAGTCAGACTGGTGGGAAATGAAGGCAGAGGAGCTGCAGAGAGCTGCAGACAGAAACAACATGAAGGGCTTCTACAGCGGACTGAAGGAAGTGTGGGGACCCGTGAAGAAGGGAGCTGTTCACCTGAAATCAACAGATGGAACGGAGACCTTTTCCGACAGCAAGAGAGTTGTGGCAAGATGGAGCGAACACTTCCAGAAGCTACTCAACGTCCCTGGTGACATAGATCACGAAGCTCTGAACAACATCCAGCAGCGCATTACCAAAACATGCCTCGATGAGATTCCAACCATGGATGAGATGGCTAGAGCAATCGCCAGCCTGAAAGATGGCAAAGCACCTGGGGGTGATGGAATTCCTGCCGAGGTATGGAAGCATGGAGGAGACAATCTGCTCAAAAGACTGCACCAACTAATCACCAATGCCTGGGAGGAGGGTTCTGTACCCCAAGCATGGAAGGATGCCAGCATTGTAACCATCTACAAGAAAGGTGATCGAACAGACTGTGGGAACTATAGAGGAATCTCTCTTCTTTCCATAGCAGGGAAGATCTTCGCCAGGATCCTACTCAACAGACTATCTATTCACATAACACCTGGTGTAGTTCCAGAGTCACAGTGTGGCTTCAGAGGTAACCGGAGCACTGTGGATATGATATTTTGTCTCCGACAGCTACAAGAAAAGTGCATTGAGCAGGACCGACCACTGTACATGGTATTTGTCGATTTCACTAAGGCATTTGATACAGTCGGGAGGACCGGGCTATGGCAGCTACTGAGGAAGTACGGATGCCCAGAGAAGTTCACAACTATGATCGAGGCTCTACATACAGGAATGATGGCGAACGTTAGTGCTGGAGGGGAAGTCTCGGAATCGTTTGCGGTTACCAATGGGGTCAAGCAAGGTTGTGTACTGGCCCCCACGCTCTTCTCCATCTTCCTATCAGCAATGCTAGACGAGGCTTTCCGAGACATGGGGGATGGCATCTATATACAGTCCAGACAGAGCGCTGACCTATTCAATGTCGCACACTTCAGAGCGAAGACCAAGACTACTCAGATACTGGTGAGAGAGCTACTATTCGCAGATGACAGTGCACTGGTTGCCCACTCTGCTGAAGAGACCCAGAAAATAGTGGACGCTTTCTCCGATGCATCAAAGAAGTTTGGCCTGAAAATTAACATCAAGAAGACAGAGGTGCTGTACCAACCCAACTCTACAAGAACCCGAGAGGAGGAGATCATGGTTGACGGAAACAAGCTGAACTCTGTTCCGGAATTCACCTATCTCGGATGCACAATATCAAGTGATGGACGCATTGATGCTGAGATACAGAGGAGGATGGCCAAGGCTAGCGCATCTTTCGGCCGACTACGCCAGAGACTCTGGAACAACCACCATGTGTCCATTCGGGTCAAAGGTAAGATCTACCGCGCAATCGTGCTATCCACCCTACTATACGGAGCCGAGGCCTGGACAGCGTACAGACAGCAGGTGAAAAAGCTGCATGCCTTCATGATGCGACATCTGCGTTCAATCATGAGGCTAACCTGGAAGGACAAAGTGACGAATAAGGAAATACTCGAACGGATGGGGCTGCCCTCTATGGAAGATCTTCTGATCAAAAAGAATCTCCGGTGGACTGGACACCTCATGAGGATGTCATCAGACAGGCTACCAAAGCAGATCCTCTATTCTCAACTGTCTTTTGGCTACAGAAAGAGAGGGCGCCCCCGTCTCCGGTTCAAAGATACCATCAAGAGAAACCTGAAGCTGAGAGACATTAAGACCGACTCATGGACACAACTCTCACAGCAGAGAGCTAAATGGAGAGCGGCAGTCAAGTAATGAAAGCAGTCTTTGTCGCATCGCGACCGACAGCATGATGATGATGATGAGAAGTGTTGTGGCATGAGTGGTGTGTGCCATTTGTGTCTGTTATTTATTGTGGATGGCATTAGCGGTTGGTGTCATTAATAGTGAGTGTCATTAGTGGTCATTAGTGGTGGGTATGATGAGTCGTGGGTGTTATGAGTGTCATGAGTGGTGGGTGGCATGAGTGGGGCGTATCATTAGTGGCTGGTGTCATTAGTAGTGGGTATCATTAGCGATTTCTGTCATGAGTGGTGGGTGCCATGAGTGGTGGGTGTCATGAGTGTGGGATGTCATTTGTGGTTGGTGTCATGAGTAGGGTGTCATGAGTGGGTGTGTCATGAGTGGTTGGTGTGATGAGTGGGGATGTCATTAGTAGTGGGTGTCATTTGTGGTGGGTGTCATGAGTGGGTATGGCATTGGTAGTGGATGTCACAAGTGGTAGGTGTCATGACTGGGGTGTCATTATTGGTGGATGTCATTAGTGGTGAGTGTCATTATTGGTTGGTGTCATTAGTGGGTGTCATTAGTGGTGGGTGTCATTAGTAGTGGGTGTCATTAGTGGTGGGCATCATGACTGGTGGGTACAATGAGTGGTGGGTGTCAGTAATGGGTGTCATTAGTTGTGGCTGTCATTAGTGGTTGATGTAAGGAATGAGATCAAATTAGTTCACCAGCATTAATACCAGCATCTTTAATCAGCGACCGCGTTAAAATGTCATAGTTCGACGGTTTGAGTTTCTATCCCCTCTCTCTCTCTGTTTATGTATATATATATATATATATATATATATATATATATATATATATATATATATCTACTATGTACTTGCAAAATTAATACTTGTCACTACAAGAACTTGTTTGTTCAATATCAGGATCCTATGACCGTGGGATATCGGATCATGGTACTGGTTATCTGGTCTTCCAGTGGGGCAGCACTATAAGGTCACCATAAGTGTACACTGTCACAAGTCAGTACACATCCTGATATGCCCAGATTTTGTGGAACTATAGAATGTATAGCATTAGAACACTAAATGTAGCATATAATGACATTATGAGGTTATTACTCCGTCTACATAGGTATCACAGCACTAGTCAACTGTTTGCCAATATTAATGCCCGAGCCTTCCAGGCTGTTATCAGGAATGTAATATTCAAATTTATTACTAGACTTGACAACATCAGAAAATGCTATAATTCAGGGAGAACTTGTGAAAATTGACGTCTGCCATATGGAGGGATTGGTACAAACTACTGTATGTAGACCGACATTTTGATAATGGTTAGTACTGTAGTATTCATACTATTACTTGTATGTTGTTCACATTTATTTTTACACGTACCTACTATGGACCAATTTATGTAACTACCATAATGCTGAGTTTGAAATAAAGTATCAAATGAATTGAATGACATCAGATGTTGCTAGAATGTAAAGCCTCAACGAATATGCAAACAAACACGCCACAGTCAGTTCTTCTTTATATAGGTTTTTTTTTAAAGTCCCTTTATGTGGGAATGTTCATGATCTGAATGGCATTGTCCACCAACGGTCTGACAGTGGTATCTCTATCACGTGACTAAAGGAGGTAGTTGACAGCGGGGGATAAGGTAATTGACAGGGGACAGCAGTCGGCATTGTCCGCATTTCAACACACAGACCAGAGTGATTAGGTATTGAATGCAACATGCCCAGAACAGACTAGTTATTGATTAATGAATGCAGGATACGCAGAACAGACTGGCTGTTGATTATTGAATGCGGCTCACTCAAGCCTGACTGGTTATCGATTATTAAAGGGGCATGTGATATAGGTCACGGCCCACCAGCGGGACGCCCAATGGAAGGTAACCATGCCAAAAGTAGCCAGATAGCACACCACACAGCTACGTACAAGCCTATGATATGTAAATAGGAGTAGGCTAGTCTAGTAGTAAGAGTAGAACAAATAAAACACATATGCCAAGAAAATCCCAAAAAATTAACATAGACTACTAACCAGACCAACCACCTATCTATCTGCTACTGAAATGCAGGCAATCAAATACCTTATCAGCAGCTACTGTGTGATAAGATAACACCAACACTACAGCTGGCCAGCATTGAAAACAAGCCTGAATACCCAGGCTTATATGCTATGGACAGTATAAATACAGCCTCAAAAAAAAAGAAAAAAGATTAATTAAATGCAGCTCACTCAAAACTGACTGGTTATTGATTATTGAATTCAGCTCACTCAAGCCTGACTGGTTATTGATTATTAAATGCAGCTCACTCAAAACTGACTGGTTATTGATTATTGAATTCAGCTCACTCAAACCTGACTGGTTATTGATTATTGAATGTAGCTCACTCAAACCTGACTGGTTATTGATTATTGAATGCAGCTCACTCAAACCTTACTAGTTATTGATTATTGAATGCAGCTCACTCAAACCTGACTGGTTATTGATTATTGAATGCAGCTCACTCAAACCTGACTGGTTATTGATTATTGAATGAAGCTCACTCAACCCTGATTGGTTATTGATTATTGAATGCAGCTCACTCAAACCTGACTGGTTATTGATTATTGAATACAGCTCACTCAAACCTGACTGGTCATTGATTATTGAACACTCAAACCTGACTGGTTATTGATGATTAATAATGCAGCTCACTCAAACCTGACTGGTTATTGATTATTGAATGCAACTCACTCAAACCACAATCAAAATCTGCAAACCACAATCAAAATATTAGGCCTACAACAGCTCATCACTGAAAAAACAAGGCTAAGTAAAAATAGCACAACAATTGACCTAATACTAACCAACTCAAACCACGCCACTAAATGGGGCACCAGGAGCTGGGGTATAAGTGATCATGAGCTAATATATGTAACAAGGAAAAAACTAAAAAGCACAAATCACTATGAGTATAAGATGGGCAGGTCCCTAAAAAACTACTCAGAAGATGCATTAAAAAATCATCTGCACCAAAACATAAACAACATCACACAAAACAGAGATGATGTTAATATCTATTGGGGCAACATCATCGCAGAAATAAGAAAATCAGCTGACGAGATGTGCCCCATTACGAAAATAAAAATACAAAAAAACCAGGACCCCTGGGTAGACAATGACCTGCTAACGCTCATCATAGCCAAAAGTAAACTGGGTAATAAAGCAAATTCACAGAAACTATAGAAGTCAAACTGGCCTACCATATTGCCAGAAACCACTCTCTCAAAGCTGTGAGAACAGCAAAAAAGAAATACATAATAAAGCAGGACAAAGACTGGGGAAGCAATACAAACAGATTCTGGAAGAATGTAGACCTATTATTCCCCAAAAATAACAAAGAAGACCACACAAACTTCCAAGATAACGAAGGGACAATGCTCTCAGACAAAGATGCAGCAAACAAACTGAACACGCACTTTGCCACAATAGGACAAACGCTGTCAGGAAAATTTAAAAAAAGGTGGGAAAATAGATCAGGAACTGTGCAGAATGAAATCCCCACCTGCAAAACAGATATAATAGAAGTAAAAAAACTAATAAATGACATAGACACAAATAAACCAAGTGGAATAGACGAAATACCAACCAAAATACTGAAAGAGGCACTCCAAGCCATCCCGGCCACTATAGTCGACCTATTCAACATCTCCTTTGAACAGGGGCATTTTATCTCAGCCTGGAAAATGGCAACCATTACCCCTATCCACAAAAGTGGAGACAAACAAAACATGGGAAACTACAGGCCAATATCGATTCTTCAAACCCCAGGCAAGCTCATTGAAAAAGTGTTACATAGACACATAAATGAACACCTGGAAAAAAACAATATACTAAATGAAAGACAAGGAGGTTTCAGGAAACTGCACTCCACATCTAAAACAATAGCTAACCTAACAAATGACATATTGGCGTCAATGAACCAAAAACAAGTAGTTGGAGCAGCCTTCATTGACTTCAGCAAAGCATTCGATACAGTAGACCATAACATACTACTGGAAAAACTAGAATCCATGGGCATAAAATCCAACACTATGGACTGGATAAAATGCTACCTGAAAGACAGGCAACAGAGAACAAAAATAAACAATACACTATCAGACAACCAACCTGTCACATGTGGTGTACCCCAAGGGTCAGTGCTAGGGCCACTGCTCTTTATAATCTACATAAACGATCTTGAAAAATGATTACAAACCGAATGCCTCCAACTATATGCAGATGACACAGTCATATATGCAAACGGCACCACAGAGTGGTGTGAGTCCAACAAAATAACCATCAACACCAGCAAGTCAAAAACAGTTCTCTTCTCACATAAACAAATGCCAGAAAGAAAACTACACTGTAAGCTAGGAAGCCAAACACTAGAAAATGTAGACCATTACAAATACCTAGGCCTTGAGTTGGACAGCCAACTAAACTACAACCTATGTATAAACAAAATTGTCCAAAAGGTAAACCACAAACTGTGGCTATTTGCAAAGCTAAGAGACTACATGACACAAGAAATGTCAATAAAAATCTTCAAGGGGATGGTGCTACCTATTTTGACTATGGAGATGTAAACTACATGGGTGCAAAGAAAGAACTTCTAAAAAAACTGCAAACACTACAGAACAGAGCCCTGAAAATCTGCCTCAGAGTAGACAAGCTGCACCCCACCTACGACATACACAAAAGAACCAAAGTAAAATTGCTAGAAAATAGGAGAATAATTCATCTGAAAACATTAGCATACAGCTATAGTCAAGACAATAAACTCCTAACAAAACCACAAAGGGCAACTAGAGCAAATAATGCGCCACTACTAAAGCAGACCAGAAGCCAAATAAAAGCTCATGAGAGAAGCACGCTAGAAATGGCTGCCAAGGTGAATGCCCAAACAGTAAAGGAACGACAAATTCCTGACCTAAAAACATACAAAAAATATCTGTGCAAAATAAGGCTAGGAACCCCCAACTAACCTGCACCGCAAAGGGGCAGGTGATATGTCACGGCCCACCAGCGAGACGCCCAATGGAAGGTAACCATACCAAAAGCAGCCAGATAGCACACCACACAGCTACGTACAAGCCTATGATATGTAAATAGGAGTAGGCTAGTCTAGAAATAAGAGTAGAAAAAATAAAGCACATATATGCCAAGAAAATCAAAAAAAATTAACATAGACTACTAACCAGACCAACCAACTATCTATCTGCTACTGAAATACAGGCAATCAAATACCTTATCAGCAGCTACTGTGTGATAAGACAACACCAACACTACAGCTGGCCAGCATTGAAAACAAGCCTGAATACCCAGGCTTATATGCTATGGACAGTATAAATACAGCCTCAATAAAAAATTAAAAAATTAAAAAACCTGACTGGTTATTGATTATGTAATGCAGCTCACTCAAACCTGACTGGTTATTGATTATTGAATGCAACTCACTCAAACCTGACTGGTTATTGATTATATAATGGAGCTCACTCAAACCTGCCTGGCTATTGATTATTGAATGCAGCTCACTCAAACCTGACTGGTTATTGATTATGTAATGCAGCTCACTCAAACCTGACTGGTTATTGATTATTGAATGCAACTCACTCAAACCTGACTGGTTATTTATGTAATGCAGC
This sequence comes from Branchipolynoe longqiensis, assembly GCA_030323885.1. Classification (NCBI taxonomy): domain Eukaryota; kingdom Metazoa; phylum Annelida; class Polychaeta; order Phyllodocida; family Polynoidae; genus Branchipolynoe; species Branchipolynoe longqiensis. The sequence continues at coordinate 34,272,835 of CM059203.1, read as the reverse complement.
TCACTCAAACCTGCCTGGTTATTGATTATTGAATGCAGCTCACTCAAACCTGCCTGGCTATTGATTATTGAATGCAGCTCACTCAAACCTGACTGGTTATTGATTATGTAATGCAGCTCAGTCAAACCTGACTGGTTATTGATTATTGAATGCAACTCACTCAAACCTGACTGGTTATTGATTATTGAATGCAGCTCACTCAAATCTGCCTGGCTATTGATTATTGAATGCAGCTCACTCAAACCTGACTGGTTATTGATTATGTAATGCAGCTCACTCAAACCTGACTGGTTATTGATTATTGAATGCAGCTCACTCAAAACTGACTGGTTATTGATTATTGAAAGCAGCTCACTCAACCCTGATTGGTTAGTGATTATTGAATGCAGCTCACATAAACCTGACTGATTATTGAATGCAGCTCACCCAGAACAGATTGATTATTGGTTATCGAATGCAGCTCAACCAGTTCTGATTGATTATTGGTTATTGAATGCAGCTCACCCAGTTCTGATTGACAAGTCATTTCCGAGATACCGAAGTTGGTGTCCACCAGGCCACTCGCCAGGTCTTTTTCGGGGATGAAAGATTTCAGTGATCCTGCAGATTTCTGTGATTTTTGACAATCGCTGATTAAATATCATGAAATGCCAAGGATATATATATATATGATTTCAATTGGTCACCAGATTTTGAAACCCAAACAATGGGAGAAAATGGGAATTGTCTGCATGGGTGATAATGCAGTCACAACCAAGAAAATGGAACACTCTCCAGGGATAGTCTGTACTGACGGGTCAGTGAAATGAGGCTACGATAGTGCTTGGAGAGATGCAAAAATGTGAAAGAAATCGCCAATCTAAAAATAACCCAGGCAGGTATCTATTCCAAACGCAATTTCGATCTTGCATATGAACCTAGGTGCACCCCTATCCTCGCAATAGCAAACCCTGGTAAAGAGGTTATTCTGAGGATAAGCTATCACCGGTTCCTGCGTAAAAGCCCTAGTTCGCAGCTTCAGTCTTTCACCCATAGACAACCGCAGCCATCTTTGATTCAAACTCACCATTTCATGCATTATTCTGATCCATTAGTCTGCATCTGCGTTTGCAATTATCTCACCAGGACGGAATGGCCAAATGAGTTGAGCGTCTGTCTACCGTTTTGGTAGATCGTGGGATTCAAACTGGTCGAGTCAAACCAATGACTTAAAAATATACTCTTGTTGCTTCCTAGCCAGGCGCTCGGCATTATTAGGATAGGGCAAGGACTGGTTAGCTCAGTGTCAGGATAATGTGACGGAATGGGATATCAGGTCATGATGCTGGTGGCCTGGTCTCCCAGTGGTCTCCCAGTGGGGCAGCACCATAAAGTCACCATGAATGCACATTGTCACAAGTCGGTACCCGTCCTCATATGACCTTAGATGTTGCCAGGATGTAAAACTCCAACAAACAACAACAATTACCCAGAGATCACTGGACCGGAAGTGGGGAGATGCTAATTGCTTCACAACGGCGTCTCCTGGATTAGCTATTTAGGTTCCTCATTATCAGAGTGTTTTTTTGTTAGGTTTCACGTCCTAGCAACATCTACATTCATATCAGGACGGAACTGACAGCTTACATGATTGCTTTATAGTGCTGCTTCATTGGGCGACCGGGCTGATGACACCATTTAGAGAAAAAAACTATTCCACATTCATCGATTAAAGTTGCATAGTCCGATGGTTTCTGTATTTGTTCTGAGATAAATATATTGAGTTGATTGTTATAATGTACCTTACTTTACTTGGAAGTAACTTATATTTTAAATGGCTAACTTTTGAGATAATTGAAGTGCAGGCATGCAAAATTAATTTCGGCATGTATGCCAAAACTCTGACACCATAGGCTTCATCGGTAACAGGTTCTATTACATTAACTCAGTATGCCCTTCTATGTGGCAACAAATGCTTAATGAATCGCATAAGAATCTAAGCCTAGATATGTAGAATCAAATTTAGGTGAGTTTTTTTGTTTGGGAAATTTGATGCTTCATCGGACTATGTAGCTCTAAAAATCCTAAGTCCTGGGATGAAATTAAGGAAGTGATAGCATCTACTCTACTGACAGCGGATGAACGTAGTCATTTAAAAGGGATAGTGATGGGTATGAAGCAAAATGAAGGGGAAACAGTAGCTGCATACTGTCAGTGGTTTAAGACTGCTGCAGCTAAAGGTTGAAATCTTCCTACTGCAGTTTTTGGTACTGATACCTTTGAGATACTCCTTTCTAGATTTCTTGACTCCTTACTTGATGATAATACCATGTGGTATGTGGAAGCGAACCGACCAAAAACTCTTGAAGAAGCCTTTGAAATGTCTATTCTCAGTGATAGGTCTGTTGTTAGGCAGCAGAGACGTGCTAAATCAGGTCATGGTAATTTAGCTATTTGTGAGCAAATGGATAGTCTAAATAGTACTTCTTTAGATTTTTCCAAGTTTTTCTCTTCTTTCACATTTTATACACTTCCTTTCTCTTTGTCCGTATTGATTTCACTATAGCTTGGCTACACAACCACAGATTCGAGCCGTAGACTTTACATACTGGTGATCACAACAAGTGGTAAATCTATTAGTTGAGTAGAAGATTCAACTTTACATACTATGGCGATCTAGTCTTTAAATAATTGGTAAATGGGAAATTTGCACGGCGGATTTGTTCCTCATTTCCCTATCCTAGTAATGCTCAGCGCCAGGATAGATAGTAACTCTCGCAGCCCCGTGGGAGAACTTTAATGTTGGAAAGTCGAGTTATGGCATAACCCCATGAATTTGCAACTTTAAGACACCAGAGGTCTCACCAGTAGCTGCGTCTACACCCACCGGAAGTGACGTATTAAAGCCGCGGCCCCGCCCTGCTCCACTTCCGTCTTTGGCGCCATATTGATTTTCGCGCCCGATAAATCACTGGCCCTATTCACCCGGTTGTCATGGTAACGATATACGTCACATCCGGGTTCCTCCCCACGCTGACCAACCAAGTCCCCTGGGACTCCTTCCTCATAAAGTTGCAAAGTCCCACGAAAGCCTCGAATTTTTATTTTTTAAGCTGAGAGATTTATCTAGATTTGATCCTACATATCTGGACCAGACAGGATGGCCGAATGAGTTGAGCGTCCGTCTCCTGTTTTGGGTGATCGGGGGATCCGAACCCGTTGGTTCGAACCCATGTCGAGACAAACCAATGACTTGAATTTTCAAATTGATACTTGTCGCTTCCTGTACAGGTGCTCAGCATTAATAGGATAGGGCAAGGACTGGTTGGCTCAGTGTCAGGATAATGTGATTGAATGGGATATCTGGTAATGGTGCTGGTGGCCTGGTCTCCCAGTGGGGCAGCACTATAAAGTTGCCATGAGTGCGCACTGTCACAAGTCGGTACCCATCCTGATATGACCTTAGATGTAAAACAACACAGGGAAATCAGGCTGCTGGCACCATGACCTGATATCCCACTCAGTCACATTATCCTGACACTGAGCTAACCAGTGCTTGCCCTATCCTATTAATGCCGAGCGCAAGCTAGGAAGCGACAAGTTTCAATTTTGTATGTCATTGGTTTGACTCGACCAGGAATTGAACTCCCGATCTCCCGCACGGGAGGCCTGCGCTCTACCGAATCGGCCACGGTGCCCGGTCATGGTCACGTTGAAATGTGGGGGAGGCATTGAAAACATGTTGTGCACCATGAATAAACTAAATGGAATTTCACTGAACTAGTTTGAGCAATAATACAGGGAAACCACACAAAATATCATGTTATATTTGTTCTCAAATCTGCAACGAAGTAAAGGATTTAACTGCATCAAATTCTACTAACAGAATAGCTTCATATTCACCATGAATATTAGTACAAAGTTACCCTAACCGTGAGACTGAAAATATCAAATGTACACCGCATTATCTCTCAATGCTGTTGGGTAATGGCACTATTCTTCTTTTTTCTTCTTTTTATATTTGTATCAAACTCTTGTTGATTTTAGACTATTATATATGTGAATGAATGTAACATAACATGGCCAGAAGACCAGTGCCTCGGCGCTGAAAAAATAACTTTATTTGCTTAATAAATTGATCATTTACCAAACAAACAAAAAACAAAAAACAAACAAGTTTGGTCATCCGAAGGCAGGTGGTTATTGAAGGCCATCAAGTCTCCAATTTTTTCCTATTTTTCCCTATTTTTTGGATGATTCCTTATTTATCCCTATTCTTTAGTTAAAAAGTTCTATTTTCTCCCTATTTTTTTACCTGTTGCATCTTTTTCTTTTTCGAAACGCCATAGTTTGACTCTGCTCTGCATACCATTTGTTCTGGATTATTAGAAAACCAGGTTTGAGAATGTCACTTTGGCAATATTTTTGTCAGGAAATGTCTATTTTTATAGAAAAATAAGGGGGCACTTACAAAGCGGGGGTTGCTTACTAAGGTGGGTAATGCGGTAGACTATGAAATCAAATAGAATGAGACGAACAAGTAGCACAGTATGATCATACCATGCATTACAATTATAACTTCAATCGTTTATTCCCTGTTTTCCTACTTTTTGAGGTGACTGCTCATTTGATGGCCTCTATAAACTATTTTGGTACATTTGCTGGTATACAAAATTCCTATTTTCTTCCTATTTTGGGAGAAAATCCCTATTTTTCTGACAAAGAAATCCCTATTTTCCTTCTTTTTTTACCCACTGCCACACTTGACACCCTGTTATAGCTACAAAGTTAGTTCATAGTACAGGGTTTAGAATGAAGGATAGGGCCGGTGTCGCAGGAAATCCCAAACCCTGTAAATCGCAAACGCCCACTTGTGATTTCCTAGGAAATTGCAAACTCCCATGCCATATATGGGCACGGGGGGTTTGCGATTTCCTAGGAAATCACATCCCCCCTGTACATCGCAAACCCCCCATGTTTGTCAGTGTTTATCTTGATGAAAACATCTTTGTGATAGTCCAGTTCGTAATTCAGATCGCACATGCGCTGAAAACGGCCTTTATTCACAGATGTCACCAATGTAGCCAGTCTAAAAGCCAGGTAAAGAGTAGTTAGGTTCCAGTACCCTTGTTTTCCACTAGGTGGCGACCAAGGGGACCAGGCTAGCTAAAGAGGTAGCAGCAATATCCTGGTATTATCACTCAGTTTCAGGATTGGCAATGCAAATAATGTCGTTAGCAAAATGGCCTTTTTAGTTCCAACTTCAGTCACTGCATACAGTAAATAGAACCATTTTAATATTCCAAATTCTTATTGTGCGTGCACAAAATATCTCAATGAACCATTTACTAGGGTTTTAGTTAAATATTATTAAATGCTACAAAGCATGGGGGGTTTGTGATTTCCAGTGGGGGGTTTGTGATTTCCTAGGAAATCGCAAACCCCGGGGTGTGCAATTTCCAGGGGTTTGCGATTTCCTGATACACCGGGAGTGGCACCAACTCCAAATAAAAGATTCACCCCGACGCAGAGTAGGGGTGAATGACAATGTACAGTCAAACCTCCATAACCGACCACCTCCACAGATCGACCACTCCCCTATATCGATCACATTATTTGGGTCCAAACAATCAATACAATTCCATTGTGACCATATTCTAACTCCCTAAATCTGTCGCCTCCCTAAATGGACCACTTAAAAAGTTAAAGTCGGTCCCAAGGTCAGTCGGTTTAGAGAGGTTTTACTGTAGTCTAAATATGGGTGAAAATAGCTTTAGTATGGAACAGGAAGTGGAATTCCTGGTTCCAGTATCTAATATCTACTTATGTTATCTATCGGCACAGAGTTGGTGAGATAGGAGCGAATGCAAAAAGAGAAGATGGCGACCACAGAATGCTGTCGATTTCACTTCCATTAAACTACTTGTTTTATTATATTTTTCAACTCAAAAGTAGTGGGTATATATGAAGATGTATATGAAGAAATATATTTTGCTTCTTAAATTAAGAATTCATGTGCTGATTTCATCTACTGAGCCTCAAAGACCCTATAATACTAAGATGGCTCACTCAGCCTGTACTGTGTTATCAAAATGATCAAACCCACCACTTGGTGCGCTGGCTGTTCTCTATAGCCCTGTTCACACGGGGCAGTTAATTCGAATCATAAAAATCGACTTGTATAGTTTGGGTTACATTTCGCGTGTGAACGCGAGGCTAAGTCGGATTAGAGCTGATTCGATTCATATTATTCGGATTTTATAAACCACTTGTGTAGGTGGTTTATATGAACTGAATTTTATGATTCGACTTATATCGCCCGTGTGAACGCAACCGACTTACTTGAGGCGGATTAAGGACGTCACACGCATGCGCAGTCGACACCTTAGTTTGTTGACTTTCCGGTCGATCAAAAGCGCATATTATATAATTTGGTCTATGAACCGGATAGAGGTGCACACATGTTTTTTTCATCATTTATTTATAGGTTTTCACTGCCCAGCAGAAGTTTTTACGGTTCCAAAACAATATGATTCAGTCTATACATATCTAGGTCGAACCCACACTCTCCCGTGCCGAGGTCGACTAACCGAAACTGGTGCTGGTTAGTATGGACTTGCTCATGCGCTAATATCGATTTCCGGCCCAAGTACTGCCCGTGTGAACGCGACACTAGTTCGGTTCATATTATCCGCCTTGTATAAAGCGGCGTAAACTTTTCCCGTGTGAACACGGCTTTGGTTAAACAGGTGCTATATTATATGTATAAATGTATATATGAATGTGAAAGATGCGTGATGATAGCGATGCTGATGATGATGCTGATGATGATGTGTATTTGTTCATAGCAATTTCATATTGATGTGTATTCATACTTACCTATCTCATGTATAATATAATTGTATGTGTTTACATGTGAAACACCAACCAGCAGCCGGGCTGATCAAACCCACCACAAGGTGGCACTGCGAAATTTACATTACCACGGGAGAGATAAGGAGTGAGCTGTCTTAGTATTATAGGGTCTTTGTCAGCCGTTCGCCATGTTTTCATAATGGGTTGTTTTTCACCCCCTACTGCAAATACGGGGTGAATCTTTTATCTACACCAACCCCAACTTGTGTTATGTAAGCTGAAACTGCGACCTAGCGTGTTTACATGCTGCGTCCCAGTCTTTCCTGAGGGACCAGTTGAAATCGGAATACCCCTGTGGGTCCTCAGCGCTTAGTCATTAGGCAGCATTTGCGCACCAGGGTCACATTCATTAACAACTCATCAACTGTTTCCACCAACTGTTGCATTGCAATGATATTTTTGCCGTATTGGTTTAAGTTGCATAGTCTGGTAGTTTTGAGTTTCTCATATTTAATTTAGATGAATAAATTAGATTGTCACTGGTCTACCTTACTTTCGTTTGAAGTGACTTTTATTATAAAATGACTAACTTTGAAGTGTAAACATGCTACATTTTCTTTTCTTGAAGATTTATATTGCCTATCATGGATAAGTCTGAATAAACTTGTTTTCACCATTAGACAGTTTGTCAATAGAAAGCCTGAGACTACACTTTTACCGACCCAAAGGATTTTTAACCTCCCGCACCACATAGACATGGTATGAGAGCAACCAGCCTTAGATGACGCTGTAAGTTATACACAGCAGTGGAAATCCAAATTGACAGAGGTGGGGGGGGGGGGGGGGTAGGGGGGGACACAGGGAATCAAACCACCGACCTTCAGATTAGGAGTCTGACTTAATCTTGGCATGTACGTCAAAATTCACACATCATGGACTTCAGGAGTAACAGGTTCTAATAAAAATGATAGTATTCCCTTCTATGTGACAATAAATGCGCACTAAGTGCACCGGTATCTAAGTTGGATATTAAAGTTGCATAGTCCGATGGTTTTGAGTTTCAGAAATTTTCTGAGATAAATACATTAGGTTGATCATTATAATGAACCTTACTTTAGCTTGAAGTAACTTTTATTTTAAGTGGCTAACTTTTGAGATATTTGAAGTGCAACCATGCAAAATTAATTTCGGCAAGCTTGCCAAAACTCTGACACCATAGCATTCTGCAGTAACATGATCTATTCATTTGCCTAACTATTCCCTTCTGTGTGGCGACAAATGCTTAATAAGTGCATCAGTATCTAAGCTAGATATGTAGAATCAAATTTAGATCATTGTTTTGGTTTTGAAAATTTGATGATTTCATCAGACTATGCAGCTTTAAGGATCAAGTCTAGATAAGTGTTTTGGTATTGGAACTTTTAATATTTTCATCAGACTATGCATTTGTGCCAAAATAAATTAATATCTGGAAGTGCATGCACAAATTCATTATCAATTAAAAATATAAAAAATATATACAGTTTAATATCCGGCTCTGAGTTCTATGTAAATGGTGAGAGCCTTCACTCACACCTACCCGTGCATGTGCCATTTCACCTGGGGAGATCAGTGCACCTCTCTGCACTCGTCTCCCTGAAGTTGTAATTTGCATACGTACAATTACAAAGATCCAGATCCCGCACTTCTGTTCCATACACAGGACAGGTTTTAACACTGTACAGCGTTCAGTATGTCCAGAATCCTGGTCATGGCACCAATGACATGGCGGGTGTTTTTACAATTGAAAGGAAACATTGTACCCACATTTCTCCCATCCTGGGGCTAGCGTGCTAACCATTAGGTCATCAAGACTCCCTGATGCAATCAACCTACCCACGACTACCTGCGTATGTTTCATTTCAATATTGGGAGGTCAGTACATTATTAGCACGTTCATTGGCGACGTGTTAGCTTGACGGGGCCCTCCCAGTCTAATTGGTACTCCTTAGTTGCTATGGTGAAGTAGGTGTACGTCATATATAGCCAGGGCTTTGCGTATTCTGACTGCGTTTGCGCCGACGGAAAACACTGACGGATAACACTGACGGAAAACGCACGTCAAGAGACTACATCGCCATTCCCGCCGCGCGGTGCATTGTGGGATGCATGGAAGATAAACAAACCCCCGCGAAGCACATGGCTAATGCTAAGACACTGGGTGCAGCTATGAAATGTGCTAGTTTCAGCTCATCTCAGCTTTTGTTTGAAACATTGAATACCAACTAAAAAGATATATATAATAAATTAAGATGTTAATCTTTTATCAAGCATTGCATTTAGATCAATCTAATCAGCACATCTTATACCATCCATGTGCATTTAGATTGAGAAAAATCTGGGAACTCAACTCGTGTTAGAGCCATAGCCAGAGTAAGTTTTACTCATTTAATTCATGTTTTTATTTATATCCTATGGTTAATGACATTTGCTGGGTTAGGCAATGGGTAGGGTTAATCAGACATTGGTTATATATTTCTTTGAAACAAGTTTTTGTTGACACATTTGACATTTTAATATTTAGAACAAGAATTACTTATGTCTAATCAATGGTGATATAAACATCAGCCTGTAAAGTGACTGAAATTGTATTTTTCTTAGCTCAAAATGCTTAATTATGGAGAGTTGTGTCTTAAACACATTCATTATATTATTATATTCCATCCATCCATCCATGTTTGTGCCAAATTGTTATGTATTTTTATTAATTTTGAATCAAGTCATAGTTTTTCCCTATGCGTATTGGCAAACTCAATGGCCGTACGCCCTTGCTTTGCTGCCAACGCCGTTTTCAGTGCATGCGCACTCGGAACAGTGATCTCGTCTATTGTCATTGGTCTGTGTCGGGTGGGCCGTTGCCATGGTGATGAGGCCTGGCGTGCACGCCATCGAGTCAGTGGAAAACAAGTGTAATGACACCATCCCACAATGTCTCTTTAGTGTGGGTATACCTGTTATGCCGGAAGTGTAAGTGGCCTCACGTGTGGAAGGTCGGGAGTTTGGTTTCCAGTCAAGTCAAACCAATGATTTTAAAATTGATATACTTGTCGCTTCCTAGCATGACGCTCAGCATTAATAGGATAGGACAAGGACCGGTTAGCTCAGTGTCAGGATAATGTGACTGAATGGGATATCGGGTCATGGTACTGGCGCCCTGATTTCCCAGTGGGGCAGCACATTAAAGTCGCCATGAGTGTGCACTGTCACACATCGGTACCTTTCCTGATATGATCTTAGATGTTGCTAGGATGTAAAACAACAACAAACAAACCATTTCGTTTGCGAAGGAACCTGTTGATGGGCTGATGATGCAGACTCCACGTCCCAGATTAGTATAACTTACAGAGGGGGGGGGGGGATGCTGGTGAGTAAGATTTTGAGAGAATTGTGATGATGACTTAATAAAGATTTAACGCACCATTTTCTGACATGGGCGCGGTGGCCGAATCTGTAGAGCGTGGGCCTCCCGTGCGGGAAAAGCGGGAGTTCAATTCTAGATTCAGTCAAGCCAATGACTTAAAATATTTATACTTGTCGCTTCCTAGCTTAGCACTTGGCATTAATAGGATAGTGCAAGGTCTGGTTAGGTCAGTGTCAGGATAATGTGACTGAGTGCGATATTGAGTCATTTTGCTGGTGGCCTGATTTCCCAGTGGGGCAGCACAATAAAGTCACCATGAGTGTGCATTGTTGCACGTCGGTACCCATCCTGATATGACCTTAGATGTTGTCAGGACGTAAAGCTCCAACAACCAACACACTAACTTTTCTGAAATCATGTATGGTCGTGGTGCCAGTGGCCTGGTCTCTCAGTGGGGAAGCACTATAAAGTCGCCTTGAGTGCGCACTATCACAAGTCGGTACCCATCATGATATGACTACAGATGTTGCCAGGATGTAAAACCCCAACACATTAAATATCCATAATGTAGTTAAAGTTGCGTAGTCCGATGGTTTTGAGCTTCTGACATTTTCTGAGATAAACATATTAGGTTGTTCATTATAATCTACCTTGCTTTAGTTTTTTTTGTGTTTTTTTTTGTAAATATAGTTTATTCATTGAATAAAGTCTTTTGTCAGCGCCATGGCACTGGTCTTCCAGCCATGTGACAATACAGTTATTTACAATATATGCAGCTAGCACAAATCAGCTGAAATAACAATATCAAACATTCAAAGACTTACATATGGTATAGTTTGACATTTCACATACAAAAATAGCAGTTATATGTTGTATTCCTACACACTTGATACATACATGTGTATTGATTAGACCTTTACATTACGGAGTGGTTAGGTGCATAGTTTTCCTTCATAGGTTTGTATGCCTACTATGTTGTGAATTGCAAACCTATCATGTTGTTGGAGTTAACATTTTGAGATGGAGTGAGTGTTAGTAGAATGGTTTGTTTATTCTGTTAGATAGAGTGTGGCTAGCTTATAGGGTTATGCTTAAATGGTTAATACCTCAGGTGTGTTTTTTGACTACATGAAGTAGTTTGAGTAAGTGGGTTGTTAGTAATGATGGGATAAACAATGCTTGGAGGATTGTATGTTTCAGTCATTTAGTAGTCTAGTACAGACTTTATTAGTGTCTATGTTTGTACAAAGACCCTATAATACCAAGCCAGCTCACTCAGCCTGTACTGTGTAATCAAAATGATGAAACCCACCATTTGGTGCACTGGCTGTTCCCCCGGCTAAACAGATGCCACTATATATGCACAAATGTATATATGAATGTGAAAGCTGTGTGACGATGGCGACGAGGACGACGATGATGTGTGCCTGTTCATAGCAATCCGATATTGATGTGTATTCATGCTTACCCGCCTCATGCATGATATAACCGTATGTGTTTACATGTGAAACACCAACCAGCAGCTGGGTCGATCAAACCCACCACAAGGTGGCACCGCAAAATTTACATCACATGGGAGAGATAGGGAGTGAGTTTGAAGTAACTTTTATTTTAAATCACTAACTTTTGAGATATTTGAAATGGAAACATGCTAAATTAATTTTAGCAAGCTTGCCAAAACTCGACTACCATAGCCTTCTGCAGTAACAGGTTCTATTAATTGACTCAGTATCCGCTTATATGTGACGACAAATGTTTAATAAGTGCACCTGCATCTAAGTTAGTTGTGTAGAATCAAATCTAGATAATTATTTTGGTTTTGAAAATTTTATGTTTTCATCGGACTATGCAGCTTTAATGAGGGCTCCACAATCGACTTTTCTACATGGTTACTGACATTTATATACCGCTTGCCTAACTGCAGCTGAACATTAAAACTTACTAAAACTTTACCAACTGAATACAGAAGATAACTTCTGCTTACATTCCAAATACTATGTAAATACTCACATTGATCTGACTAATATTGATCTAATTATATGACACTACTGTTACCATATTGCTATGGAACTTTTGGGTTACAGAATTTCATTGCGTTACATGCTGCAAATTGTGTATTCAACAGTTCTTGTACACCTTAAGGCTACATTCCTTACACGTGGTATGTGGCATGCGAATGCGAATGCGGCAAAGAATGGAAAAGCATCTAAGTGAATGGGGGTGCTTCCATGCCTCTGAATGCGAATGTGAATGTGGCAACTGAATCGGTCCCTGTAGCCATCGGTGCGGCATGCGAATGCGAATGCTGCTGCGTTTGCCATAGAAACCAATACCATTCCTTCACAAATTAGGAGGAAAAACTCCAACAAATGTTGGGGGTTGGCATATATCTACGCCGCATGTATACGACATTCGCATGCCGCATACCATGTGTAAGGAATCCTAGCTTTCTTCTATATACCTTTTGTGTAAATAACCCTGATATTGAAAAATGGCTGGAAGACCAGTGCTTCGGCATTGACAAAAGACTTATTCAGCAGAATAAACATATTTACCAACAAAAAACCCCTAAAAAATGCTGCACAGTTAGCTGCTCCCCACATTAGTTCTTACCACTGCCACCAGGGAGCAGGTTGGTGGTAAAATCTTCTATAAGACCTTTTGAATAGAGTATGCTGCACAGTGAGCTGCTTCCCACAACATTAGTTCTTACCACTGCCACCAGGGAGCAGGTTGGGGGTAAAATCTTCTATAAGACCTTTTGAATAGAGCATGCTGCACAGTGAGCTGCTTCCCACAACATTAGTTCTTACCACTGAGACCAGAGGGCAGATTGGTGGTGAAATGCTGCACAATGAAATGCTACCCACAACACAAAGACTCAGTATCATTAAGTGCAAATAACTGAGACAACTCGAATACTTATACCCCAGTCACACGAGGCCTGCATTCGCTAACGATCGATTCGCGGCGTCAAAATGTCCTCCTTGCGCCCTCCTTACGCCCTGATTGAGTGCTGTCGCCGCGAGGACGCCAACCTCCCGGCGTCCATTTCGGGAATTTTGGACACAAGGAGGTTGCTGCTGCTGCACGGGCAACCTCCTTACGTCCTGTTCCGGCGGCCCCATTCAAAATGGTTGGCGCCGCCCCGGCGCCAACACATGCGATGCTGCAGTCACCATGTGGTCGGCGCCAACCTGGCGCTGACATGGCGCCGATCTGGCGCCGACATGGCGCCGACCTGGCGCCTACAACGTATTTGAATCATATGTATCGAATGGAACGCTGGGTGGTTGGCGTCCTTTTGGGCGTAAGGAGGTTGGCGGCGAACGCTGCCTCTCGTGTGACTGGGGTATAAGCGAATGTCTAATTGACCTATTGGACTTGACCTTTTCTGTAATGCCTACCTGGGGGGTGGGGTGGTCTTTCTCATTAAAGCTTCATAGTCCGATAAAACATAACATTTTCAAACCCAAAACAATTATCTAGATTTGATTCTACACATCTAAGTTAGATACTGATGCATTTATTAATCATTTGTTGCCACATAGAAGGTAATACTGAGGTAATTTAATAGAACCCGTTACTGCTGAAGCCTATGGTGTCAGAGTTTTGGCTAGATAAAAGATTCACCCCGTACTTACAGTACAGGGGTGAAAACCAACCCATGAGAAAAGCTGGCGAAGAATTTCGACATGCTGGGAAAATTAACTGAGCTGGTAAATTCTTAATTCTTTTTTTTTTTTTTTTTTTTTTTTGTGACAAGTTTTTTATTCTGCCCATAACGTATAGGCTCCTGTGAGGGTGCTTGTTTTCAACGCTGGACAGCTGTGGTACTAGATTGGTCTGGTCCCGCACTCAGGAGTCTTTACCTGATCTTTCTCGGGCCAACCTTTGCGGTTTTGGGTGTTAGTAGTTTCTATATTAGGTTTTTTTTTAATTTTCAAGTTTTTTCCTAACCTGTATATGATAACTTAGCCTACTATGTACATCTACGCAGATGACATACAGGCCTGTGGGAGAGGATCCCATCCCATTGTGGTTTGTTACAGCATCCTTTCACCCATGCCCTGTCCTTAGATAGTACACCAGTGTGCCAGAACTCCCCTGGACCCTTCAGGACTGCGACTAGGTGGGATGGTTGTGTTGTATGGTTAGCCATTTTGTATTTCAGGGTGATTCGGGTGCATGACCGTGGCCTGCCTGGTTCTGCTTTGGTTTGTGCCAATACACATACACAGACGGACTGCGCCCTATGGTGATAGTCATTTCGAATTCCTTAGTACTTAGTAGGGCTAGTTTCCGTATTTGTGATATCTACCATCTTTTCTGGCCGGTCTTTTGCTTTTTGTGCCAGAACACAGCAAGCAGTGACTGCGCCCAAGATCAGGTGAGATATTGTTTCTTCAGTGGGTGGTTGTGTATTATGTTTTCTTTAAGGACCTTTTATAGTGGTCCATGCTTTTGATTGCCCGTTGTTGTGTGGGTTGATTTAAGAAGCACAATATATTCTTTATGTACGTCTTCATATTTACCCGCTACTTTTGAGTTGGAAAATATAGTAAAACATATACTTAAAAGTGAAGCTATTTTCGCCCGTATTTAGACTACGTTGTCATTCACCCCTGTACTAGAAGTACGGGGTGAATCTTTTATCTAAGTTTTGGCGTGCTTGCAAAAACTGATTTTGCATGTTTGCATTTCAAATATCTCAAAAGTTAGCTGTTTAAAATAAATGTTACTTAAAACTAACGGAAAGTAGATTATAACCATCAACCTAATATATTTATCTCAGAAAATGACCGAAACTCAAAACCATCGGACTATGGAACTTTATTATACAAATTTAGGTAATTCTTTTCTTTTGTTCAAAGTGTTACATTTTCATCTGCCTATGCCGCTTCGACGGACCGCAAGTCACTCAGCGTAAACTCCCTTCCCTTCACGGTGCAGCCAGCGACATTGTTAGTTAGCGCATGCGTGGTGTGGGTGTTCGGCCCGGCCACAGTTCACTGCGCCACAGTGCACTAATCAATGGAGGGTTTGCATGTTGGAGTGGATTAGTGTTCGCATGTGGAATGATCGAAGGATCGATTATTGATTCAATTTGTGTTGAATTGGAAGAGTTTATGTTAACCAGTTCAACTCTGCATCCATTCCCGTCACCGCCTTACAACTTTACATCTTTGCTACCGCTAGTGTACCCTTCCCTTCCTAATTCCCTCAGCCTCTTCCTCCTTCCTTCCCCCCTCCCTCCCTCCCTTGCTTCCCCACCCTCCCTTCCTCCTTCCTTCCCCACCCTCCCTCCCTCTCTCCCTACCTCCCTTCCTTCCTCAAACCTCTTCCCCCAGCCCCCCTCCCCTTCCTCCTTCCTCCAGCCCATTTCCCCACTCCCCCTCCCCTTCCCCATTCCTTCACCCTCTTCCCCACTCCCCTTCCTTCCTTCTTTCCTTCCCCATCCTCTTCCCACCCACTCCTCTTCTTCCTTTCTAAAACCTCTTCCTCCTCTCCCTCTCCCTACCTCCTTCCTCCAGGCCCTTCTCTCAGTTCCCCCTCCCTTTCCTCATTCCCACAGTCTCTTCCTCCTCTCCCCCTCCCCATTCCTCCTTCCTCCAGGCCCTTCCCCAACTCCCCTCCCCTCCTCCCCTCCTCCCCTCCCCCACTCCCCTCCCCCACTCCCCTCCCCTACTCCTTCCCCTCCCCACTCCCCACTCCCCTCCCCGTCCCCTACTCCCCTCCCCCACTCCCCTTCCCCACTCCCTCACCGACTCCCCTCCCCCACTCCCCTCCCTTAATCCCCTCACCCATTCCCCTCCCCTACTCCCCTCCCACACTGGAAACTACTGACTGAGCTACGTCCCAACTGAGATCTACACTGAATTAAAACTATTGTGATGGACCGTGTTCCTACTCCGCTTGAGAAATAACGAGTCATGCTGAGATTGCTTCAAACCCCAGGGCATTCTCTGGTTTATTCCACCAAGGTCAGAATAGATGTGACCTGTCCCTGTCCAGCTGGGAAGGATGTAGCCTCTCCCAGGGGTGGCTGCTAGCCATTGGTGGTGGAACAGTCCACCTGAGCGATTGTTCCCACTAGTGTGCTGCCAACCAATGCATACACTCACAATTTATATTCATATAATACATTATATAGCACATATAACATTCAAAAGATTTAAATAAAATTAGATTAGAGTTGCCCAGCGGTGAAAACAAGTGTTAGCGCACGTATCCATTAGGAGCAGGGTAAATAAATTCATCACACACAAAATAATAATTTAAATAAATAACTATATGAATTCAGTTTTTTTTTAAAGAAAATTAAATAATAGTGGACAAAATGCAAACTTCATTCTTGTAAATAGCTATTCTATTATATTAGGGGAATTTTACAAGCAAATTAATAAGAAGTACATAATATAAATATAAACATACTGGTATATTCAAATTAGTGGATTTAAACCCACAAAAAGCGATGAAATCATAAAATTAAACTTTATTCTTGTAAATTTATATTCTCATGGGTAATGTTTAGAAACAAATGAGTACTAAGAAGTAGATACTATAAATATACTTTTTTATTCCAAAGAGTGAATTCAATTAAATTAAATAAGAAGTAGTGAATAAGAAATTATATTATACTCATGTGCTATTAGTATTGAATTTTCTAGGCTAATATTCCTAGAACAAATCTTTGGAGATATGCTCATTTTGGAACCACAATAATAATTTTTTTAAGAAATCTAATTTCGATGCACTAATTAACGAGCACCTATCAGATAAGAATTGTTGTTTTAATTCTATTTCAGTAGTTGTTTCCCCTTCATTATTCCATCCACTAGTCTGCTTGGAGTATGGATGTAACACGTGACCTAGGTAAATAAAAGATTCTCTCCATACTGTTCTGTACAGTAGCGGTGAAGAACAACCTATTAGAAAAAGTCCCGAAAGGCTGGGTAAATGAAATGAGCAGATAAATCCTTAGTTTAAGAAGCAAAATATATTCTTCACATATATCATAATATTTACTCACTACTTTTGATTTTAAAATATAATAAAACATGTAGCTTAAACTTTAAAAATCAAATCAACCGCATTCTATGATCGCCATCTGCTCTCTTTGCATTCTCTCCCATTTCATCAACTCTATGCCGATATAAGTAGACATTAGATACTGGAACCAGGAATTCCACTTCCTGTTCCATACTAAAGCAATTTTCACCCATATTTAGACTGCATTGTAATTCACCCCTACTGCAACTATGGGGTGAATCTTTTATTTAGGGAAAAGGTACTTCCCGCTAGGGCCTGCTCTTGGGGAAAACATGATTTAAATGTCCTGCAACCACCATTTTGATGTCATAACCAGAGACGGTGGCTGAATCATTAAAAAGCACAAGCTTCCCATGTGGAAGGTCGGGCATTTGAATCCCAGCCGAGTCAAACCAATGACTTACAAAATGTATACTTGGCACTCTGCACTCCTAGGATAGGGCAAGGACTGGTTAACTCAGTATCAGGATAATGTGACTGAGTGGGAAATCAGGTCATGGTGCTAGCAGCCTGGTCTCCCAGTCAGGCAGCACTATTAAGTCACCATCAGTATGCATTGTCACAAGTCGGGACCTGCCCTGATATGACCTTAGATGTTGTCAGGATGTAAAACCCAAACAAAGGATGACGTCATGAAACGAACCAATAGGGTTATTTTGAACTGGGGAACAATATTTTTTTAAATAAGGGTGGGGGGTATAAATAAAAATGAAAATTCCTAAAAGTAGAAGGTAAATTTCCATACTGTAATAACCAGGAAAAAACTCAATTTTGAAAATTATGAACTCCCTACCGCTCACTTTTTCTGAGGCGGGTCAGATATATGGACAAAAATTTGTAAAAAGGTCACTGGTTTTTGTTACAAAATGGACCTCTTTTGGATGCCATGTTTTGATTTATTTGTTTGTTTTGGGGGATTTTACATCCTAGCAACATCTAATGCCAGTTCAGGATAGGTACCTACTTGTGACAGTGCGTACTCATGGTGGTTTTATAGTGCCGTCCCAATGAGAGACCAGGCCGCCGCCGCCATTACTGCATTAGCCAATGTTCAACTCAGTCACATTATCCTGATACTGAGCTAACCAGTCCTTACCCAATCCTCTGAACAGCTCCTGAATGCCGAGCACTAAGTTAAGTCGCGACAAGTATCAAATTTGTAAGTCATTGGTTTGATTCAGCCAGGAATCGACTGCCCGACCTGCCACACGGGAAGCTAGCACTCTGACCGATGTCTGGTATGTCATGTTGTGACCACAGCTAGCACAGGCCACCACCATTGTGTTCATCCTAAATGGAAGAAGGGACATCAAATGCCTAAGAGGGGACATCAAATGCCTAAAAAGGGACATCAACTGCCTAAGAAGGGACATCAAGTGCCTAAGAAGGGACATCAAGTGCCTAAGAAGGGACAGAAAATGCCTAAGAAGGGATATCAAGTGCCTAAGAAGGCCCATCAAATGCCTAAGAAAGGACATCGAATGTCAAAGAAGGGAATCAAATGTCAAAGAAGGCACATCAAATGCATAAGAAAGGACATCAAATGTCAAAGAAGGGACATCAACTTCCTAAGAAGGGACATCAAATGCAAAGAAGGGACATCAAAGGCCTAAGACGGGACATCAAATGTCAATCACCTAGTAAATGTGGACCAGTAAGCTCCTGGGTAACTCTGTGATAAATACTCTTGCAAATATCATTCAAGACAATAAACCACAAACTAATGCCTAATAAAGCTGTTCCGCATTCAAAACAAGTTCTATCATGAACTTATGGTATGGACAGGATAAATAAACCATCATTAAAAAAAAAAAAAAAACCCACTCATCACCGTCCTGTAGTTTGGATTTAAAGGATTTGCTGACAGAAGTGACAGCAGTGCCAATCCGCGGATTCAACTTGACATTCTACCTGAGTCAGTTTGCCGAGGCTGGGTTGGGTTTCGTCAGTCTGTGCCAGGTGCGTCATCATCTAGTGTAACGCTAACACCGGAAGTGGCAGGTGCTAAAGATAGAATGTCTTAATTGGTATATATGTGACGACTGAGTGGTTGGGTACCAGATCATGCTATATTGAAATAACCATCTGTCCCAATAAGCATAATGATATAAATATTATTTGCCAGTTGAACAAAATGACCATGATATGAGATGTAATACATAAAAAATCCTTCTGTTTTAATGTATATTCAATCCTTAACTACTCTTAAATGAAACACCAAATGTGGCTGATAGTCAGTTAATTGATGCAGCAGGTTTTTCTCTTTCCATAGATATAAATATTTGTTGCCGGTTGAAACAAGTTCGCTGGATATAGGTGATAACACATTTTCCTATAGTAAAGCACACCAATTAATGTACTAAAATACATCAACGATACAGACTGCATCAACAGACTCTCATTGCTCACGGACACAGCTGACTCAGAGGCATGAGTGGGTTAATCAAGGCTTTTATTCGAGCGGCGGGTTTTTCTCTTTCTAGTGATATAAATATGTTTTGCCAGTTGAAACAAGTTCGCTGGATATAGATGATAACACATTTTCCTATAGTAAAGCCTACCAATTAATGTACTAAAAATACATCAACGATATAGACTGCATCAACAGACTCTCATTGCTCACGGACACAGCTGACTCAGAGGCATGAGTGGGTTAATCATGGTTTTTATTCGAGCGGCGGGCCACCACCGTCGGTCCAACGAATGGCAAAAAGCAGCGGACCACCACCGTTGGCCCGACGGTGGCCCGACGGTGGAAAATATGTGGCGACGGTGCGACCAACAGCCAACGTCGACCCGACGGCTCTGTGCTATCTGGGCCAGGGAACCTAGATAGCAATGTAAATGTTATGGAACTTTATAGCAAACAAACAAACAAAACCATATAAAAACAAACAAACAATTCCATATAAAAACAAACAAACAAAACCATAAAAAAAAAAAGATTAACATATAGAAACAAGCAAAAAAAACCACTGATATGATAATATTATGTGGATGTGAATTTGTATTCTATCGTTCGCCCTAGAATGCTGGCAATGTGGGTTCGAATCCGGCTCTGGCGGCGATGTTCCCATTTGATGCCATATACCAACCCCACCCTCCAACGACAGTAGCAAGGACATCTGGTGGAGAGCCACTTAACTTGCTTCTCTCCCACCAACCCTTTCATTCACGCCTGCTACACCGTCCTTACTCTACCTGCATATAGCCATTGGCATCGCATCGCCCCACACGCCCGCCAGTGTAGCGGTCAGACAGCAGATGACGAGGTGGCTCGCTTCTGATTGGTCATTTTTGGTAGAAAATTAGTCACGTGATTACAAGCATCTGGGAAGCGAATGATGTGCTGCGCTGTGATTGGTCGTTCATAAAGCGGAGGTCAGAACGAGGCGGATGAGCCAGTGATGTTGATTTCCCTTGCTTTCTTTGACCTTAATGCTCCATTGCTGTTTGACTACTCCAGTAGCATTAGACTAACTGCTCTCGAGATGTTGGACAATTCTTGTGTCTTTTTCAGGGATGAAAGATCTCCACTATTATATATATATAATCCTCCGGTGCGACTGACACTGGTCTACATCCGGTGGAGGCAAGGAGGGAAGGTGGAGCCACTGGCACAGTGTTGGTCTTACGGAGTCCACACACACACACATCCACACACACCCGTCTACACACACCTGCCCACACACACCCATCCCCACACACTCTTTCACACACACACCTGTCCACACACACATCCACACACACACTCCTTCACACACATCCACACACCCATTCCCATCCACACACACTATTTCACACACTCATCCACACACACTCCTTCTCACACACACACCCATCCACACACAGACCCGCCCCATACACCCGTCCACACACACAATTTCATACACACTCATCCACACACACTCTTTCACAAACACGTCCACACACATACCCATCCACACACATCCATCCACACACCCATCCACACACACCCATGCATACACACCCATCCACATACGCCAGTCCACACACACCCATCCACACACACTCCTTCACACATACTTGTCCACACACACCCATCCCCATTCACCAGTCCACACACACCTGTCCACACACACCAATTCACACAAACTATTTCATACACATCTTCCACACATACTCCTTCACACACACACACCCATCCACACAAATACCCGTTCAGACATACCTATCCACACACCCATCCACACACACCCATCCACAAACACCCATCCACACACACTCCTTCACACACACCTCCACACATACCTCCACACACACTCGTCCACACACACACCCATCCATACACACCTGTCCACACACACACCTATCCACACACACACCTGTCCACACACACACATCCACACACACTCATCCACACACCCTCGTCCACACACACACGTCCACACGCATACACATCCACACACATACCCATCCACACACACCCATCCACCCACACCCGTCCACACACACCCATCCACACATGTCCACACACACCCATCCACACACACACCCCTCCACACACACTCATCCACCCACACCCATCCACACACACCCATCTACACACACCAGTCCACACATACCCTCCGCGACTCCACCTGTCGCGTGGTGGAAATGGTTGCTATGGTAACCAGTCAGTGGCTGTCCTTTGAAGTAGTGAATTCCTTCTTCCGGTCATGATGTGGTAAACGGTGAAACTGAAATCTGAATCACAGGTCTGGGCATGAATAACTTCCATCGAACCCCGCCCATTCACGCCATGGTGGCCATGTTAAAGGGCCAGTAATATGACCAACTCGGTTGTTCACAATTATCCTGAAGGTGTGGGTCATCTGATCGATCGTGCTCAGTGGACCCAAATGCAGTTTGGGTTATTTTCTGTTCCAACCAGTGGTCCACTACTGGTTCATCAAATGCTGTGGTATGTGCTATCCTGTCTGTGGGAAAGTGTATATAAGAGACCCCTTGCTGTTTATCGGAAAGAGTAGCCTATGTGGCGGCAGGAGGTTTCCTCCAAAGAAATATGTCAGAATGATCATATGTTTGACATCTAATAGCCGATGATAAAAATCAATGTGCTCTAGAGGTGTCGTTAAATAAAACAAGCTTTACTTTTATTCACAATTATCATGATCATGGCTGAATGAGTTGAGCACTCCTCCCGTTTTGGTAGGTCGTGGAATTCGAACCCCCAATTTCAAAGCCTGGTCGAGTCAAACCAATGACTTAAAAAGCTATACTCGTTACTACCCAACCTGGCGTTTGGCATTACTAGGATAGGGCAAGGAGCAGTGGAATGAAGAAGACCAATTGTCCGCAATTGAAATTTCTCCTGCATAAAGCTGCATAGTCCGATGAAGCATCTAATTTTGAAAAGCAAACCAATTAGCTAGAATGGGGGACATGTGGAGTAGTTAATTTTTCCGACACTTGGTGGCGCGTCGGTACTAGTGGGCCTAAACAGCCATTGACAATGCTTTGAGTTTGCCGGTACGCGCAGTGCAAGACGTTTATTTTATTCAAAATTAATAGAAATGCAGAAGCCTAACATTATAAATTTAATATAATCTATTTGTTGAATATGTTTTCTATATGTGTACTAAGCGGTTTGTCTCTAGGTGGGGTGGTTTTAGAGATACATTGTATTTCACTTCTTCTGTATGAATATATCTCAAGATTGCTCACGGCCATTGACAATGCATTGAGTTTGCCGCGACGCGCAGTGCAAAACGTCTATTTTATTCAAAATACAGAACCATAGCCTTATAAATTTGATATAATTTATTCCATGAATATCTTTTCTATATCTGTTCCAAACAGTTTGTTTCTAAGTGGTGTGGTTTTAGAGATATTGCCATTGACAATGCATTGAGTTTGCCAGTATGCGCAGTGCAAAACATTTATTTTATTCAAAATTAATAGAAATGCAGAACCCTAACCTTATAAATTTAATATAATCTATTTGTTGAGTATGTTTTCTATATATGTACCAAGCGGTTTGTCTCTAGGTGGTGTGGTTTTAGAGATATTTCACTTCTTCTGTATGAATATAATTCAAGATTGCTTACGGCCATTGACAATGCATTGAGTTTGCCGGTACGCGCAGTGCAAAACGTCTATTTTATTCAAAATTAATAGAAATAGAGAACCCTAACCGTATAAATTTAATATAATCTATTCGTTGGATATGTGTTCTATATGTGTACCAAGCGGTTTGTCTCTAGGTGGTGTGGTTTTCGAGATATTTCACTTTTTCTGTATTAAGATTGCTCATAGCCATTGAGTTTGCAGTGTGACAGTGTGCCTTTTAGGCCCACTAGTTCAGTGGCGACGCGAACGGCAGGAATTTGAACTAAAAAGTCGGAGGTCCCCCATTGAACATATCTATTTAGATACTGCTGCCCATATTAAGCATTTGTTGCCACACATAAGTGAACACTGAGGCAATTTAGTAGAACCCGTTACTGCTATAGCCTATGGTGTCAGAGTTTTGGCTTGCTTGCCAACACTAATTTTGCATGTTTGCACTTCATATAACTCAAAATTCAGCCATTTAATTCTTTTTGAAGTCCTTCCAACGAAAGTAATATAACTAATAACAATGAATTTCATATATTTATTTATTAAAAATTACAGAAACTCAAAACCATCGGACTATGTCATCATCATCATGCTGTCGGTCGCGATGCGACAAAGACTGCTTTCATTACTTGACTGCCGCTCTCCATTTAGCTCTCTGCTGTGAGAGTTGCGTCCATGAGTCGGTCTTAATGTCTCTCAGCTTCAGGTTTCCATTTCATGAAAGCTGCCTGAAAAAGTGTTGAAGTGCTGCTGGCTTTTGCAAGTTACCAGCGGCACTCTGTCAGGGAGCAAATAGAGGTTTCACACCGGCAAGAACATGTCAAGACAGGCGCAAAACTATTTGTCCCTGCAGTGGCTGGTCGGGAGATGTTGGGAGTTCCATACATCAACCACCCTTAATGCTGCCACAGTAACATGGTTTTCTGTTTAGGGTTTTCTCCCTTAGCCTTCGGTTCTGTCAAGAACCTGTACCACAAGGCAGTGGTTTACAACTCTGCAAGGCAGGGGCGTCAAACTCCCTAAGGTATTGCTATACCTGCAATACCTGCATACCGTATGTAACCCTAATTAAATAATGTAACAAAGCTAACCCACAAAAAAAAACCCGACTAGTCATAGTTTGTGTATCTTGAAACAACCTGTTCTCTGGGAGTTATTTAGGGCTCAATCAAGATTGAGCGTCTTCGTGGTCAAGCTGTGACTATTAGCCTCGTTATTCAGCCCTAACGGCCTCTGTCAACTGATAAGGCCCTGTCACACATCACCGGATTGGGGGAAATGGACAGAAACCAAACAAAGTCTGTTGATGTCCGGTTTGTGTCCGTACAAGTTTTGAACATGCGCAAAACTTGGAATGGATACCACCGGATTGACGTCTACGGTTCTTGTCCGGTTTGAGTTTGTTTCGTCCGTTGGCTATCCGTTCATGTCCGTTTCATGTCCATTTCATGTCCGTTTGTCCAGCTTCCTTTGACCTGATATCACAACATTTTGACACATTTTAATACATTTTGATACTTATCACGCCTGAACCCCACCAGACTAGACAATTCTGTCTGTTGCTCAATCAGGCGAGGTGTGACAGCCCCTTTAGTAACACAGGAACGCTTACACAGACGGATAGGTTTACTCGATGAAATAAATCTGAAACACATATAGACTCAAAGCGTTACTAATTTTAAAGAAGGGTTGTAAACAAGTGATCCACAAGGAAAGTATTTCAAACTCTATTATTACTTATAGTAAATCTGAAGTCCTTTGACTATATGCCTTAGGCCCTATATAATTTCTACCTTTCCCTACCATTTGCCGTCCTGATATATATAACCTTAGATGTTGCCCGGACGTAAAACTCCAACATCCAACGAACCCTACCATTTCTGACATCAGCATTGTTAGTAGTAGTATTAGTATTATCTCAAGCTGTAAAAAAGCGCCAGCAGAGAAAAGATTGTCTCCTTCATCTACCCAACTCTGACAGCAGCTACACATGTCCAACATGCCTCTGAACATTCCGAGCACAAATTGGACTCATCCGTTATCAATGAGTTCACAACAAATGATGAGTTGCTGTCTTCGTCGCCACCTATAGACAACCCAGAAGATTAGTATTATTAGTAGTCGTAAAGTTAGTCATGGGACTCGGGTGTAATAATTGTTTTCTGGACAGATCAATCCCTACTTAGTTGATTGGAGCTCAAGTACCTCATTCTTACTGTATACAGTATAACCCCATTAAACCAAACTTGAAGGGACCTAGAAATTTGTTTGGATTAACCGTTCATTGGTTGAACCGAGCATTGGCTTCAACTTTGACTTGGCTTTGGCAAAACCACAGGTGCATTATGAATGTAATATACAGTCTATGTGAACACTTTGATTATTGTTTTTTTATGTATATACAGTATAACCCCCACTAAACGATCGGTTAATCCAAACCTTTTTCGGTGGGCCGGCAAAATACTACCATTTATCCTATAAAAAAGTCTCAGATGACCTTATAACCACATGAAAGTGTGTTTTAATTGTACCGGAAGTGGCCTGGGGCCGGACAATTTTGCTTGGATTAACCGATACTTTGGATTAACCGACTTTGGTTTCACCAACTTTTTTATATGATAAATGGTAGTATTTTGCCGGGCCGCCGAAAAAAGTTTGGATTAACCGATCGTTTGGTTTAACCAAAGACCCTATAATACTAAGACGGTTCACTCAGCCTGTAATGTGTAATCAAAATGATCAAACCCACCACTTGGTGCGCTGGCTGTTCTCTTGGTTAAACAGGTGCTATATTATATGTCAAATGTATACATGAATGTGAAAGATGTGTGATGATGGTGATGCTGATGATGATGCTGATGATGATGATGGGTATTTGTTCATAGCAATTTCATATTGATGTGTATTCATACTTACCTATCTCATGTATAATATAATTGTATGTGTTTACATGTGAAACACCAACCAGCAGCCGGCTGATCAAACCCACCACAAGGTGGCACTGCGAAATTTACATTACCATGGGAGAGATAGGGTGTGACCGTCTTAGTATTATAGGGTCTTTGGTTTAACCGAGCTTGGTTTAACGGGGTTGTACTGTAGTGAGTTTTTATTTGTAGCATTGACTCCTAACATAGTCCATTAGTTGTTTAAACAGGGGAAATTTCAGTCATAGACGACTGGTCTTCCTCATTCCACTGCTGGTCGATAGAAAGCCCGAGCCTACACTTTTACCGACCCAAGGGATTTTTAACCTCCCACACCACATAGACATGGTATGAGAGCAACCAGCCTTTGATGACGCTGTAAGTTATACACAGCGGTGGAAATCCAAATTGGCAGAGCTGGGGGCACGGGGAATCGAACCGCCGACCCTCAGATTAGGAATCTGACCTAGAAAAAAGTCAGACACTCTAACCACTCCGCCACAGAGAACGCCACCCTAACATAGTAAATCTAGATTAAAATACCAATTGCATGGGTACAATGTACCTATTACAAAACCAGATGGGGTGCCCAAATGAGTAGAGCGTCCGTCTCCTGTTTTGGGAGATCGGGAGATCCGAACCCATGAGTTTGTGGTTTCGAATCCTGGTCGAGTCAAAACAATTAAACGTAAAAATGTATACTTATCACTTCCTAGCTAGGCACTCGGCATTATTAGAATAGGGCAAGGACTGGTTGGCTCAGTGTCAGGATAATGTGACTGAGTGGGATATCAGGTCATGGTGCTGGCAGCCTGGTGTCCCAGTGGGGCAGCACTATAAAGTCACCATGAGTGCGCACTGTCACAAGTCGGTACCCATCCTGATATGACCTTTGATGTTGCTAGGACGTAAAACAACAGCAAACAAACAAACCTATTACAAATGTTAACTATGTACAAAAATATAATCCAAACCTAAACAAAAATGGAAACTCCCTGATTTTACACCACAAAGGAGTTTACAGAAATTACTGATAAAGGAAATCAATCCATATGGATTATGTAGGTTCAGAGCTTACTTTGATCGGGCTATGGTGGTTAAATACCTCATTCGACCCCCGGTGCAATTACCAAGGTCGAATTTTATATAGGATTAGTTAGCAGGTTCACAAGTATGGTTGTGGCACACTGAGTTTTGGGATGTTTTCATATTGGAATACATCACTAGAAAGCAAAAGATTATATCTGATTTCTTGAATATTTCCAGGCCATTTAGTTGGGACCGGATTGAGTAAATTAGCAGTGAATATTAGGAAATAATTCAGTAGTTACAACATATGGCTACAGGCCAGAACTGCCCATGATAGAACTGTGTTGGTATAGCAGTAAATCCCAAACAATAGGGTACCTCCAGTCTGTGGAAGTACGAAGTCTGAACACTTTGACTTCTGGATACTGAATGGTTTATTCACGGCTAGGCACGCTTGACCTGCCAGCAACTTTCCATGACGTCATCTCATTTGCATATCTCTTTGTCTCAACCTCTGCATCTCGTTAACATATATTAACCACACCTGTATGTCTATTACGCATATATCAGACAGTCAACCATGGGGGTATATACTGGTCTTTGGCCCACTCATATACTTCCACTTGCCACTTGGGGAGGAGGTCCTTTGGGGACTGTTGTACATCATTTTGATATATTTTTTGCATACCAATATATATATATGCATAATAAATAATTCACTGTGATTATGCATCTGATGCATAATCACTACAAAGATGGCTTGTCTTGCTAGTACAACATTAAGAAAAACCTACCTTAAATATTATTGTATTTGATTTATTTTATTGTTGGTTATCACTTTTTATTTCTATTCATATTATTTAAGGGAAGGCTGGTGCCGGAAGGCCTGGTGCTGGGAGATGTATTCCTTATATACCAGTTTTTTACCACTATATGTACGCATAATATATAATTCACTGTGATTATACCAAAGCATAATCACCACGAATATGATATATGAATGTGTATGTATGTGTCTGTATGTATGTATATGTATGTATATGGATGTCATCATCATCATCATCATGCTGTCGGTCATGATGAGACAAAGACTGCTTTCATTACTTGACTGCCGCTCTCCATGTAGCTCTCTGCTGTGAGAGTGATGTCCATGAGTCGGTCGTTTCATGAAAGCTGCCTGCAAAAGTGTTGAAGTGCTGCTGGCTTTTGCAAGTTACCAGCGGCACTCTCTCAGGGAGCAAATAGAGGTTTCACACCGGCAAGAACATGTCCAGACAGGCGCAAAACTATTTGTCCCTGCAGTGGCTGGTCGGGAGATGTTGGGAATTCCATACATCGACCATCCTTGATGCTGCCACAGTGACATGGTTTTCTGTCAAGGACCTGTACCACAAGGCAGTGGTTTACAACTCTGCAGGGCAGGGGCGTCAAACTCCATATCGATGTATATGTATGTATATGGATGTATATGGATGTATGTGGATGTATTATACATATATCTATACATACATATACATACATACATTTACATACATATACATACATATGCATACCTATACATACATATACATATATACACATGCATACCCATGCATACACATGTATACCCATGTTATGACTACTACGGCACATTGGCGAAAACAAGTGCATGCACTTAACCGTCATGAACAGAATAAACAAACGATCACTAAAAAAAATAGATATATAATACATTTTTAATACATGTATTGGCTTCGCTGTGGTAGTACAAGCTTAGTGCCTTAATTAATATGCCATTTTATGGGATCTTAGCACTGCCTTCACATTGCTTGCACGAAGGTGAATGGGTCGGAGGCCTTTATTTGTAGTCATAATGACAAAGTTGACTGCTTTGCAAGGAGGTAACATCAGTTGATTGTGGTAAGATGTTTACTACAGAATAGATGTGGGAAAGGTCAGGATAAATTTAGCTACTCGATCATCAAAGGTGTGTGCTGGCCGTAATTGAAAAGGGTAGTAAGGTTATTAAGTTTGTTTGTTGGTGTTTTACGTCCTGGCAACATTTAAGTTCCGACTTGTGACAGTGCGCACTGGTGGCATTGTTTGTTTGCGTGTTTGCGTGCTGGGAGCATCTAAGGTCATAATCAGAATGGGTGCGAGCTTTTGACACCAGAAGGGATGGTCAAATGAGTTGAGCGTCCGTCTCCTGTTTTGGGGAGATCGGAGGATCCGAAATTAACCCATCGGTTCGTCAGTTCGAACCCTGGTCGAGTCAAACCGATTTCTCAAAAATGTATACTTGTCGCTTCCTAGCCAGGCGCTCGGCATTATTAGGATAGGGCAAGGGTTTGTTGGCTCAGTGCCAGGATAATGTGACTGAGTGGGATATCAGGTCATGGTGCTGGTGGCCTGTTCTCCCATTTGGGCAGCACTATAAAGTCGCCATGAGTGCACACTGTCTCAAGTCGGTACCCATCTTGAGATGACCTTTAATGTTGCTAGGACGTAAAACAACAACAAACAAAAACAAACCAACTTTTGACAGCGTGCACTTATTGAGCGTGAGGGTTAGTGAGGTGTAAGAAAAGGATGAGGATGGAACGAGAGACCTGTTGCAAGCTTGCTACAAGCATGCTACAAGCTTGCTACAAGCATGCCACAAGCTTGCCACAAGTTTGCCACAAACGTGCTACAAGCTTGCTACAAGTGTTTTACAAGCTTGCTACAAGCTTGCTAAAAGTGTGCCACAAGTTTGCTACAAGCTTGCTACAAGGTTGCCACAAGCTTGCCACAAGCTTGCTACAAGCTTGCTATAAGCTTGCTACAAGCATGCTACAAGCTTGCTACAAGCTTGCTACAAGCATTCTCCAAGCTTGCCACAAGCTTGCTACAAGCTTACTACAAGCATGGTACAAGCTTGCTGCAATCTTGCTACAAGCTTGCTACAAGCATGCTGCAAGAATGCTACAAGCTTGCTGCAATCTTGCTACAAGCTTGCTACAAGCATGCTAGAAGCTTGCTACAGGCTTGCTACAAGCGTGCTAAAAGCATGCAACAACCTTGTCACAAGCTTGCCACAAGCATGCTACAAGCTTGCTACAATCGTGCTACAAGCTTGCCACAAGCTTGCCACAAGCTTGCCACAAGCTTGCCACAAGCTGCACTAGTACACTTGCCACTTGCCCTTTGCATGCCTGTTTACCCCTGGCAATACAAAATGTTATATTTGTTGCATGGTTGGTTGTTGGAGTTTTACATCCTTGCAACATCTAAGATCATATCAGGACGGTTATTTTGTGGTGGTTGCTGCTTATCTGGATTTCCACGTGAAGCTGTTTGTACTTCACCTAAAAAAAAAAACATACGCAGTCGGGAGGATTCGAACCTGCGCGGGCAGATTTCTAGTCCATCGCCTTAAACACTCGGCCACGACTACCATACTGCTCCTCAAATAGAAAAGTGCCAGTTGTTTTTGGTATGGACTTTTGTATGCGTGTAATTATAGTTTGTTCATTTATTTGTTTAATGCCCCCCCTCACCCCCACCCCCCACCCCGCACCCCCCGCCCCCACCCCCCAGCACACAAAAGTAAACATCGGCTATTGGAGGTGTTTGTTTTCATATAAAGGCTTTTGTCGCTCCCGTCCTGATATGACCTTAGATGTTGCCAGGACGTAAAAGTCCAACAACCAACCAACCTTATGTCTGTCGGCAACTGTGACTATAGACTACATCACGGTTCCAGCGGCGCGGTGCATTGTGGGATGCATCAGAGCAAAACAACCCGCCCAAAAGCACATGGCACATGCTAATACACTGGGTGCAGCTATGAAATGTGCTAGTTTCAGCTCATCTCAGCTGTTGTTTGAAACATAGAATACTAACTAAAAAAATATATATAATAAATTAAGATATTAATCTTTTATCCAGCATTGCATTTACATCAATATAATCAGCACATCTTATGCCATGTGCATTTAGATTTAGAAAGATCTAGGCACTCAGACTAGTGTTAGAGCCATAGCCAGAGTACTCAATGCATTGTCAATGGCAGTGAGCAATCTCCATACAGAAAAAGTAAAATATTGATAAAACTACACCACCTAGAGACAAATCGCTTGGAACACATATAGAAAACATGTTTAACAAAAAGATTATATTAGATTTATAAGGTTAGGGTTTTGGATTTCTATTAATTTTGAATAAAACTAACATTTTTCAATGCGCGTATAGGCAAAGTCAATGGCCGTATGCCTTTGCTTTGCTCCCACGGCCGTTTTCAGCGCATTCGCAGTCTGAACCGTGATGTAGTCTATACGGTTAGTTACTATGTGTGTGTGTGTTATGTGCATGCGAAAATAATTCACGATGCGAACAAGCAGCTCATTGAAATGGATTTATTCAATAAAACATATATGGTTGTAGTGTTCATTAAACAATAAGGTCATCAGTTGAATGTTCGTCCGTTAATTTGTTCGTTGACTCAGGCCCTCAACCCCGCCGCTTGAGTTTGTTCGTCCATATGAAGGGATGGGTGGGCGGCTCAGTGAGGGTGGTGTGTTGCTCGTCCGGCTGCTGGAGTCGTAGTGATGTTTGATGTACCTCGGGGGCCGACAATGGGCGGCCATGACGTCAGAGGTCTCGCGAGAGACTCAGTTCACGTGAAACCCGCTAGGGGTGTGGTGGGTAAGGGATCAAACCCAGGTGGCACCACCGGGGAGACTCCTTGTTCGCGTGCAAATTACCCATGTTGGCCAACCAACATGAACAATTTTGCTGTGTTTTTACTTCGATTATTTCAAAAGTTAGACAGTAATAATAAAAATTACTTTCATCCATTGTTAAGTAGATCATGGTCATCAACCTAATATATTTATCTAAATGACAGAAACGGAATAGATAGTTTTATGCCTGGTACACACCTACCGTTTGTGCGCACCCACCTACCGTATACGATCTAAAACTGCCCGTTTCGCACACAAAAATCGCTATGTGTGCACTCCCTGCGCACACCTAGCGATTGCGATTCGCGCATAAAACCTCAGTTTTAGGCATAAAACCGGCCAATTACGATTGCGATTCGCGATTCGAAAAATGAATCGGCCCGTTTTCAGTTTTAAGCTGGTCGGGTCGAATCGCGGGTTTTAGTGCGCGAATCGCATACGGTAGGTGTGTACTAGGCATTAAAAAATGTGTCTAATTCACAACAAGGGGAAGGAGGGGGGAGGGATTGCCGAATCGATAAGAGCACAAGCTAGCTTCCCATGTGGGAAGTTGGTTGGTTGTTGGAGTTTTACGTCCTGGCAACATCTAAGGTGTGAATGTGGGAAATTGTTGGTTTGATAGGTGTCGCTACCTAGCTTGGTGCTTGGTATTACAAAGATAGGGCGAGGACTGGTTTGCCCTGCATCAAGATAATTTCCTTAAGTGGTATATTGGGTCATGCTGCCAGCGGCCCAGCCTCCCATTGGGGCAACACTATAAAGTCACCATGAGTGCGTGATGTCAAAAGTCGGTACCATCAGACAGGATGGCCAAATGAGTTGAGTCTCCCGCTTTGGTAGATTGTGGAACCCTAGTCGAGTCAAACCAATGACTTAAAAATTGATACTCATCGCTTCCTAGCCAGACATTCAGCATCATTAGAATAGGGCAAGGACTTGTTGGCTCAGTGTCAGGATAATGCGACTGGGTTAAATATCAGGTGTGGTGCTGGTGGCCGGTCTCCCAATGGGACAGCACTATGAAGTCACCATGAGTGCACACTGTCACAAGTCGGTATCCATCCTGGTCTGACGTTAGATCTTGCCAGAACATAAAACCCCATCAACCAACCAATCAACCAACAAGTTAGTACCTGTCCTGATATAAAAGGGTCACTCTCCTGAAAACTGGTCAGCATGGGATGGGAGTTCAAAACATCAATAAAAAACGTCCTACTTATTTTTCCTTATACTTTTCATATTCATGTTCAGATTTGATGTAAGAAATAAGGGAAATAAAATAAACCGCATGCAACTTTGGTCTTTTTAGTTATGAAGTGTTTTTGTAGCAAAAAACCCCATTTTACACTCAGCCATTTGTAACACATCATATTGGACATGGTTGGATCTTTACTAACATCTTGTATTGCATTGATATATCAAAGAAAACAGTTCCCAAATCAAAAGGAAGTATTCATTGACATGTATGCATGCTTAAATTTAAAAGAAAATTATTTGATGTCTTTAGAAATAACATTACAAATTTCCGTCACAGATGTAACCAATGGTGTCTGGATGTCACACAAATATTGTACACTAATTATTCAGTGAATAAAGCATGGCTGGGAATTACTTTTTTTTATCAATATAAGCACTAAATATTTCTGTATCTTCATCGTCATCATCATTATCATGCTGTCGGTCGCGATGCGACAAAGATTGCTTTCATTTCTTGACTGCCGCTCTCCATTTAGCTCTCTTCTGTGAGAGTGATGTCCATGAGTCGGTCTTAATGTCTCTCAGCTTCAGGTTTCTCTTGATGGTATCCTTGAACCGGAGACGAGGGCTCCCTCTCTTTCTGTAACCAGAAGACAGTTGAGAATAGAGGATCTGCTTTGGTAGCCTGTCTGATGACATTCTCATGAGGTGTCCAGTCCACTGGAGATTCTTTTTAATCAGAAGATCTTCCACAGAGGGCAGCCCCATCCATTCGAGTATTTCCTTATTTCTCACTTTGTCCTTCCAGGTTAGCCTCATGATTGAATGCAGATGTCGCATCATGAAGGCATGCAGCTTTTTCACCTGTCGTCTGTACACTGTCCAGGGCTTGGCTCCGTATAGTACGGTGGATAGCACGATTGCACGATAGATCTTGCCTTTGACCCGCATGAACAAATGGTGGTCGTTCCAGAGTCTCTGGCGTAGTCGGCCGAAAGATGTGCTAGCCTTGGCCATCCTCCTCTGTATTTCAGCATCAATGCGTCCATCACTTGATATAGTGCTTCCGAGGTAGGTGAATTCTGGAACAGAGTTCAGCTTTTTTCTGTCAACCATGATATCCTCCTCTCGGGTTCTTGTCTGTATATTATGCCATGATTAAACTGCTTCTCACTATGAAATTATTTAATTCTGCTTAGATTATTATTAAGCAGACTGTGTGGTGTCCTAAGCATGTATTCCGTCCGAGCAACACATGTTATACTGCCATCTGACATAGCTTAATCATAGACTACACCGTTATTTTTTATCTCATCAATTTATATTTTACATGAATGTAAAGGGGAGATTTCCAGCTTTCATTTGCAGCAAAAAAAAAGTTAAAAATTCAAATATTAGATTTTAACTCTCCATGTGACACTTCTGGCCAGTTTTCAGGAGAGTGGCCATATATATATATATAACCTTAGATGTTACTGGGATGAACAGCCCCCTGCAAAACAAACAGCCAATTCACCAGATGCACATGAAGGTTTGGAGTTGTGTTTATTTTTTAACTGATATCATAGAATTATTCATGAGCAATGCGTCCCACACAGTCCGTCTGAAAGGTGAAGGCTGTCGTCTAAAAGTGCTTGATGTATTGTTCAGCCATCGTACACAGCCAGACCCGGTGGGAGGGTGGGAGGGTGGGTGGGTGGTGAAAACACTGAAATAAGCCAGACTGGGAAAACGTCGAGCATCGGTGTCTGGTGGAGAATCGGACAGGATAGTCGACACGGTAAAGCATGCGCCTCCCCTGCGGGAGGTCATGGAGATAAACACTCAGCAGGACCAAACCAAAGCAAACATGATACATTATTTGTTGTGACCTATAAAGAATTGTGTATGGTTCAGAGTAAGATACTAAGATACTATTGCGCATCTCATACAAAGATAAAAGTTGCCAATGAGGAAGTCTGTGCCAAGATCCAAAAGGCAATTGGACTACACAAAGATCTGCTGACAATCGTAAACAGACAGAAACCACAGTGGTATGGCCATATTTAACATTCATCTGGTCTGATCAAAACCATCTTGCAAAACACAGTTCAAGGGGGAAAAGACAAGGCGGATAAATGAGGTGGGAAGACAACAGCAGAGAATGGATAGGCGTGGAGTTTGGTAAGTCCCAGAGGGCAGTGGAGAACAGGAGGAAATGGAGAATAGTGGTTGCAAAGTGGTCTGTGGTGCCCCAATGACCCTCACCATTAAGCAGGGATGAAAGATCTCCGCGATTCCGCGGATTTCCGGGATTTGTCAATCCCTCAGCACCATCAGCGTATTAATAATATGTGGTGCAGACTCCACAGCACTATCAGCGTATACTATTAATAAATGCTCCAAGCGCCGCAGCACTATCAGCGTACACTACTAATACATGCTTCAAATGGTGCAGCACTATCAGCGTATACCAATATATGAAACCCGACTTCTGGGAATTTTCCGCGATTCCCTGTCAATGCTAAACCTATGGGAGAATATCAGCATTTCCGCTTTTTTTCCCGGAGACCACTTTCATCCCTGATGAAGGGAATGATGATGATGATGAGGGTGATGATGGTGATGATGGTGAGAAATCTGTCATTAATGTAATTTCAATATCTGCCACTGCATCACATGGCAATGTGTAACTTGTAAGCACTCCCTGGACTACGTCAATCTAAACCGGGCGTGGTGGCCGAATCGGTAGAGCACGGGCCTCGCGTGCGGGAGATCGGGAGTTTGGTTCCCAGTCGAGCCAAACCAATGACTTATCGAATTGATACTTGTCACTTCGTAGCCTGGCGCTCTGCATTAATAGGAACGTGCAGGGACTAGTTAGCTCAGAGTCAGGATAATGTGACTGAGTGGGATATTGGGTCATGGTGCTGGCAGCCTGATTTCCCAGTGGGGCAGCACTATAAAGCCGCCATGAGTACATGAGGACAGCTGGTCTGTATCACCTCATATAGTTTATTAAAACAATTGTTATCAATTAATTCTTTCATCTATTTTATTTACCTTGACCACAAATTGTATGATTGTGAGTTCTTAAAATTCACGAGGGTCCATTCACACATAGTTGTATGCTTTTACATTATATGTAAAGGCGATGGTTGAATAAAAAAGCAAACAATTCTCACCGTGAATATGGCCATGCTGCTGACACGGCATAAAGAAACCACCAATCAATCAATTAATCAATGAGTGTGCACTGTCACAAGTCGGTATATGATATGCCCTTAGATATGGCTGATATGACCTTAGATGTTGCCAGGACGTAAAACTCCAACAACCAGCCAACTATACTTGGAACACCCGCCCCCTGCTGCAGCTGACGCAACCTGCAGCGTGTGTCGTGTCCATCTCCAGCAATCCATCACCCCGACTGTGTGGGCGTTATTTATTTGCATCTACAGTCCACCCTCCTTAATCCAGTAGCCGAATGGGTAGAGCACATGCCTCGCGTGCGGAAGATCGCAAGTTCGCGAGTTTGGTTCCCGGTCGAGTATAACCAATGACTTAAAAATGTATACTGGTCACTTCCTAGCATGGTGCTCGGCATTGTTAGGATAGGGCAATGACTGGTTAGCTCGGTGTCAGGATAATGTGACTGAGTGGGATATCGGGTTATGGTGCCGGCGGCCTGATTTCCCAGTGGGGCAGCACTATCAAATCGCCTGAGTGTGTACTGTCACAAGTCGGTACCCATACTGATATGACCTTAGATGTTGCCAGGACGTAAAACAACAACAAACAACAAACAACCAAATCATTAATCCAGACTACTTTGTTTCTGGTACCCAATGTCTAGATAAATTTTGCGAGATTCTCAGATAAACTATGTTGAGTTTTCGAGGGATGAAATGAATGAATGAAATCTGTTCCATGGATGTTTTAGTCACATGTCGAGATTTCCCGGAAAACTAAGGGGCCATCCAAAGTTTTCAACATTTTTAGCATCGTACAAAGAGTACTACTTTTCCAGACCTCCACACCCGCTCCCACCCCCTACCCCCATCCCCCAAAGTTGTACACATCAACATTTTACTCCAGACCCAGACGGGGTGGCTGAATGAGTTGAGTGCCCACCTCCAATTTTAGTAGGCCATGGGATTCGAAACAACCCAATGACTTAAAACTTGATACTTGTCGCTACTTAGCCTGGCATCCACATTAGTAATAATACTAGGCTAGGGCAAGGAGAAGTGGAATGAGGAAGACCAATTGTCCATGATTGAAAATTCCACTGCTTAATCAACTAACATAAAAATATATATATTTGTTATTGAAGATTTATACTGCCTATCATGGATAAGCCTGAATAGGCTTGTTTCACCATTAGACACTTTGTCGATAGAAAGCCCGAGCCTACACTTTTACCGACCCAAGGGATTTTTAACCTCCCACACCAAATAGACATGGTATGAGAGCAACTGGCCTTTGATGACGCTGTAAGTTATACACAGCGGTGGAAATACAAATTGGCAGAGGTGGGGGCACAGGGAATCGAACCACTCACCTTCAGATTAGGAGTCCGACCTAGAAAAAAGTCAGACACTCTAACCACTATAAACAAATTTCAATGTAAATTCACCAAAAAATATCAGCATTTTATTAAGAAATTGTACTTGACTGACACCCCCTCCCCCCAACCAAGTCCTCCGCTTTGTATGACCGTGAAAATGTTTAAAACTTTGGATGACCCCTAAAGCAGGCTGACAGCTGAGCAGTCTGCCTGTCTGGCAGTGACATGCGCTGAAACCAACCTGACTGCCACCCACCACTCCGCAGTCAACAGCGAACAGCGTCAACACCAAGTTTGGCTCATCCATCTTCTGCTGAATACTTCTCGCCCAATGGCCGCCATCAATGGTCTCAAGGGGTCTTTCACAATTATCAACATGTTCAGAAGTGTATAGCCCTACTTTGATGTGAAGTAACTTTTATTTTAAATGGTCAAAGTTGCATAGTCCAATGGTTTTGTGTTTCAAAGATAGACACACATCGACCTACACATTGAGAAAAGGAAGAAACCGGTGTCGTATTCTCAGCGCCCGGTCATTCTCAGCGGCCTGTCGTGGCTTCTGCGCATGCGCGGATTTTCGAACGTTGCCGCGAGCACTGCTATTTGTTTTGTTTACACTCGGCGATTCGACGCTGATCGAGCTGCTACGTTAATATCGCTTGGAATTTAAGGTTAATTTAATTAAATTTCATTATTTGAGTATGTAATTCTGTTAAATATGATCGCATTCAATAGATTTCAGCGTAATCGGTCCCTAACACTGCCGGACACCAGCTGAGCTTGTAGCCGGCGATGCCACAGGTCTTTTGACCACGACGGGCCGCTGAGAATGACCGGGCGCTGAAAATACGACACCGGGGACAAAATAGGAGGAACATTTTAGAGACTATACCCATTAAGACACACACACACGAACATAAAACACAGCACACATATTTCTTCTTTTCTTTTTCCGTTGCTTTTGTTCATCTCAACATGTGTTGTGGTTTGTAGCCTATGTGTCTATGCGGGAATGGACATGTGAATCTTTCTCCTTATTTGTTTTCTTATTCCTTCCTTTTCTGCGCGGGCGTGTGTGTGTGTGTGCGTTCGTAAATGGATGTAAAATTAATTGTTCTCACTTCCCTCCCCCTTTTCCTTCATTTCCTTCGGCCTAAAGTGGGTGTGTGGGTGTGTAGGGCTACGGCTGGGTGTGTGGCGGCGGTGAGACCGAGACTAGGGGGGGGGGAGAGACAGAGAGAGAAATTGGTAGCAGTACCCCGGCTCTCTCCTCCCCTCTCCCATCCCCCATCTCCCCCCCCTACCCCTCCTCCTCCTCCCCCTCCTCCTCCCCCCCCCTTCTCCTCTCCTCCTCCTCCCCCTACCCCTCCGCCCCTCTTTCTCTCCTCCCCCCATCTCCTCTTCCTCCTCCTCACCTCCCCCTCACCTCCCCCTCCCACTCCTCCTACCCCTCTGCCTCTCTCTCTCTCCTCCCCCTCTCTCCTCCTCCCCCCCCCCCCCACCCTCCTCCTCCACCATGCCCCCCAGCTTGGTCCCCGCCACGAACAAGCAGTCCTTAGGCTTGGTGTAAAGGCTTACGTCATCGGGACC
Source organism: Branchipolynoe longqiensis (assembly GCA_030323885.1). Taxonomy (NCBI): domain Eukaryota; kingdom Metazoa; phylum Annelida; class Polychaeta; order Phyllodocida; family Polynoidae; genus Branchipolynoe; species Branchipolynoe longqiensis. Next base: position 34,233,469 of record CM059203.1, on the reverse strand, counting down.
AGTGTAGCAGTCCTTAGGCTTGGTGTAAAGGTTTATGTCATCGGGACCAGTGTAGGCGCTTCTCCGCATGTGCACTACTTTGCGATGGGGCAGTCAAGGCATTAAGCCCATAGACCCGATTTCAGGTTATATTGTGCAATAACTATGTACCGGCATCTCACTTTGAGAGTTTTATTTCAATTATATATATTTATTGAATGTAAATATCGATCCAAAAATAGATGCCGGTATTAGTATATGTTATAAGCTAAATAAATTGATGGCCTATAGGCTTAATGCCTTGACGATGATGTGCAGCAGAGTAGCGCATGCCATGCAGAGGAACAACTACACTGGTCCCTCCCTACTGGACTTCCATATATGGCCCGATGCGATAATGATTTGTGCCAAGCCTAAGGACTGCTTGTTGGTGACGAGGGACCAAGCTACCTAGATAACAGATTCACCCTGTACTTGTAGTACACGGGTGAACAACAACGTAGTCTAAATACTGGTGAAAATAGTTTTAGTATGGAACAGGAAGTAAAATGCCTGGCTCCAGTGGCGGCTGGCGTCACCAGTATCAAATGGGTACTTATATAGGCACAGAGTTGGTGAAATGGGAGAGAATGCAAAAAGATAAGATGGCAGCCATAGAACGCCATCGATTTCACTTTTAAATCTTATTAAACCAAATGTTTTATTATATTTTTCAACTCAAAGGTAGCAGGGAAAGATGAAGACATATACAAAGAATAAATGTTGCTTCTTAGATTGTGAAATTAGGCTCTCATAAAGACTCATTTCATTATCCCGATTTTTCGACCGTTTTTATATAAGGCTGGTCTTCACCCGTGTACTGCGAGTACCGGTGTCGCAGTTTCAGCGACCGGTCAGTTTCAGCGGCCCGTATAGACTCAAACTCAAGGCATTGTCAATGGTCGTGAGCAATCTTCATACAGCAAAAGTGAAATATCTCTAAAACTACACCACCTATTAATAAATCGCTTGGTGCACATATAGAAAACATCTTTACCAAAAAGACTGTATTAAATTTATAAGGTTAGGGTTCTTGATTTGTATTAATTTTGAATAAAACTAAGGTTTTGCACTGCGCGTACCATCAAACTCAAGGCATTGTCAATGGTCGTGAGCAATGTTCATACAGAAAATACAGAAGAAGTCAAATATCTCTCAAATTACACCATCTAGAAACAAATCGTTTGGTACACATATAGAAAACATCTTTACCAAAAACATTATATTAAATTTATAAGGTTAGTGATGATGATGATGTTAGATCTTGACGCATGAACAAGCCTTGAGTTTGATGGTACGCTCAGTGCAAAACATTAATTTTCTTAAAAGATTAATAGAAATCCAGAACCCTAACCTTATAAATTCAATATAATCTTGTTGGTAAACATGTTTTCTATATGTGTACTAAGTGGCTTGTTTCTATTTGGTGTAGTTTTAGAGATATTTCACTTTTTCTGTAGGAAGATTGCACACGACCATTGACAATGCCTTGAGTTTGCCGTACGCGTATTGAAAAACGTCAGTTTTATTCCAAATTAATAGAAATCCAGAACCCTAACCATATCAATTTAATATAATCTTGTTGGTAAACATGTTTTCTATGTGTATTCCAATCAGTTTGTTTCTAGGTGTTGTAGTTTTAGAGATATTTAACGTTTTCTGTAGGAAGATTGCACACGACCATTGACAATGCCTTGAGTTTGCCGTACGCATAGTGAAAAACGTCAGTTTTATTCCAAATTAATAGAAATCTAGAACCCTAACCATATCAATTTAATATAATCTTGTTGGTAAACATGTTTTCTATGTGTATTCCAATCAGTTTGTTTCTAGGTGTTGTAGTTTTAGAGATATTTAACGTTTTCTGTATGAAGATTGCTCACTGCCATTGACAATGCCTTGAGTTAGCCCATTTGTTCAACAACCACCACTTGGAGCGCCACAGTCGGCAGGTGTTACACGGTCTAGTATGAGAGTTGTCCCTCTCATCTGTTTATATACACGCTCTCTGGCTTCATTTACAAGCTACCCTGTCCACTCTCTCTTCCTCCTCCTCCTCTTCCATCTAACTGCGCCAGTTGACGCTAGGTGGCGCCACCGTCGCGTCTTTAGCGGCGTCTGCCACAAACAAGGCGGCCCCTTTTTTCCTGTTTCTCCAAACCGCAGTTTTAAAACTCAACGAGTTGCGGCGAATGTTTTTACAAACTATCAACTCCTTTATGACTCAAAACACTAACATCAGCTCTAATTCCACACTGGTGAGGATAAGCCAGCTTAGGTTAGTCTCTGGTGTCTATATGGCGACAGTTACACCGCAGCAGGTCAGTCATATTTACGTCTACTTTGCGTAGTATTTAGACAGACAGAAAGACGTCACAGGTCGAAGTCACACCTTTGTTGTTGACTTCTTTAGCGACATAACCAAAGAATAAGAGTCAAAGCTGAGATTTTACTTACAGGATCTACTCATACACTTCTCGAGTAATCAATTCTGTATTAACGTGGCATCCATTTCATCAGCCTAATCACCGAAAAAGCATTGAGTGGTACTTGACAACAAGTCGCTGTCAACTGCGATTGTGAATTCTTTATTTTACAGTTGATACTGACACTAGTGACAGACGGTGAATTGGCAGGTGTTTTCCTGATTTAGTCATGTAATCTGCTAAATCCATCGGTAAAACAATTTCTGTCATTGTATAGTCGATTGTTTGCGATCATTTTTAATATACGTTTGTCGAAATTAATTGTATTGCAGTTGGTTAGTATTTAAAATTATGAAAGGTTTTGATGAAAATACTTAAATAGATATGAACTAATTTTCACCTTGAATAAAGAGAAGGCAGTCGGGGCCATACTCTCAAACTAGTAAAACCTAGAGCCATTTCAAAGTTAAGACAACACAGTTTCTTAAACAGGATTATAAATATATGGAACAGTCTCCAATAAAATGTTATTGATGCCAAGTCAATAAATTCATTCAAGAATAGATTAGAAAAAGCATGGGCTGATGATCCAGGGAAATTTGACCCCTTATTCACCACATGCTACTAATTATTCCTTGTGTTGCTTATTTACTTGCACTCAAGCAAAAATGAGAGACAAATAAGTGTTCACACTTCCTGTCTACCATTTCAACATTTGCTATTTTGCTATTAGTCTCAGTCTGATGGCATTTATATAAAAGATGTACCCTTACCAGAGTAGCCTACTCTGGGTAGGGGTGATTCAGTAGGACTAGAACTAATAGTAGAAGTTAGAACCTAGAGGTGAATGACAATCGTGTCTAAATCTGAGCAAAACCAGTTTAGGTATCAAACAAATCAGCTGGAGGTCCTGATTCCAGTGTCCAGGGTTTTACCTTTTTGACACAGAGTTGATGAAATGGGAGAGAATGCCAAAAGAAAAGATTAATTCCAGCCATAGAAAGTTCTCAATTCAAGTTTTAAGGTGTATTTATCTGCATGGTTTAATCTACTCTACAATTCAAAAGTAGCGGGTAAATGTAAAGAGGTATGAGAAAAATGGATTTGGTTTTTAGATTAAGAATCGATGTGGTCATTTCCTTCCTTTACCCAGCCTGCCGACACTTTTCCAATTAAATTGGTTGTTCTGCAGCTGTGTCTCAGGAACAAGGCTATGGGAGTAACTAGAATTTAGACAGCAACAATTTTCAAAATTAACAAAGAAAATACTTGCAGTATATCCTAAATCTTGAACTTTTTACTAGTGGGTATCATATTAACTGATACCCATAATACCATATTATCAACCTCCACAATGCTGTCAGTGTCACTGCCAATCTTGAACTTTTTACTAGTCAAAGCAACTGTAATCCTTTAAAATATAACCTAATTCAAACAAACATGAAGTACATCATTAGGATCAACGTAAATATATTCATCAAAAAGATATGGCCATATTAACTGATACCCATAATACCATATTATCAACCTTCACAATGCTTTCACTGTGTCAGTGTCACTGCCAATATCCATCGCAATCAATCCCCACCACACTGTCAACCTCCACAATGCTGTCAGTCACTGCCAATATTCACTCTACTCTCAATTCCCACCACACTGTCAACCTTCACAATACTGTCAGATTCACTGCCAATATCCATCATACTGTCAATCCCCACCACACTTTCAACCTCCACAATGCTTTCAGAGTCACTGCCAATATTCACTATACTGTCAATCCCCGCCACACTGTCAACCTTCACAATACTGTCAGATTCACTGCCAATATCCACCATACTGTCAATCCCCACCACACTGGCAACCTCCACAATGCTTTCAGAGTCACTGCCAATGAGGCAGCACTATATAGTCACCATGAGTGCGAACTACCACAGGCCTATAGTGACCCATTCTGATATAACCTTTGACATTGCTAGCACATAAAGCCCAAACACACAGCTCGGTCTTCCAGTAAGGCAGCACTATAAAGTCACTATGGGTGCAAACTCCCACAGGCCTATAGTGACCCATTCTGATATAATCTTTGACATTGCTAGCACATAAAGCCCCAACACACAGCTCGGTCTTCCAGTGAGGCAGCACTATGAAGTTATTATAACTTATAAGTGTGACCTGTCACAAACAAGTATACATTTGTATTGGTTACAACAACATTGCCTGCTTTCAACCTGCTATTATTGTCTATATCGTTCATACCATCTCATAATCTCATCCATATATAGTTCATAAGCGCCCTAATTGTGAAGGCCCGAAGACCAGCCTATCGGTGCTGAAAAAAAAAAAATATTCAACAGGAATATGAACAAAATATATAACGATATAGCGATATAGAGAATGGTAGACAGGAAGTGTGAACACTGATTTGTCTCTCTTTTTATCTTTATCTTTTTTTTTTTCTTTTTTCTTCTTTTTTTTTGTACATTAGTTGTCCCAAGCAGGGGAAATCCCAGTCACAAACGACTGGTCTTCTCCACTCCACTGCTGGTCGATAGAAAGCCCAAGCCTACACTTTTACCGACCCAAGGGATTTTTAACCTCCCACACCACATAGACATGGTATGAGAGCAACCGGCCTTTGATGGCGCTGTAAGTTATACACAACGGTGCAGATTAGGAGTCTGACCTAGAAAAAAGTCAGACACTCTAACCACTCCGCCACAGAGAACGCCACGGTGGACAAACAAAAACAAAAACAAAAAGTTCCCAACAAACTAACTAAATATTTCCATTTGTCTAAAACTAAATTTCTTCTCCCCCCACCCCATTCACCGTAGGCGCGACAAGTGTAAACAGTCCATGTCTGAGGGACAGGCAGCTAAGTGAGGTTGACGAAGGTGAGGCTGTCCTTCATAACAAGACAATGTCGAACCCTGACGTCGAGTACAAGGACTCGTCGACCAATCAGGCCACCGAGTCCCCGTCAGACGGCCAGAGTCCCCAACGCAGCGGGCTCGATGTCTCGAACACCAGCTCGCAGAGTGTCTCCTTGAAGTCCTTCAATGAATCCTCGCACGGGGTGCGCTTCAGCGAGGTCGGCACTCACAGCGACTGGCTGGCAGTCGGTCGCCCGAGGAACAACAAAATACTCAAACGCAAAAACACGCCAGCCACATTGCCTTCTTTGGGTAAGCTCTATGGTGGGTACATGCTTTTCAATTTTAAGTGTCCCGTGCCTGTGTCGTCAGTTTTGGATGGTTTGTAGATAGGTAGGTAGATAGGTAAATAGATTTCTAAACTTCTTAAAAGTTGCATAGTCCGATGGATTTGAGTTTCTGTCATTTTCTGAGATAAATATATTAAATTGATCGTTATAATCTACATTACTTTAGTTTGAAGTAATTTTTATTATAAATTGCTAACTTCTGAGATATTTGAAGTGTAACGATGCAAAATTAATTTTGGCAAGCACACCAAAACTCTGATAGTATAGGCTTCTGCGGGAACATGTTCAATTAAATTGCCTCAGTATTCCCCTCTGTGTGGTGACAAATGTTTAATAAGTGCATCAGTATCTAAGTAAGATATGTAGAATCAAATCTACATAATTGTTTTGGTTTTGAAAATTTGATGTTTTCATCGGACTATGCAGCTTTAATATATATGCAGTAAAACCTTTCTAACCGTAGCCGTTCTCATGGACCTGCTGACAGCTGGAAATTCATGAGTGTATTGACACATAATTGAATGTGTGCTTTTACATTATATTTATATGTAAAGGCAATGGTTGAATAAAATAACTAACAATTCTCGTCGTGAATATGGCCTACGCTGCCGACACGGCGTAAAGAAACCACCAATCAATCAACCTCTCTAACCAACCATCTCCACAGATATCGATCGCCCACACAATGGATTATTTAAAGTCGGTTCCAAGGCCGGTTGATTTAGAGAGGTTTTACTGTATTATAATATATATATATCATTATATATATTATTCCTATTCTTACCATTGGCATATGACACCCAAAAATATATATTTATTCATTTATATATATATATATATGAATATTATTCTTACCATTGGCATATGGCACACACAAAAAAATATATATATTCATATACATTATATTTTACCTCGGTACTACGCCTCTGGGTACTCATAACCCAGGGAGAAAGAAGCACATCTGAGTCCAGCAATTAGCATAATCAGCTCACAGCAGGACGACGTTTCTGAGCAGCTCCGGCAGTTTTTCTACATTAACTACAAAATCAACCAGGTTAGATCTTTCAAAATCAATATGTTGGTTCAGTTCATGTTAGCATTCACGTACACAACATTTTGAAACTTTTCAGTAAGTTATTACTCTTTTACAGCTTAGTTTTGAACGTATTACATATGATCGTTAGAACAATGCTTCCATTGTTCGGTTAATTTGAAGCCGCCTGTTGCCGAACAGAGAGATGTTTGGCAGGAGCCACTTACATCGCTAGGATTTATTCCTTGGTCTCGTTAAGATTCCCCAATTGTTTTTCTCGTTAAGGCATACCTCCAAATCCTATAGTATTTTCTTCAACTTGTTGGCGAAGAAAGCCACAGGTGGGAGAAGTTTATAGGTACTGAGAGTGCGGGAGGCTACCACTACACTGGTCCCTACCCCTCATTTGTATCGGTTGGTTTACCATATCATCATCCTGCGACAGTCTATTAGCCACACGCCTGCGTTAAAAATTGTTTTAGCGCCATAATACACAACTAGTATAATTATACTGTAATAATCAGTGTGATATTCAGCCCTAAATAATGACTAACCGTTGATTTTGGTTTTTACTCACAGTCTACGAGCCATGGCGATGAAGCGGTGTAAGGCAGAGGCATCTCATGCGCTCAGTGAAGATGAAGAACGCTCACCACTGGCACGGGTACAAAGGTCGCCGTCGCCAGAACTAAGAGATTCCGATGAGGTGGGGGGTATATTACCGGCCCCGGCCCAGCTGACCTCGATGAGCAAGTTGCCCGACTTGTTCAGTCTGAGTGGGAGGAACTCTCAGAGGATCAGGCCTCGTCTGACGATGAGTCAGAGGAGGAAGTGGTTGTGTCTGCGTGTAAATGAAAACAGAAGAAAGAGCACTCATCAGAAGGGGATGAGTACACGAGGGCACGGAAGAAGAAGCCGCTCATGAAGAAGAGCAAGACGAAGACTTAAGAAAAGGAGGAAACACAAATCCTCTTCCTCTGACTCTTCGTCAGACTCGTCTTCGCGCAGTGGCCGAATCAGAGCACAGGCCTCGCGTGCGGAAGATCAGGAGATTGTCAGTTTGGTTCCCGGTCGGGTCAAACCAGTGACTTAAAAATTTATACTTGTCGCTTCCTAGCCTGGTGCTCGGCATTATTAGGATAGGGCAGGGACTGGTTAGCTCGGTGTCAGGATAATGTGACTGAGTGGGATATTGGGTCATGGTGCCGGCGGCCTGATTTCCCAGTGGGGCAGCACTATAAAATTGCCATGAGTGTGTACTGTCACAAGTCGGTACCCATCTTGCTATGACCTTAGATGTTGCTAGGTCGTAAAACAACAAAAAAAGAGCTCTGACTCAGATACCAAACACGCAGGGAAATGCGCAAAGTCCTGTGGCAAGGAGACAAAAAAGTGCAAGGTGTAAATGCGAAAGAAAGTCCACATAACTACGCTTATGAGGAAGACGATCCAGGGGCACTTCAACACGTTTAAGCTAGCCGAAATGATTATCAAAATGGCCGAGAAGTTCACGGGGATCAAAGGGATCCTGGAATCCGCCATAAGGAAATGGACTTAGAAGTCAAGCTCAGCGAGGAGCGTAAAAAGTTCGAGACGGTCCTGCATACAGTACACAAAGGGGTACTCTCGGCAAATAAGCCATGACACCTATAGCTAATAGGATGATGGCGGAGAACAAGTTCTTGTTGCTGTGCGATGATATGAATGGGGGGGATTGCTTTGCTGACGGCGACAAGCAACTTCCTCTCATACAGACGATTTGAGAATGTTTTCAAGGCTGTCTGCACGGATGCAGGCAAGGAGGTAGCCAGATCTAAGAAGGTCACTGACAATGACGGGAAGGAATATACGTTATTCCTTGCCCACAAGACCATTAAGGGGAAACCACTGGACAAGACGAAGATGTTCAGTGGGCAACCCCTGTAATTGTTCAAACAAGTGGAGACGAGTTCAAAGTGTGGCAAACATATGGAAATGGACAAGAAGAAGTCTGCAGATGCGAATCCTAACCGCTTCAAGCAGATAAGCCAGGATTTTCTAAACTGGCGAACCGGGCAACGAGGAGGCCGGTTTGGGACGTACTACTACCAGAATGGAATAGCATTTCAGATAATTTAACTATCCTTAGTCTAGCTGAAGGGGTAAGAATACCCTTGATAGAAGAACCTATTCATAATAGGATACCTTTCCCTTACCAATTTCACGGTTCAGAACGCAAAGCGTTAGATAATCAAGTCCTTAAATTCTGTGAAAAAGGCATCATTGAACCAGCACTACATGTGCCTGGGGAATTCAAATGTAATATTCTCTTGCGCCCCAAACCAAATGGAGATGTAAGACTAAAATTTTTCAATAAATTTGTAGAATACAAACATTTAAAAATGTTTTCCTTAGACACAGCAAGAGACTTAGTAATGCAAGCCAGTGTGGATCTTAAAGATTCATACTATACAGTACCTATCTATAAACTTGATCGGAAATATCTCAGATTTTGTTGGAACGGCAAACTTTATGAGTTCACATGAATGGCGAATGGCTTGCTGTCCATACATTTTCACAAGGTTACTTAAACCAATTTTCTCCCCGATGGCTAGGGAAGGACATATAAATTTCCTTATATTAATGATTCATTTATTGTTGCACAAACACAACAATACCAGACAGCAGTTGACAAATTATGTGAAACATTTACAAAATTAGGGTTCTACATACATGAAACTAAGTCAGGACTAACACGAAGAAACAAGTTAAAGTTTTCTGTGATTCTTTATTGATACCATACAAACGACCATTTCATTAACAGAACAAAAAGTTGATAAATTTACAACAACAGCAAATGAATTATTAAAATTGAACAAACCATAGATACGACAGGTTGCAGTATTGATAGGAATTATGATAGCATATGCACCAGCTATTCTTTATGGCAAAGCTCATATTAAATCGCTAGAGATAGATAAGAACTTGGCTTTGGCATGCACAAAAGGAAACTTTGAGCGGCCCATGACAATTTCGCCAGAAGGCCAAAATGATATTATTTGGTGGCTTTTACACATTGACAAATCGCTCAACCCCATTAGATGGGAGAGCCCAACACTACAGTTACAACAGACGCTTCATTAGAAGACTGGGGGACTCATAGAGACCAACAGGCAACAGGTGGTCGTTGGATGGAAGATGAAATTTCCGATCACATTAATGTATTAGAACTTAGAGGCATTTATTAGGACTCTATAGTCTGATTCTCGTCCCTAAAAATCATGTAAGGGTTTTAACAGATAACACGACAGCTATGGCTTACATACGTAATATGGGAGGGATTCGTTCCAACCCATGTAATTGTACATGTTATAATTAACATGCGTAATTCTCGGCGGAGACTGGACGAGATGATGCCGCCACCTTGAGGAATATACTTTAGTTCCTGTCCAACTCGATAGGTGGCGCCATTGACCTGAACTCTGCCGGCGAGATGTGTACGTTATCTGCCTCACCTGTGCAGAAACGCCCAGAACCATCGCAGCTGCCGTCCGCCTAACTTCGACCCGACTTTCTTGCCCACCCACCCACACCAATAACATAAAAGACAACTACTAGGGCTGAGGGCTCGATTCCCGCGGTGCTGGTTCCTCTCCATTGACTTCAACTAAACTGTATCTGAAATTCTGAAAATTAAAAAACCCAATATACCAACTTTGTCTCCGTTCTGTGAATTATATGGCTAAACTCATTTGGGACTGGGCAGAGAAACACGGGATATGGCTAACAGTAGCACATATTCCAGGCAGTCAAAATACTTTGCCTGACAAGAAAAGCCGACATTTTCACGACCATCTAGAATGGTCACTGAATCAGAGTATTAAATGGGGCAAACCAGAAATTGACTTATTCGCATCGTGCAATAACAAAAAGTTACCTAAATATGTGTCTTGGCATCCAATATTAAGATTTCTAATCTTAATATTGGATGGTACTAGTCTCGGATAGTCGTGGGTCAGGGCCCATCCACCCTACCCTACCACGACTATCATGTTTCGCTGGAACCAAAACGAAAACACAATAGTATCCATAAATAGTTAAGATCATTTTTTATCCTATAAAGTATGTAAAAGATTACTGGACCCGGATGTGCTTCCTTCTCCCTGACCCATGACTATCCGAGTCTAGTACCTCGGGAAAACACCAGTTATCCATCACCTGTACCCAGGTAAGATTTGTAAAACTATACTATATATTCATATATATCTATATATATATATCTATATATATATATATATATATATATATATATATATATATATATACACACACACAGTGAGGAGAGGCCTTAGCTTTATGTGCGCAAATTAGGGCGCCACCGTCGTTAGTGGCCCGAACCGCCCAATGGCGCATGCCGAAATCCGGACAATTACTTAATTCAAACAAATTCCAAGCCTATACCTACTCCGTGTACTTATACATATATATAATACATTATATAATCTATATATATATATGAAAAGAAATGTGTACCGTATGCCAATGGTAAGAATAATATACATTATAATAGATTTATTATTATATATATTATTATTTCTATTATTAATTCTACTTATTATTATTACTATTGACATATGACACAAAGAAAGTAATAAATATAGTACAAATAATATATATAACATATTATTGTTATTATTAATAATATATATTATATAATATATGTTATTATTACTATTTCGATATTATTGTTGCTATTATCTATTTCATTTTATTGTAATTAATTTAGTATCCTTGTTAAAATTATTATCGTCATTAAAAACATATTTGTAATTGATTTATCATTTTTTTCATTATCATTATTATCATCATTTAAAAAATGTAATAATTCTATTATATTGTAATTGGATATATTGTCACTATTATTATCTTTTTTTTAAAAGTATTTCACTGCTTACAAAATAACTCGGACACATATATTATTGTTGCTATTATTAATAATAATATATATTGTCCATATTGCAGTGGCAATATGGGTAATTCGGGGGGAGGCAGACGACCACCCTCCCCCGGCCCTACGGCCCCTTCCCTTCCTTCCTCCTTCACACCATCCCCCACACACCCCTCAACCACCCAGATGGCGCCACCACCTCGCTTCCCTCACTCACCCCACTCCCTCCAGATGTCGCCACAACAACCTCCGCTGGTTCCCCCGCTGGTGCCCCGCTGGTCCCTCCGCTGGTACCTCCCCCCCTCCCCTTTCCTCCCTTCCGCCTCCCCATCACCTCGGCCACTTCTCCTGCAACCACACCGATAACACCTATTCTCAGACTGCTCACCATGCCTCAAGGCTGCTCACCACCGTCAGTTACGACCGTTCACTACGACATACCAACGCACCATGCCGGCACGCAAATCCTCACGACACGCCGCCGCCACAGATGCGGTACCCGCGACGCCCAACGAACCAACACCACGGGCGAGGGGGCGGCCACGCTCAGTTATCACCAAACCCAAACTTGCGGCAGCGTCTCGGGACGACAGTGAAGACGGAATGTCTGCACACGCGGAGATATCGCTCCTCAGGCAGTCAGTGACTGATTCCATCCACCAACAGGCAGAACTTACCAAGACAGTCACCAGCAGGCTATACGCACTGGAAGCAGCAGGTCCGAGCAAGCGTACAAGGAGCAGCTCAACGGATGGAAAAACACCAAAGAAAAGGAGACGCCGCGCCACTTAGGACTCGTCAGGATCGAGTTCGTCGCCATCACCACGTGGCCGTTCGCCACGACCACGCTCAGACCGGTGAAGATCACCGAGACAAACCCCACGCTCCAACCGCCACACGAACGACGACCACAAACGGAGGAAACAGAGGAGGTCCCGACACGCACCCCAAACACCGACCACATCCTCCACCGACGACGACGATCAACGAGATGTGGTCGACGCCATCATAAGAGGCAACAGGAGCGATGGACGAACAAGCAGCCGAGGTAAGGCTCAACTCCTTCCACACACATACGTCATAAGGGATGAGAAGAAGGGCAAGGTAGGGCCAGGCGAGAGCACGTGGCACGAGTATTTCGCGGCACTCGCACGGATGAGGAAGGATCCCAAGGTGCTGCGCTCATGGACCAGGCCCATCTTAGACCATCAGGACGACATATTTGAGATGGCGGCCGACTGGAGGTGGGACACGTGCCTTGCCTGGGCCGAGAAAGTGTTCGCCATGGTGGACGATGGACGACTACCTAAAGCCTGGAAGGACGAGCAAGCCATAAAAGACCTGCAACGGGCAGCATGCCTGGCCGGCATCCAACGCGAGGAGAAAAGCCGGTCGGCACGTGCCGCACAAAGCAAGGGAGACGAACACCAGACGGCACCAATAAACACCCCCTACAAAAGACTCAAATTCAACCATGACACTGACGGCAGACCCTGCCACAGATGGAACTGGGGAACAGACTGTGGCCACTCCACCTCCCACGGCACAGGCAGTGATCGACGCGCCCACGTGTGCGGGTGGTGCGCCAACAAATATAGAAAGGCGAACCGCACAAAGAGCAAGACTGCAACAAGCGACGACAGATGGAACGGAAGGCGGCGGCACCAGACACAAACGAACAAAAAACGGATTTTCACTAGATGGCCCTGGCCAGGCCGAAGAAATTGCCGAAACCGACGAACTCCCGAGCGACACGGAACCAACAGACGAACACCAACCCCTCCTAAGAATCGTGTCTGTAACGCTCGCGCTCAACAGACCTATCCAACCCTGGAGCCCACAAACACCTAACCACGTGGAGGAAGGAGCCTCACCGGACACCACACACAACCCCCCCACCAACCGCACGGGCAGCTCACCCAAAAAAAACGACACCAACGACCACGTGGGCACGGACGCGTCAACCGACCCATCACCAGCGACCAACAACCCCGGCGCAGACACTCATCAAAACCCTCCCCAACACACTGCCCCAAGCCTAATATCCGCACGACGAACACAACACGGAGCAATCGAACTCTGGTGTGCGGAAAACAACCAACACGTGGAGGCAGATGCGTCACCAGACACCACAGACAAATTCCCCGCCAAAACCGAGAGCAGCTCAGCACTGGTTTTGAAACTAACCGCCACACAAGACCATGTGGCCTGGGACGCCGCACACGACCCCCCCAACCGCTGCCCCCACCCGCGGCGGCGACACCTTATCAACTCCAGACACCCGCCCGCGGCATGGCGCCGCCGACAAAACATCAGTTGCCCCACGCACGGCCGCCGCCACTAACGACCCCCGTAACGACCATTACGGCGCTCGCCTACCCGACAACGTAGACCCGCCGACCCGTGAACAACAGACCACAGACGGCGGCCACCACCCGACTCCACCCACAACCCGAACACCCCAGGTAGGCGGAGACACAACCGACAGCATTGAACACTGCCTACTTCCGGCCTTCAGCCCCACCCCGCCTCCCACCCCGGCAGACAAACTACCACCTCACATGCCCACAGCCTCCGCAGGCGGCACCCACCAGACCTCCCCACCATCAACCGAAACACCTCGGGTAGGAGGAACCGGAGCCGACGCCCCAACCACCCCACCCCCAACCTACCCACACACACCGCCACACCAACCACGCCCACCACCAGAGACGTTATGCACCGCCACCGGCACGGACCCGCCACAACCGCCACCACCGACATTGTTGTGCGACAACGCCTCACTGGCTCAACAGTGGCATGCGTCCAGCCTCTCGTCCCCACACGCACCACCCACCACCACACGACCGACCCCGCCATAGACGACGACGAACCGCCAGACGCACTCCTCACCCACCAGCAACGGGCACATGCGTCAGAGGACATCGAGGATGTGACGGACGACCACGGTGGCCTTGCCACCCCTCCATGCAATCCACCTCACACCGCACTCTCATATAAGACCACACTCGACAGGATCTGGCCCGTATCAGCACCCGTGGCCTGGGCCAACCAAGTATATCAATATATATACAATCAAGTCAGAGAAACGGCACTACCAAGCCACGTTGTGGCACGCATCCCGGTCCCCTCGGGCCTCAGGATCAACCGATGGAGGGACCTGCTCGACACCGTACCACGACACAGAGCTCCTCGACTTCCTGGAATATGGATGGCCAGTGGACTACACCGCAGACACGGCCCCAGTCCCGACGAAGGCGAACCACCGCGAGGACGCCCACAACCTCCAATGGATAGAGAAATATGTACGCGAAGAGACCTCACGAGGCGCCCTCCTCGGGCCATTCACCCAACCGCCCTTCCTCCCCTGGGCGCAGAGGAGCCCGATGATGACCTGGGCAAAGAAGAACACCACCGAGCGCCGGGTCATCATCGACCTTAGCTTCCCCAGGGGAGCCAGCGTGAATTCAGGCATAGGGAAGGGCCACTACCAGGGCCGCCCCGTCACCTACACCCTCCCAAATATAACCAACCTTACTGACGAGGTCACCCGCATCGGGCAGGGCGCCTGGATATGGACGATTGACCTTGCCCGCGCCTACCGCCAACTTCGCACCTGCCCCCTCTCGGTGCCGCTCCTCGGAGTTACACTGAACAACGAACTATACTTCGACATCGCCCCCCCATTTGGGTGCCGCACGTTGTCCATGGCCTGCGCACGGACCACCCACGCCGTAATATACCTCCTGCGAAAAAAGGGCCACTTCGTCCTATGCTATCTGGACGACTTCGTGGGGGCGGCACCGACGGAGTACGAGGCAGTCGAGGCATATGTGGACGCCGTTCAGCTCGCCGCCGACCTCGGACTCGAGCTATCGACGCACAAGTGCGTCCCACCCTCCCAAAAGACGGAATGGCTCGGCTTCGAGGTCGACACCACCGACATGACCGTCCGCATACCAGCACTCAAACTCGACAAGGTCGTCACCGAGTGCGCCACTTGGACACCTGGATCAAAGGCCTCCAGGAAAGACCTCCAGCGCCTCGTCGGACGACTGCAACACATCACCAAGTGCGTGCCACCGGCGAGGAGGTACATGAACCGCATCCTGGTGGCACTCAGAGCCGCCCCCTCCACCGGGAAGCACACCATCACATACGAAATGACCCTTGACATCGAATGGTTTAAGTCATACGCCCACCTCTCGAATGGCATCGTCCTACTCCGCCCAACACCCAAACACGACTGGGTGATCGAGTGCGACTCCTCCCTCCTCGCCGGAGGAGCGCACTCACCAGGAGGATACATGACAGAGGAGTACCAGCCCGACTACCTCGGCGATGGGCACAACATTGCACAGCTCGAGGCGATAAACCTCGTTGTCGCACTACACGCCCTCACCCCTCCAAACCCCCAAGACTATGTCGTCGTCGTTAATACCGACAACCAGGCGTCACAGCTGGTTCTTGAAACCGGTGCCGGGAGAGACCCCACCCTCTGCGCCTGCGCCCGAGCCGTCTGGAGGTTTGCGGCACTCAACTCCTGCGAGGTCCGCGTCGTCCACAAGCCCGGCACTGAGATCGCCTTCGCCGACGCCCTCAGCAGGGCTCCTTTCGACCTGGCGGCCAGGCGGAAGGCGGATCGCTTCGTGGACGACATGGACCTCGTCCGAGTGCGCGTCGTCCACAGCGCCTCCATAATCGACTCAGACGAATAGCCTGGGAAGAGATAACCATTTGCCTCTCTCTCCCCAGGCACCCAACAAGAACAGCACCGAGTCGCCCGCCTCTTCCGAGCCGGCCTCACGAAAGGCACCTGGAGAAACAAGAAACGCCAAATAAGGACCTACTTACGACACGCCCTTGACAGAGACTACGACCCCACCCGGCCGACTCAGCTCAACATAGCATCCTACCTCGCCTCCATATCCGCATCACTCCGCTCCCCCGGAGCCGTCATGAACCACCTCAGTGCCGCACGGACCTGGGTCAGGCTGAAGGATGGCCGAACCAGAGGTTTCGACTCATACCTCATCACAATCATCAAGAGAGGCATCGCTCGGGAGTCCGACCATCTGCCCCGTCAGGCCCCTCCCCTCACTCCTTCTGACCTCCTCGCCGTCACCCGCTTCCTCCGCGGGGCTGGCAACAACGCCAAGGTCCTCACATCGGCCATCCTCCTCGGATACTTCTCACTCCTGCGACAAGGCAACCTGCTCGTCACAGGACGGCCCGACGACCCGGGACACACTCTCAGGCACCAAGAGGTGACGTAGCACCGCACGCACCTAACCATCATAGTCCGGTCTACCAAGACATCCAGGTCACGGTCCGACCAATAGACAATAACGATCCCTTGGATCCCGACCTCCATATGCTGCCCCGTATGAGCCTGGAGGCAGTACTCGACCGCCACTGCACCCAGGCCACTCGACCCTGCGTTCATGACCCCGGACGGGTCCCCATTGACAGTCAGAACCCTCACTACCGCCCTACGCGCCGCACTACAACACTTGGGGTGTCCCAACCCATCCGGGTACACCTTCCACAGCCTCCGTCGGGGTGCCGCACAGGCATGTGCCGCCGCTGGAGCCCCCCTAAAGGATGTCACCGACCTTGGCCACTGGCGATCGTCCGTGGTGCACTCATATGTTCCCCAACAGGCCTTCACGGTCGCGACCCGGGCACTCTCAACACTATTTGGTTGAGGCCCGGGTCACTTGAGACTCTAACTCACGATAAAATCACTTTGCCTCGATATGACATTTGACCTTGTGAACATTTACTACATTGCCTTAACTTAACCTATCCCACTTAACTTTGATCTACTTACCTCTAATTCACTTACTCCATGCTTACTTGACTCTATGCATTACACTGTTCTTCTTGAATAAATTGCCATACTATGTAGTCCGCCTCCTGTCCTGAATTGTCCATATTGCAGTGGCAATATTGGTAATTCGGGGGGAGGCGGTCGACCACCCTCCCCCGGCCCTACCGCCCCTTCCCTTGCTTCCTCCTTCACACCACCCCCCACACACCCCTCAACCACCCAGATGGCGCCACCACCTCGCTTCCCTCACTCACCCCACTCCCTCCAGATGTCGCCACAACAACCTCCGCTGGTTCCCCCGCTGGTGCCCCACTGGTCCCTCCACTGGTACCTCCCCCCCCCCTTTCCTCCCTTCCGCCTCCCCATCACCTCGGCCACTTCTCCTCCTGCAACCACACCGATAACACCTATTCTCACAATCGAATAGGGTTGAGGCCCGGGTCACTTAAGACACTAACTCACGATAAAATCACTTTGCCTCGATATGACATTTGACCTTGTGAACATTTACTACATTGCCTTAACTTAACCTATCCCACTTAACTTTGATCTACTTACCTCTAATTCACTTACTCCATGCTTACTTGACTCTATGCATTAATTACACTGTTCTTCTTGAATAAATTGCCATACTATGTAGTCCGCCTCCCGTCCTGAATTATAAAAAATATATGTATTCTACTTATTATTATTATTATTCCTATTGGCACATGACACAAAGAAAATAATAAATATTGTACGAATAATATATATAATATATTAATGTTATTATTAATAATATATATTATATAATATATATTATTATTACTTTTTCAATATTATTGTTGCTATTATTATTTCATTTTATTGTAATTAATTTAGTATCATTGTTAAAATTATTATCATCATTAAAAACCTTTATTTGTAATTTATTTATCATTATTTCATTATCATTATCATCATTTAAAAAATGTAACAATTCTTTTTATTGTAATTGGATATATTGTCACTATTATTATCTTTTTTATAAAAAAAAGTATTCCACTGCTTACAAAATAACTCGGACACACAATTAGTTGACCCTTGTCACTGACTGTACTCATATAGGCTCTTTATTAACATCTAATTTTAAACTTAAAATCAAATGTTAAATGATTCAAGTCAAATAATTCAAAACACGAGGCAGAAGTACATAATGTGGAAATTTATTCAGTGGTAGTTAATCAATGAGTAATAGTGAACAATGGGTGCAGTGAGAATCAATAAGGTTAATCGAGTAAATAAGCCATGTCAAGAAAGTAATAAATGACTGCTGAGGTCAAAAGTTCAAGTAGTACTAAGTCAATCAAATAAGCAGTAATGTTAAGGAGTAAATAATCAAATGTAAGGTAAATAAGGAAGTCTCTGGGTGACCCGGGGCTCAACCCTTATGATATTGTGGGGTCGGGCGGGCTGGTGGAAAATAGCTGTTGGTGGTCAGGCGTGTGGTGGAGAAGTGGCAGAGTGAGAGGGGAGTGGAAGGGAAGTAGGGGAAGGCAGGGGACCAGCGCGGCACCAGCGGTCAGTGCCGGTGCCGCCACCTGGAGGAAGTGGGAGGAGGAGGAAGGAAGCAGGGGAGGGCGGCGGTGCCGCCACCTGGAGGTGGAGGATGAAGGGAGTGGAAGGAGAGGGGGGGGGAAGGGTAAGGAGGCAGGAGGAGGAGAGGAGAAGGAAAGGGGGGGGGAAGAGGTGTCCGCCTCAGTTTCGAATTACCCATATTGCCGCAGCAATATGAACAATCTCGACATGAAAGCACCTGGATTAAGGAACGGAATGCTCCAACAAAGGACACACATCTGATATCTAAGTTGCTTTAGCGGTATTTCTAGAATGCACACCCCGTGAAAGAGTGTGTGGGTGTGGGTGTTATTATTGTGTTTTTTTGTTTGTTTATTTATTTAATTTTTATTGTAATTAATTTATTTTATGGGAGGAGGGCTAAAATGAGTCTTTAGTGTTGAAGTAATCTTCTAGGCAGTCTAGACTCTCTCAGGTAAGTATTCCCTAAACTCCCAGGTAATAGGTCAGATTTGTACTAAATTGATTCATGACTTTTTCCTTTTTTAGGACAATTGATGGCTGAGTCGAGTAAAATGCGTGAATTTGTAAACACCTATGGTCAGGGTAGTGACGATGACCCGGAAGAAAGGGAAGAATCGGCTGTTGATGACCCTGAGGAAGATGTTGATGAGGAAGACTATGGTCAAAAGAACAGAGTCCAAACAAATGACTCGCTTACGTAAGTATTCTACAGGCATGTGATTTCCCCGGTTTTAACCGGAAATTCTGGGTTTTTTTCTGGCCGCCGAAACCAGAAATCTGACGGTTTTTTAATTCCGTTTTTTTCTGGCCGCTGAAACACCTCTGAACAAACAAACAATCAACTCACACGCCAGCCAGCACGTAAGACTCTTAGACTGCAGTAAATAGGGTGATTCATTCAATTTGTCACCATATACTAACCAGACAAAGCATCAATCCTTACAATGGTATTGTTGGGACCCAAGCAAAGCGTCCAATATAGGGGAGTGGTAGATCTGTAGAGGTGGTCGGTTAGAGAGGTTTTACTGTATATATATTTATAATATATATAGTTTAATGTTGTTTTAAGTCCTAGTAACATCTAAGGTCATATCAGGACGGGTACCGACTTGTGACAGTGCGCACTCATGGTAACTTTATAGTGCTGTCCCACTGGGAAACCAGTTCGCCAGCACCATGACCTGGTATCCTGCTCAGTCACATTATCCTGACACTAAGCACACCAGTCCTTGCCCTGTCCTAATAATGCCGAGCGCCTGGCTAGGAAGCAACAAATATAAATTTTTAAGTCATTGGTTTGACTCGACCAGGGTTCGAACCCATGATCTACCAGCACGGGAGACGGACGCTCTAACTCATTCAGCCATCCCGTCTGGTCTATAATATATATATGTGTGTGTGTAATGTATATATGTGTCTATAATATATACACATATACATATGCAAGTGCCTAAATGCTTATTTACATGTCGTTGAGGGCGGGTTGTTTTTTTTAAACAGAAACTTGAGGACTAGAGCAGGCGTCAAACCCACACTTCTGCTATTCAGGAGCTAGCGTCCTAACCGTCCATTGGGCTCTCTCAGCCACAGAGTCCAAGTGGAAATGTGCTATGTAAGCAGTATGATATGAACAAGTAAACACTTTCCCATTTCCAAATGTTGGCAGCTATGGCTTTAAGTGTTTTTTTACCAGTTTGGGAACACAATATGCAGAGTTGCCAACCATTACGATTTGTGTGGAATCATTACGATTTTCTCCCTTTCATTATGCCATTACACCCGTACTCTGGAACATTACGGAAATTCCGTCTTTTTCCACACTTATATATGTACATGTATATATATATACAACATCTCCCAACCAGCCACTGCAGGGACAAATAGTTTTGCGCCTGTCTTGACATGTTCTTGCCGGTGTGAAATCTCTATTTGCTCCCAGAGAGAGTGCCGCTGGTAACTTGCAAAAGCCAGCAGCACTTCAACACTTTTGCAGGCAGCTTTCATGAAATGTACCAAAACATGCCTCGATGAGATTCCAACCATGGATGAGATGGCTAGAGCAATCGCCAGCCTGAAAGATGGCAAAACACCTGGGGGTGATGGAATTCCTGCTGAAGTATGGAAGGTCGGAGGAGACAATCTGTTCAACAGACTGCACCAACTAATCACCAATGCCTGCGAGAAGGGTTCGATACCCCAAGCATGGAAGGATGCCAGCATTGTAACCATCTACAAGAAAGGTGATTGAACAGACTGTGGGAACTATAGAGGAATCTCTCTTCTTTCCATAGCAGGCAAGATCTTCGCCAGGATCCTCCTCAACAGACTATCGATTCACATAACACCTGATTTAGTTCCAGAGTCACAGTGTGGCTTCAGAGGTAACCGGAGCACCGTGGATATGATATTTTGTCTCCGACAGCTACAAGAAAAGTGCATTGAGCAGGACCGACCACTGTACATGGTATTTGTCGATTTCACTAAGGTGTTTGATACAGTCTGGAGGACCAGGCTATGGCAGCTACTGAGGAAGTATGGATGCCCAGAGAAGTGCACAACTATGATCGAGGCTCTACATACAGGAATGATGGCGAACGTTAGTGTTGGAGGGGAAGTCTCGGAATCGTTCGGGGTTACCAATGGGGTCAAGCAAGGTTGTGTACTGGCCCCCACGCTCTTCTCCATCTCCCTATCAGCAATGCTCGACGAGGCTTTCCGAGACATGGGGTATGGCATCTATATAGTCCAGACAGAGCGCTGACCTATTCAATGTCACACACTTCAGAGCGAAGACCAAGACTACTCGGATACTGGTGAGAGAGCTGCTATTCGCAGATGACAGTGCACTGGTTGCCCACTCTGCTGAAGAGATCCAGAAAATAGTGGATGCTTTCTCCGATGCATCAAAGAAGTTTGGCCTGAAGATTAACATCAAGAAGACGGAGGTGCTGTACCAACCCAACTCTACAAGAACCCAAGAGGAGGAGATCATGGTTGACGGAAAGAGGGGAGGCCTCGCAGCCCCGCGCGCCCTGCAATGACCCCAAATGAGCACATACTTATTTACATGTCGTTGAGGGTGTTTTAAAAATAAAACAAACAGAAACTTGAGGATTGGAGCAGGCCTCAACCTCACCCTTCTGCCATTCGAGGGCCAGGTTTCTAACCATTAGGCTCTTTAGGCCACAAATCCAAAGTGGAAATGTGCTATGTGCGCAATAGGTTACGATTCACCCAATATGCAATTTGTGTGGAAAAGATTACACTTTCAGATTTTCAAATGTTGGCAGCTATGAATATGTAATTATATCATATTCCTATGATGTTTGAGTATTATTAAACACGAAAAACTATTGAAATATATATTAACACACTTATCCGTTATGAGCAGGGTAAATAAATTCATCACCAAAAAAAATATGTTCCGCACACTTATCCCTCCTGCGACTACTGCGCCAGCAAGGTGGAGAAAATGTTACGAAACTCGGAGAAACGCCTGAAAAAAGGTTGTGGGGAGTCTGTAAAAGAAACCCAGGATCATCTCCAACAACACCCTCTATTAGAGTCCGAGAGAATCTCCATAGGAGTTGAGGCAGTGCCCACATCTCTACCCGTGTATAACGGGTGTTGATAGAACCGCTAAGTATCGGTTTCGTTCGTTAGACAAAGGATTCTAGAGCGTTCTATCCTGGTTTTTTATAAAACCCTAATCTAGTCCATAAAAGGACCTACGAAAGTTCTGAACTTTCCAAATAGATGCTATAGTGCATCATAAATGAGCTAACCACAGTTTATAACATACTTACTGCGTATTAGCTTGTTTGTAGACTAAATTTGCCGGAGCAACTCACCAAACGTGATCCAGTCGTGAGTTGTTTATGCTAATTGCTGGACCCGGATGTGCTTCCTTCTCCCTAGCCTGAGGCTAGCCTGAGGCTGTATACCGAGGTAAAATATATATATATATATATATATATATATATATATATATATATATATATACATTTTCAAATGTGGCAGCTATGCATCTTGTTTTGACTAATACCCAGCATGAATTTCATCCCTTCGAGAACAGTACAAGTTTGTGTGATAATCAACCCTCTAATTTCAATTTTAAAAAGACATCTAAAAAATCTACTTTTACAAGAGGATGTACAGTGTTTATCTCATTTGACTGCCCCCTCCCCCGATAACAGGACACCTGCTCTTAAGACAACATTGGTCCGGATGCAGAGTCGTCCATTGAAGTCGGGTACCACTGTAGTTGGAATTGTTCATCCAGAGTTCCAGTACTGAATTGAGAAGAATGATCCAATTGACCACCGGATGCGGTGGCCGAATCGGTCGAGCGTGGGCTTCGCGTGTGAGAGATCGGGAGTTTGGTTCCTGGTCGAGTCAATCCAATGACTTAGAAATTTATACTTGTTGCTTCCTAGCCTGATGTTCAGCATTAATAGGATATGGCAAGGCCTGGTTAGCTCAGTGTCAAGATAATGTGATTGAGTGTGATATCATGTCACGGTGCCGGTGGCCTGATTATAACTATAAAGTTGCCGTGAGTGCGCACTGTCACAAGTCGGTGCCCATCCTCCTGATATGACCGTAGATGTTACCAGGATGTAAAACTTCAACAGCGAACCAATCCAATTAGGGCAAATTTGTCAAAATTACGGGTTATGTACATTCAACACCCCATGGGGACGGTATAGGTACACCAGGTTACCGTTTGGCATCAAAACGACAGGCGACATTTTCATATATGAAATGAACAGGATAGTACAAGGGCTAAAAGGTGTCAATGTCATAACAGACGATATATTGGTGTATGGTAAGACGATCAATGAGCACAATGTAGGAAATTAGTTACAAGTATATTACAGGGTTGCCAACCCTTACGGTTTTGCCATCAGGTGTACAATATGTTATGTCCCGTCATCACCTTACACCATACAATACCATTAATATAGTAATATTATATCAATCTTAAGAATTATTGCAGAGAACAGTCGGCGACATTGTTTTTGTCCAGAATTGTATGTACACTGAATTGGCTTTGCCCCTGTGGTGAAAAGCCGATACCGCCGCCAATACAACATCCCTTAACATCTTCTGGTCTTTCATTTTGCAATGTTGGCAACCCTGATATCATCACCACATGCAAATTAATACATCTGTATTCCATTGTAAATAATAAGTATATAATAAATTATGCAACCCACATACTTTTTCCACTACTGCCTGAAGCAGAGGTGGAAAAAAAATAACGATATAGTCACAAGTGTATAATTGCCAAATGCTGATTAATACAGGTGTGAATATATTTGTATAATTAATTATACAACCCACCTTTTTTCTCACTTGTAGCCTCGTGTCCGCCCAAAATTCTAAGAAACAGATTGATGATTCAGATTGAAATGAGTAACATATCAGGCTGACGACGAACAAAAGTGAGCAGCTGCTTTGTGTTTATTTACTTCTCATGTTGTTTACGTTGTGTAGCATATCACGTTGATTAACGGAAGTGGACAGCTGCTTTGTGTTTATTTACTTCACATGTTGTTTATGTTGTGTAACATATCACGTTGATTAACGGAAGTGGACAGCTGCTTTGTGTTTGTTTACTTCTCATGTTGTTTATGCTGTGTAACATATCACACTGATTAACGGAAGTGGACAGCTGCTTTGTGTTTGTTTACTTCTCATGGTGTTTATGTTGTGTAACATATCACGTTGATTAACGGAAGTGGACAGCTGCTTTGTGTTTGTTTACTTCTCATGTTGTTTATGCTGTGTAACATATCACGCTGATTAACGGAAGTGAGCAGCTGCTTTGTAATTATTTACTTCGCATGTTTATGTTGTGTACCATATCAAAGTGCTGACCAAATGTAAGCGGCTGGTTTGTGTTTGTTTACCTTCTCATGCTGTGTAACATATCACGTTGATTAACAAAAGTGAGCAGCTATTTGTGTTTGTTTACTTCTCATGTTTATGTTGTGTAACATATTCTGTTGATTAACAAAGGTAGACAGCCGCCTTGTGTCTGTTTATTTCTCATGTTGTTTAATGTTGTGGGTAACAGATCACGTTGATTAACAAAAGTGGACAGCTGCTTTGTTTGTTTATTTCATGTTGTTTACGTTTAACATTTCACGGTACTGAACAAAAGTGAGCAGCGGCTTTGTGTTTTACTTGTCATGTTGTTTATGTTGTGAACATGTCACGTGACAAATATAAATGAGATGTTCCCTTTTTGTTTACTTTATATGTTATGTTATGTAATCCTGTTGTCATTCATTGTCCATGGTTCAGTATAGACTTAAGTAAGATAATAAGATTGTTGTTTTTGCAAACATATATACCTAGTATGTCATATAAAAGTATATATTTCACCTCGTACTCAAACCTCCTGGCTAATTATAACACAGGGAGAGGTAGATAAAATATTCACCGCTGTGTTCAGTGGTGAACCGACAGGCTATGTAAAAGCTGGTGAAAATGTCCATCACAGTCGATGACCTCTTCTACATTTCCTACCATATGTTGATTGAAATCCAAAAGGCACCATCCATTGTATCCATTGCCCCTCAATATATATCCTCCAGAGTGTCCAAATCACATAATATCAGACTCACTGGCACAAAATCAGTTAGGTGTGATAGAGCCCATGTAGTAAATCCGCCATCTTTATTTGTACCACCTGGCTACCTCAACCAATCAAAATGCACCACCTCACTACCTCAGCCAATCAAAATGATCTAGACTGGACTCTTATCAAAATGGCTGACATGTGGATATGTTCATCCAGATTTTAAACTTCATGCATCTATGAATATAATTGACTAAACAACTCAAAAGGTGAGGGTAAATACATCGAGGTAAGTGAATAATATATTTTGCTTCTTTGATTGTAGAATTAGGGTCTAATTTCTTTTCCCCATTTTTCGCCAGCTTTTATATAGGGTTGGTTTTCACCCCTGTACTGTATGTAGTACAGGGTGAACGCTTTATCCAAGGGAGAGGTAGCACATTCGCTTGAATCAATCGGTGTTTCCACCTCGCTGAGTACAGACATGGAAAAGTGAGCAGTGAACCAGTCTTTACCAGGTGTATATGTAAGTACATATACATGTAGAGACTCACTGCATGTAGGGCATGCATAGGGTTTCAGTATTTGTACTGCATACACATTATTTGAAAATATGTGCAAACCTTTAGTTGCTAATTCCCAAACACTTGCATGGAATATTAATTTAGGTACCATAGATATAGTTTGTCAATACATATTGGTATAGAAATGATGTGCTGAAATTCATTTAGCATGATAAAAGCAAGGAACACACAGGGCCTAGCTAAGTCCAACATACAACTACCAATGGGCATTTGATGCACATGACTACAGACTTAATATCTTACTGAACATAGGTACATGCATTCTAAATTTATATGTTAAAATACACACACACACCTGAGGTGTCAAAATAGGTAAAGACAAAACATAGGTACACACAGGTTCTGGTATTAATGCGCCTAGTTTCAGTGTCTGTTAAAGTGATACAGACACCACTGGCCAATGCACAAATACAAATATGGGTAATGTACAATTTGGGCATAAACATGATGGTTTGATGCACAGAGGCGTGGGTATAATACGCTTGCATAAGAACATATGTTCTGGAAAGAAACACGGGCACAGGCTTGCTAGTAAAAAGAAGGAAAGTACCCAAGAACAGATTGAAGTACCAATGACATAAAAATTAATACTTGTCGCTTCCTCGCCAGGCGCTCGGCATTATTAAGATAGAGCAAGGTCTGTTTGGCTCAGTGTCAGGATAATGTGACTGAGTGGGATATCAGGTCATGGTGCTGGTGGCCTGATCTCCCAGTGGGGCAGCACTGTAAAGTCACCATGACTGCGCACTGTCACAAGTCGGTACCATCCTGATATGACCTTAGATGTTGCTAGGACGTAAAACAACAAGCAAACAAACAATCAAAAGAAATGATTGAATTCTGAATTCTATTACATTAAGAAATTTAATATTACAAAGATGAAATCGAAATTATGACTACATAAGCAAGTAAAATAATCTTGCGCTATAGATTGTAATCAGCCAGGAGGCTCGAGGACGGGGTGAAATAGAATAATTATGTGAGAGTTACCTGTGGTGTGGTTACACATAATTGTTGGTTTTACCAAGTCCTCAGTCTCGGCTTGTTTTAGTTCAGTTTCCACCCTCCCACCCCATTATAGTGTAGTAGTCTGTACATGAGCCTTACTACCACGCAGTAGCAGCGGAGACTACGCCGCACACCTACACAGTTACACTGAACTGCGCTAGGGGGCAGCAGGCTAGCCACCGGGCAGACCCTGACAGGGCTGCCCTCTACTGCATGTGGCTAGCTCACCCCCCCCACCTATAGAGTCGATGTGGGATCTGGCGAGTCAGGGGGTGGGTCAGATGACTGTGGATGCCGCGGAGAGCAGATTGGTTCAATAAACCAAGTTGAAGCGTACTTATATTGGATCTTGGCGTTCTTCCATGTGTGCATGGCAGGGTGAGAGTCAGAGGGCCATGGGCCATTACAATATTAAAGCTGCATAGTCCGATGAAAATATCAAATCTTTTAAAACCAAAATGATTACCCAGATTTTATTCTACTTATCTAAGTTAGAGACTGGTGCACTTATTAAGCATGTGTCATCACATAGAAGGGAATAATGATGCAATTGAATAGAATCTGTTTCTGCATAAACGTATGGTGTAGAGTTTTGGCGTGCTTGCCAAAATTAATTTGGCAATTTTGTACTTCAAATATCTCAAAAGTTAGCCATTTAAAATAAAAGTTACTTCAAAAGAAAGTGAGGTAGATTATAACGATCAACCTAATATATATAGCTCAGAAAATGATAGAAACTCAAACCCATCGGACTATGCAACTTTAAGGGTTTTGGATGACCAAAAACATGCAACAAGCAAAGCAGATGATAGATGTGGGTACATAATTTTGAAGGGATAATTGGTAGAAGATTGATTCAAGTGAACGTATTTCCTCTCTCTGTACTAAGACAAGCCGAGGCTTAGGACTCTGTAAAACATCAATTATGTGTCAACTGTATCACAGCCACAGGTAAGTCTCACATAATTATTCTATATATATACATGGGTCATTGTGCATGTTGGCCCGAGGCTAACATGGGTAATTTTCTCACAAGGCTGGTCTATTTTTAGCTTTCCTCGCTTCCCTCTCCACCTGCATTCACTCTGCACTCGACACTGCTACAGTGTACTTCGCTTTCCCCACCCTCCCACCCACTTACTGGGGGGGGGTGAGCGCTGATCTTCACTTACCTGCTTCATCACCTGATTCATGAACTTATATCTGGTAGCGCAATCCAGTCAGCGCTTGATTCTGGCCCTGGTCACCAACGATACTTGTATGATGGACCTGCATAGGTTCCTGACTTGTTTTTATTAAATTCTACTGAAATCATTATCTCTATGTCTTTCCTTCCGCAGCCGAGTGTAGCGAATTCTCTAACTTGGCACTAATGTGTGACGTGGAAACTAAAAGTGAAAATCTTTCAAATACTAGCAGAAAGCATTCCAAATAATAGAAGAATCCATGTTGACATGAAGGTTTACATATTGTACATATATAGGAGTTGTCAAAAGCTATTTCATTTTATTTTGATCTTATACAAATTCAGCAATGCGTTAAAATCACTCGTGGAACATGGAAATCAAACACACATCCAGAACGTCATATTAGCATACACAACAAATTCAACCAATATTTTATTGAGTAAAGTTAAAACTGCATAGTCCGATGAAATATCAAATTATCAAAACCAAACCAATTATCGAGATTTGATTCTACATATCTAACTTAGATACTGATGCACTTATTAAGCATTTGTTTCTGCGTAGAAGGCAATATTGAGTCAATTTAACAGAACCTGTTACTGCAGAAGTCTATGGTGTCAGACTTTTGGCAAGCTTGCCAAAACTAATTTTCTATGTTTGTACTCAAAATATCTCAAAAGTTTACCATTTAAAATAAAAGTAACTTTGAACTAATGTAAAGTAGATACTAATGATCGATCTCATATATTTATCTCAGAAAAAATACAGAAATTCCAAACCATCGGACTATGAAACTTTAAGCAAACAAGATTATGTTTTACGTGAAGAAGGTTGGCAAAAGGTTTTGTTAAGCGCATGGTTTCAATATGTAAATTTTTACTTTAGCACAAAACCACACAAGCATACCTTTGATGTATTTTGTGGGATAGATTAAATACATGCGGTATTATTAACATACATGTACTTAGAACACAGGGGCAACAATAATTAATTGACTTGCTACCAAAAAGAGAAGTATTACCAACATAACATGGAAATCAAATATGTGTTGCCCAGTTTCAGAAAATGACCCATATGTATAATATAATATAATTAATATATATATATTTCATTTCATTGAAGTATAAACATTCTGAATTAATTTTGGTGTGCAAACCAAAGTACTTTGTTTGTCCCTTTACTTTTGTAGCAGTGTAGTACAGGAGCACCAAGCTGCAAGAAATGTTTAGCCAATGCACCAGTGTGTTAAAGTTGCATAGTTCGATGATTTTGAATGTCTGTAATTTTCTGAGGTAAATATATTAGATTGATCGCTATAAACCTACCTTACTTTAGTCTGAAGCAACTTATTTTAAATGGCTAACTTTTGAGATATTTGAAGTGCAAACGTGCAAAAGCAATTTTGGTAAGCACGCCAAAACTTTGACACTATAGCCTTCCTGCAGTCATAGCTTCTATTAAATTGCCTCAGTATTCCCTTCTATGTGGTGTCAAATGTTTACTAAGGACAACAGTATCTAAGTTAGATATCGAGAATCAAATCCAGATAATGGTTTTGGCTTTGAAAATTTGATATTTTCATTGGACTATGCAACTTTAATGCTGCATAGTCCGATGAAGCATCACATTTTCAAAACCAAAACACTCATCTAGATTTGATTCTACATATTTATCTTAGATATGGGTACAGTTATTAAGCATGTGTTGCAAATTAGAATCTGTTATTGGGAGCAAAAATAGAATCTGTTATTGCATAAGGCTATGGTGTCAGAGTTTTGTCAAATATCTCCAAAGTTAGCCATTTAAAATAAAAGTTACTTCAACCTAAAGTAAAGTAGCTTATAATGATCAAATTAATGTATTAATCTCAGAAAATGACAGAAACTCAAAGCCATCGGACTATGCAACTTTAAGTTGGGTATGTATGACTAAATTTATGCGCCTGTCACATTACGGCATATGCCGGCGTATCGGCTTGCGTCAGATATGCCATCATACGCTGCGCATACGTCGTATACGCCCGGCGTATCCCTCATACGCGCGTCTGTCGTAAAATTTGTTGGGCATGCTAAAATATTTCAGTGTATGGCGACGTAAGGCTCATCCCTCCTCATACACAATGCATACGCTAAGCGTACACCGTCATACGTTGTGCATATGCTGTATGTACGCCGTCTTGTGTTACGCATATGCTAAAACCGCTCCTTCGGCGTATCTATAGCGTATGTAGTGTATGCCTGGTGTGCATGTAACATATTTGAGCATATTCGTAGCGTATTCTCAGCGTGTACAAAGCGTATATTCAGCGTATGCCCGGCGTATGCTCTCGGTATATAAAGGCGCCGCAAGGGGGGAGGGAGGGACCGGGCGAATGTGTAGCGTATGACGGTGTATGCGCCGAAAACTGATACATATTCACACGCTACTCACACGCTACGCATACACTCATATCAGTGCAGAAAGGTCACCATACGTTGTCCCGCAACGGTTTTCAAATTTTATCCGTATGCTTTATATACACCTCTAAACTGATACGTACTCATACGCTACTCACACGCTATGCATACACTCATATCAGTGCACAAAGGTCACCATACGTCGCTAATTTTAGCGGTATGCTTTATAAACGCAGCCGCCATACACCGTAATGTGACAGGCCCATTAGGTAAATGTTTAGATTTTTTTTTAATGTAAGCCAACTTTTTCAAAATGTTTCAAAAGTGAACAACACTCTTTCTTTCTCTTGTCAGATAATGCACAGGACCCAGCAGGATGAGTTGGCATCGTTAACGAAGATGTCAAAGTCCAGACTGCGTGACCACGGTATATCCAGGATTCACCACCTCCGATTATAACACGCAGAAACACTTTGCTGTTACTACATATAAATATGGGCAAATATCGCCACATACATCATCGGTGACTTTGTGGCACTTTCTTTGCAGAATACCCGATATGTACGCCACGTCCGGGTTCCTCCCCACGCTACCCAACCAGGTCCCCGGGGGCTCCGTAATTGGCAGATGGAGGAGTAGGCGGCTACTTGTGTGTGAAGGCTTCATGTGGTTTTAAAAGAAATTACCGCTGTACAATGGTATTCAATGGTTGCATGAAGCCCATCAGAACTATACAACTATGTAGTCGCTGTGCTATCTTGTTGCATAAAATGAAAATAACATTCCACTATATATTCCATATGTAGAGGTCCACTGCAGTGTTGTCTAGTTGCTACTGCCTCGACCATCCTGTGGCTAGGAGTTGTGTTGATTTTACCGTCGTCTGACACATATTTTACCCAGTTTAGAATTATGTCTTGAGTTTTTATAATGGCATTTACAGAATGAAAGATATCCGCGATTTCGTGGATTTTCACTGTTCTTTTATATTCACTGATTAATGTTCATAACATGCCAATATGTAGGACAGCAATTGGTTATCTTAAATCTGGTTCTATTATTACCTTAGATGTTAGAACATGAAACCCAAACAAAGTTAGACATGGATCATGATACAGTTACAAAGAGTGTTTAAACCTGACTTTCCAACTTGATATGACCTTAGATGTTGCTAGGACGCAAAACAGAAACAAACCAATAGAAACATGACCAGGCATTTTTTAGCGTTTCCTTGGCAATGCTAATAATTCTACGGAGGAATATCCTCATTTCCGCGGAAATTCCCCCTTGGTGTAACAACCACGGCTTCGTTCTGGCAGAACCCGCTAGGTGCCGCCATGGTCTGCTTGATTTCTGATTTCGGACAACTAAGCTGCTATGGCTTGGTTCTGTCGGAACCCGCTTAGTGGCGCCAGGTTATCGGCCAGATTTCCGCGGGTTTTTTTGAGGGGGGTGGGGGGGTTGTCACTTTCATCCCTGTGTAAAGTCCACGGCTGGAATCTGTGTTTGTGTAGGCAAGCTATAGTGAAATCAATACAGGCAAAAAGAGAAAGAAGGAGTATAAAGAGTGAAAAGTAGAGGGAGAGCCTAGCCCTCAGATTTATTATTTATAGTGGTAGATGGATCTGGTATGGCATATCACCTGACCTTATTCTCCAATGAGAATCAAGCATCTAAAGCTCCACCAATGAACATCAAGCATTCCTGTGTCCCCATGGTTACAGCGCTCTGCCCACTACCACCATGCAGCGTGGCTCCCTTGGCCACCACCTGCCCTGAGCTGAGTGTGTGGTGATCCGTAACTAACAGAGGGGGGGGAGGGGGTAGTGAGTAGTGCTCCAAGTGCCCCTTACACACTATCTGACTAACACACAATGACTATTGACCATGAGTAAAGTATCACCAGCAACTACATAAACATTGCTTCGTAGCCAGGCACTCGGCATTATTAAGACAGGGCAAGGACTGGTTGGTTCAGTGTCAGGATAATGTGATTGAGTGGGATATCAGGTCATGGTGCTGGTGGCCTGATCTCCCAGTGGGGCAGCACTGTAAAGTCACCTGGCTCTATATACCTTTTACAACAATAGACCATTTGCATCCCCCCACCAGTGCATTTTATCGAAATATTTTACACCTGCATTTAAGATACATTTTATCGGTAAACCAAAGTGACAATAAATTCTTACTCCCTTTTCAGTGTGAATATGGTTTTTGCTGTCGACAGGATGTAAAATCAACACCAATCAATCCTGAATCCAGTGCTGGGGATGAGTAGTCCTGATGTTTCGTGAACTCCTTACATAAAGGATTTATCCAGTACAGGGGTGAACACACACCATATAAAAAAGCTGGCGAAAACTGCTTTAGTCTGGAACAGGAAGTAGAAACTCTGGCTCCAGTGTCAAATGGCTACCCATATTGGCACAGAGTTGGTGAAATGGGAGAGAATGCAAAAAAATTGGCGGCAATAAAACGCTGTCAGCTTAATTTTTTTAATTCCTAAGACTACATGTTTTATTATATATTTCAAATCAAACGTAGCGGGTAAATATGAAGATTCATGTGAAGAATATATTTTGCTTCTTAAATTAAGAATTTACCAGTTCAATTCATTTCCCCGCCATGTTGAAATTCTTCGCCCATTTTTCTAATAGGATGGTTTTCACCCTTGTACTGCAAGTGTGGGGTGAATCTTTTATCTATGAACTGACAGGTAGTAGAGGGATAGATGGTTAAGTGAAGTCATGAAAGCGTGATAATTTGTCATTTTGAAAGCGTGATAATTGTCCACTATCTGTGGTTGCACTAATGAGTGTTACATACATAGTTAAGGCATGAAAACAATGTCCATGATTACGTGCATGCAGATGCTGCCTTGGGCTGGTGTCTCACTCATTTGTGTTCAGTTGTGGCTGCCATCGTCGTGTCTAGTCAACACAGCGACAATGACCTTGAATCTTGTTGAGGGCCTCGAGGTTGCCCCTATCATCGCTCATTATCACGTGACCTACTCGTAAGCATAGTTAGCGCTGAATGGAGAGGGACAACCAGCCAGTGTTGAACTTGTCTGAGCCCGTTTGAACTTGCCGGAAATGGACTTTCCTCTTCTCGTTTTCGCGAGAACTCAGTGACAGCCAATCAGAGCTGTTCTTTTTTTCTTTGCAAATGGCGTCCCCCATAGGGGGCAGCCATTTGCAATAGAAAAGAACAGCT
The DNA here is from genome assembly GCA_030323885.1 of Branchipolynoe longqiensis. Lineage (NCBI taxonomy): Eukaryota > Metazoa > Annelida > Polychaeta > Phyllodocida > Polynoidae > Branchipolynoe > Branchipolynoe longqiensis. The sequence continues at coordinate 34,199,469 of CM059203.1, read as the reverse complement.
CTGATTGGCTCAAATTATGGAAATGTCCCAGTCGAATACATCCATTATTTTTTTAGTAGTTTCCTGTTAAGACATTGTCACACATTTATGTATCTTTTGCACAGATTTAAGTGTTTGAAGTATATTTGAAACTTATCTACATCGACCACTGTTTAAATCACACAATATCAGTACTTAAAGAATGGGAAACTCATCCTGCAAGGGTATGGTCAACATGGGACAGTGGTCACCCGATTTTCCTCCTTTCCTCTCTGTGGACCCTTCTCGACCTACTCCTCGATAGGGCACCTTATATAGGGTATGCACTGATGTCACGCTAAACGGAGGTGCGGCCATTGTGGAGATACAGCACAATAACAAACCCAACCTGATCAATGCATTGTCAATGGCAGTGAGCAATCTTCATACAGAAAAAGTGAAATATCTCTAAAACCACACCACCTAGAAACAAATCGCTAGGTACACATATAGAAAACATATTCAACGAATAGATTATATTAAATTTATACGGTTAGGGTTCTGGATTTCTATTAATTTTGAATGAAATAGACGTTTTTGCACTGCGCATACCAGCAAACCCTATGGGTTGTTTACTGGTTGGTATCACCACAATGGCCGTGCATCCGGTTGGTGACATCACATGAATACCCTATATAGCTGCATAATCCGATGAAGGCATCACATTTTCAAAACCAATACATTCACCTAAATTTGATCTTAAATATTAGTGTACTTATTAAGAAAAGGCTGCTAACCCAATTTACTAGATAGAGCATGTTATTACTGAAGCCTATGGTGTTAGAATATTTGCGTACTTACCAAAATTAATTCTGCTTGCTTTCACTTTAAATATCTCAAAAGTTAGACATTTAAGACAAATTTTACTTCAAATTGGAGTAAAGTCGATTATTACAATCAATCTCGGAAAATTGCAGAAACGCAAAACCATCGGACTATGCAACTATAAGCATCAGTTTAAATTAAAATGGTTGCCTAATATTCTTTTTTATTCCTTTAATTAAATTTGCTTAATTTGATGAACACCTTTTTTTCCCCAATCAAATCATTTGCTTAGATTTTGCCTATATATCCAAGTTAAACACTGGTGCACCGTTTATAGCGGTTTGGTTCTCCTGTGTTACGCTGGTAAAGGGGTAAACAAAGCAGTTGGTTTGCACACCAAAATTAATTCTGACTGATTTTACTTCAAATCTCTGCAAAAATCGATTCGATCCTATAGATCCACCTTTACATAACGATGTACTTAAAGCTGCATAGTCCGATGAAGTATACAATTTTCAAAACCAAAACAATTATCTAGAATTGATTCTACATATCTAACTTCGATACACATGCACTTATTAAGCATCTGTTGCCACATAGAAGGGAATACTGAGGCAATTTAATACACGATAACACGGTTTGGCCATATATGGGCATGTCCTAATTTCGCGAGAACGAGGCCACTTCCGGTTATAGGTAAACAAACACTGATAGCCTTGAGTTTGCCTGAACGCACAGTGCAAAGCATTAGTTTTATTCAAAATTAAGAGAAATCTAGAACCCTAACCATATCAATTTAATATAATCTTTTTGTTAAACATGTTTTCTATATGTAATCCAATTAGTTTGTTTCTAGGTAGTGTAGTTTTAGAGATATTTAACGTTTTCTGTATCAAGATTGCTCACTGCCATTGACAATGCATTGCCGCAATTGCGTTTGCCGGTATGCGCAGTGCAAACCGTTAGTTTTATTAACAATTAATAGAAATCAAGAACCCTAACCTTATCAATTTAATATAATCCTTTTGTTAAACATGTTTTCTATATGTATTCCAATTAGTTTGTTTCTAGGTGGTGTAGTTTTAGAGATATTTAACGTTTTCTCTCTGAAGATTGCTCACTGCCATTGACAATGCATTGAGTATGCCGGTACCAGCAGTGCAAAACGTCAGTTTTATTCAAAATGAATAGAAATCCAGAACCCTAACCATATCAATTTAATATAATCTTTTTGGTAAACATGTTTTCTATGTGTATTCCAATCAGTTTGTTTATAGGTGTTGTACTTTTAGAGATATTTAACTTTTTCTCTCTGAAGATTGCTCACTGCCACACTGGTGATACTGCGATGTGCGTTTTGTTTACCTGCGAACAGGAATTAGGTCAAGATGGCCGCCAAACCGTGTTATGGTGTATAGAACCAGTTACTGTTAAAGTATGGTTTCAGAGTTTTGGCATGCTTGCCAAAACTAATTTGACATGTTTTGACTTCAAATAGCTCAAAACTAAAGCCCCAGTCACACCTACCCGGACGAGCCACGGATTTTGAGCCGGTGTCGTATTGTCAGCGCCCGGTCATCGTCAGCGGCCTGTCGTGGCTTCTGCGCATGCGCGGATTTTAAGACATATGCAAAAGACCCATTCCCTCGCCGGCTACAAGCTCAGGCACGGTACCTGGCTGTGTTAGGGACCGATTAGGCCGAAATCTATTGAATGCGATCATATTTAACAGAATTAATACTCAAATAATGAAATTTAATTAAATTAACCTTAAATTCCAAGCGATATTAACGTAGCAGCTCGATCAGCGTCGAATCGCCGAGTGTAAACAAAACAAATAGCAGTGATCGCCGCAACGTGCGAAAATCCGCGCATGCGCAGAAGCCACGACAGGCCGCTGACGATGACCGGGCGCTGACAATACGACACCGGACCAGTCTCCCGGACAGCCCCGGATAAAATCGCTATTTTCGTAGTTTTTTGCCTCGCGGTCACATACCCGGACGGTGCGATACGGGGGTGGTCCGGGCCTGTTTCGCTACTACTACTACTACCATGCCGGACGGCCCCGGATGTTTTAAACATTTTAAAACATCCAGGGTGGGCCACGGACGAGCCACAGATCGCCACGGACCACGGAGGCTCGTCCGGCTTCTGATCCGGGTAGGTGTGACTGGGGCTTTAGCCATTTAAAATAAGTTACTTCAAACTAAAGTAAGGTAGATTATAACAATCAATTTAATATATTTATCTCAGAAAAATGACAGAAACTCAAAAATCGGACTATGGAACTTTAATTAACAGTTATATCTGCAAAGATGGAATATTAAGTCAACATAATAGAACCTGCCACTGCTCCCTGGCATCAAAACCGGTAATGTCCAGCATTTTAAAGGGCGCGCCAAAATCAATTGTGCATATTTTAAGTTCAAATATCTCCCCCCCCCCCCACCCCCACCAGTTAGCTATTTATAATTAAAGTTAATTCAAACTAAAGTCAAGTCGATGAAGTTTGGCATAACATGATTTGTTTAATGTGGCAAAGACTCAAGACCATCTTATTGCATAATTTTAACCTTTACAGGCATGTGATTTCTCCAGTTTTAACCGGAATTCCATTTATTTTCTGGCCGCCGAAACCGGAACACCTCTGAAATACACTATTTGCATCCCTCTCGTGACTCAGTGGAATGCTGTGTGTGCCCATGATAACCTGCACCCAATCACATGCCTGCCTATAACATCCCAGTCTCTTTGAATCACTGCAGTGTGAATACTCAGGAGCGTGTGTTTTGTTGTTAATTTAGTAGTACGCAAAATAGTTAGAGCATTCTAAGCACTTTTATTATATAAAATTGTGGCCAAAAGTGTGGAATAATTACTAACGGTATAGTAATAATCTAGATTCAGTAATACCTATTAGAAGGCCAATTTTTAACAGATTTAATCTCAATAACATGGCACAATGGTAATGGTGTATTCTGCACTGACCTCTCAGGAAACGAGCCACACAGACAGCTAGGCGTGGTGAGTGATTGCATCAGGAAGCCTAGGTAGCGAAATGGTTAGGATGCTAGCTCCAGAATGGCAAGAACTCCAGGTTTATCCTGCACTAGACGCAATGTTCTCACTGGTTGGTGTGACGAGAATCCTGTACAAGCCAGGTGGTGTACGGTCTGTGAACCTACCTTGTGTATGTATATATATGTAAGTGCATTGCCTCTATGTGCGTAATTTACCACGCAAACAAGGAGCCCATGTTATGGAATTTTTAATGAACAAGACATGTAAAACAGTAAGTACAGTGAGGAAGCAATATGATGAGTTGGAAAGTTCGACTCAGGCCCTCGACCCCTTGCGTATGACTTCGTTTGAAGGGTTGGGTGGGCGGCTGAGTTGAGTTGGTCTGCTGAGTTGCTCGTCTGACTGCCGGGTTGGAAGTGAGGAATAGTGTTCGTCGATTTCCGATGAAGGGCCTGTGACGTCACGGTCTCGTGACGTCATAGTCTCGTGGGGTGGTTCTGGGTGTGTCCAGTAGGGGGAGGGAGGTAAGGTGGGGGGAACAGACCAGATGGCGCCACCGTAGGGCTCCCTGTTCGCGCGCAAATTACCCATGTTGGTGAACCATCATGAACAATTGTAAGCATTAACTGACTTATGGATGTAGGCTATTTATAAGACTTACGATTCCAGGGAGATGAGGGTAGTTGTCTGCACTGATCTCTCGGGCAAGGCACCACATAGACAGACAGGTATGGTGATTGCATCAGGGAGCCTAGATAGGCTAATGTTTGGAACCCTAGCCTCGGAATGGCAGAAGCATCGGTTTGAGTCATGCGCTAGATGCAATGTTCCCTTTGTTTGCATCACCTACCCCCCCCCCCCCCCATGACAGTAATAAGAGATAGCGGAGATTATTGGTGAGGTGTGACGTGTTATAAAGTTAGTTGCCATAACAACAGTAGCTGACAACTATTGTGCCAACTAATCGCAGTTATTTATAAGACTCACGATTCCAGGGAGATGAGGGTAGTTGTTTGCACTGATCTCTTGGACAAGGCGCCACATAGACAGACAAGTAGGGTGATTGCATCAGGGAGCCTAGAGAGGCTAATGGTTGGAACCCTAGCCTCGGAATGGCAGAAGCATTGGTTGAGTCATACGCGAGATGCAATGTTCACTTTGTATGCATCACCCGCCCCCCTCCATGGCAGTAATAAGAGATAGCGGAGATTATTGGTGAGGTGTGATGTGCCATAAAATTAGTTGCCATAACTACAGTAGCTAACAGCTATTGTGCCAACTAATCGCAGCTATTTATAAGACTTATGATTCCAGGTAGATGAGGGTAATTGTCTGCACTGCTCTCTCGGGCAAGGCACCACATAGACAGACAGGTATGGTGATTGCATCAGGGAGCCTAGATAGGCTAATGTTTGGAACCCTAGCCTCGGAATGGCAGAAGCATCGGTTGAGTCATATGCTAGATGCAATGTTCCATTTGTTTGCATCACCCCATGACAGTAATAAGAGATATTGGTGAGGTGTGATGTGCTATAAAGTTAGTTGCCATAACTACAGTAGCTAACAGCTATTGTGAAACTAATCGTAGGCGACTGGTAAGCAGGGTTTGTTCGCCCCACTGCTTTATTATTTGGGCTCAAATTCAAACACACTTTAAAAGAAATTTAATTATATTCCATCACTCGTTAAAATTGTATTTATTATATATATATATATATATATATAACCCTCTCTGATGATATTCAAATTTAATTTATCAGTGTTATTAATATTGTGAATTGAGGCTAATTTCAGGTCGTCAAGAAAGGATGTTAACTATCAATTCATTCTGACCAAGGAAAAAATGTAATGCTTCAGATCCTTCTTTGTTTATTCTGATACCATTATGTGCATGGTAGAGTATTTAGTTCTATATAGACTTATTGGTTGATGTTCATACATTTGATACTATATATATATATATATATTATGTATGTATTATTAGTTTGCACTGACCTCACAGACAGGAAGCCAGCTGGTTAGGACACCTGCCTCGGAATGGCAGTAGTGTAGGTTCGAGTCGCATTCTAGACACAATGTTCCTTTTGTTTATATTCCCCACCCCCCAACGCCATGACACTGGTGCCATGACCAGGATCCTGTAAAGCTATGTGCTGTGTGTTTGGTGAACCTACCCTGCGTTGTAAGTGCATTGCCTGTTTGTGTGCAATCATAAGCATTAAGCGACTTATGGACAAACCTTGTGTGTGTATGTATATATATATACATATATAATATGTTTGTATCCTAAAGTTTCTATTCAAACTAACAAACCTAATTTATATTTTCCTCTTCTACTCGCTTTTTTCACCCACTCTATATAAGAGTCGTGTTAGAAATTTGTTTACAAATTCTAATGTGACAAACATAGAAATGTCTGTATATTCATTTCATGTAATAAATATTGTTAACATTGTTTTGTATAATGACCCCTTTTGTAAGTGTGTGTGCAGAAAGTTTGCAATTACAGCAGCAGTTAAGCGAAGAAAAGAAAATTATCTTAAAGGTCTTTGGGAATTTCTCTTTAATTTGTACTGAATTTTGTACTTCTTGCAAGCTCGCTAATTTGATTTTGTTGGTATATTTTGACGGTGGATATACTTTATTTTGAAGCAGACCTCGGAGGCAAGTTTTTACTGTAGGGGGGTCACTATCACCAGTTTATGGTACTGCCCAACTGGAAGCTCAAGCTCTCGGCATCAAGCTAAAGCTAAGATTCCATATATGCGTTTGTTTGTTTGTTGTTTTACGTCCTAGCGACATCTAAGCTCATATCAGGACGGGCCATATATGCGGTATGCGACATAGATACCCAATGCATTTTAAGGATATTTTGCTCCAAATTTGTGATGGAAAGTAAAAGATTCTGTTGTTTCCTATGGCAATCGCAACAGTGGTATTCGCATTCGCACCGATCGCTTCATGGGTCAATTCACTTGCCGCGTTCGTGTTCGTATTCGCATTCGGTCTGTGTATTTACATGCTTTGCCATTCTTTGCCGCATTCGCTTACTGCGTATATCGAATCTTAGCTTAACTGTCACAAGGATAGTGTTACTGGGATATTATTGTCTTCTATGTTCTTGTATAGTCCTGCCTGTAGATTTCCTGCATAACTAAGTTAACTCTTGTAGCTCTAAACAAATACTTTTCTTTTTGGAAGGTAAATGCACTAAATTAAGAGGGATTATTGTGGGTTTTATGATGGCCTTATTTGGGTTATATTGTCTTTATATCAATCAATCAATAGGATACAGCTATAATAGGCCTTGGACCTGTTAGCCGCTCTTAATTAATAGAAATGGAGACCGTTCTTCAGATGTGGTGGATTATATGTTTAATCCAATTGGAAATTTAATTTATTAAACTCAATCTCTTCAGGATAATAAGCCATTGGTTTAAATGGACCCGGTATAGACTGCTGAGACGTGTACTGTACTCCGACAAATGCTCTCCAAGCATACCTTTGCAGGTTTTCAGTTTATGCAACTGTATACATGGGGGGAGAGAGCTGAAATGGTTGCTCATGTTGTGTTGTAGTTAGTGCAGCAGCACTGACAAGGCTTTTAGACAACCATATAGAGAAAAATGTTAGAATTTGCAATCTAAAAGGCTAAATGTAAAGTTCAAATATTTATTTCTCATAACCAGCTACTTTTTGTGTGAATAATTGATTAAACCATGTAGATTAATAGACTTTAAGAGTTGAATTGAGAGCTTTCTGTGGCTGCCATCTTGGTGGTTGCTGTGGATTCCCCTGTGTGTGCGGAACCCCTCAAGGTCATGTGATGAGGGAATGCCACCTATGATGTCATTCATACATCACAGACTTCAACACTCTCCTCCCACATGTTCAGTTGTATGAACTGAAAAAACTAAGCAACGGTATGTTTGGAGAGATTTGATGCTGGATTCGGTTGTATCTGGGTGAGGTATACCAGGCGACTTTTAAGGCGGTTGCATTGATGTGTAGTTATATATGATAACAAAATACTTGTCGGTGATAATTGATCGTTGTTAATCAATGAGGATATGGAGAATAAAACAGACTATTTCTTTTCTTACTTAATGGTGATTATTAAGTTGCTGTGTATGCTGAATATAAAAAAAGTATGTAGTTTATTGGAAATAAAGTTATTTAAAATAAATTGTTTCAGAGTACCTCAATTCCATCCTGGTTGTATCATGTCTTTTAATCTCATCCAACTGTATGCATGGCACAGTGACTGATGTGTCGTTTCATAATAAATAATTGACTAAGTAGCACCCGGTATTTCTTGTGAAATTATAATCCAGTGTATTCTGTCACTGCACTCACAAACAAAAATGTGTTCATCACATTTATACACTTATATTACGTTTCATGCAAAATTCTGAAATGGTCAAATATGTTTTAGATGAGAGCAAATTGATTTCAGTCTCAATTTCAAAGTACCTATATTTGTGGCAAGTGACACCAACATTTAACTCACAAGATAGCTATAATGTCAACAAACAACACAACCAAATGGTATGTTGGAACTCCAACATTTGCTGATGCTGCACAGTGTAGGCTTCTATATGGGTGTAATACTCCGGAATAAAGGTCATTGCTTGATTGGTAATGAGATCTCCCATCATGGTAAAAATTGCTGGCTACAGATTCTAATCGAATAAATATAGCTATAATATGAAAGAAGCATGATGCTTTATAGGGGGAGTTATTAAGCAAATTGCATATAAATTAACACATTGCAAAGATGTGCTATATTTATATTTCAACCTCTCGTTTTGCAACGCCCAAGGGTGGTTATAATCTGTCTTCTCGACAGAGGGCGCCACGAGGCAAGTCCGAGAATAGTTGCAAAGTTATCACTTGTAGGAGAATGTACTGATTTCGTCCGAAATGCCACCACTTCCAAACTGTACACGTCGGAATTAGATTATTTGGAAGGCCAAACCAACACCAGAGGTGCCCGACGAAGGACGAGTGCATGTCATACTTGAAATGTCGTAATTTAGAATGAGACTTGACCCATCAGAAATGTAAACATCATAAACAATACATGTGTCAGCGACGGACGAGTTGTGAGGTGAGGAAACGACACTGTTTTATTCTATGCACTTTGTGACACCGAGTTGACATTCCTGAATGTGTCAGTATTTATTAAGCATGGAACAATGAATATATACGTTGGTTGATATCCCACATCTTGAATATGTGTATGACTAAAACAAACCGTATCTTTAGCCTAATTTATCGTCGCGAGACCTGGGTGTGGCGCCCCCTATATTCGATCTTTTGGAACAACCAAGTGGCGCCACTGGTTTGTAGATTTATAGAGAAAACATACTTACTGTTATTTAATCATTTTTGTTAATTATAGCTGTATCCTATTGATTGATTGATTGATTGAAAAGCTCAATCGTTAGTGTAAAACAACACAGTGTCACACTGTTGACACACAACAAGAGTGTCATTCACTCATTGCCTATCACCGGTGTCATACTAGTCACAGAAATCGTGTATTGATACCAAACTAGACTATGCTGCATTGCAGCCAAGACTAGTTTTATATCAATCCATGATAGGTAAGTTCTGTATCTCTAATAGTGGAAATGCAGTGTTCATTATTTATTGCACTGCTCTAATATTTAGTTTATTATTAGCTATAAATACTAAATTTGTAATAATTTAGAGCAGACGGGATGGCCGAATGAGTTAGAGCGTCCGTCTCCCGTGTTGGTAGATCGTGGGTTCCAACCCTGGTCAAGTCAAACCAATGACTTAAAAATGTATACTTGTCGCTTCCTAGCCTGGCGCTCAGCATTATTAGGATAGGGCAAGGACTGGTTGGCTCAGTGTCAGGATAATGTGACAGTGGGATATCAGGTCATGGTGCTGGTGGCCTGGTCTTCCAGTGGGGCAGCACTATTAAGTCGCCATGAGTGCACACTGTCACAAATCGGTACCCGTCCTGATATGACCTTAGATGTTGCTAGGACGTAAAATAACAACAAACAAACATGTAATAATTTATTGTGGACTGAATATTGAAATTAAAAGATAGGGCTTTCTTTTTCCATTTCTGTTATTGCTTTTTGTTCCAACTCAACTGGGATAAATTGACAATATTACTGGTTTAATGGTACCATTAGGAGGGCATACTTTCTGCATTGAGTGCTATTCTATGTGTCTTATTTTACTATGCCTGCAGTTTTCGTTTGTTGTTTTGTCATTACATTATAAATTAAGTCATTTTAACCTAAGATAGGCAGCAATACTTTATGGATATTGTAGTATTGACTTAGTTTGAAGTCTAGGAATATTTCAATAATCGCATGTTTGTTATGTGGCAGTTATAATGAAGGCATTAGTTGTTGCTGGAGTTTTTTTCCCTTCTGAATTCGTAGAATTTCATTGTTTATTTCTGTGTGATGTGTTCTGATATTTCGCCGGGTGTTGATAGGAGTGATATTGGGTGCAGACCATTTGCGTGTCTCAAATTTGGCCAACTGCATTCGGTATTTTGGTGATACACACAATAATTGCAATTTCCATGCATCTGGGGGCACTATCAGAAGGCTGACCTGAGCAGACACAGGTAAACACTCCTGGGCAAAGGAACAGATCAAGACAGCACCACTGCTGTCGAGCGTTGAAAACAAGCACCCTCACGGGAGCTTATACGTTATGGGCAGAGTAAATACCTCGTCAATAAAAAATTAAAAAATTAAAAATCACCAGCGCCCAAGGTTAATGCTCTGGTCAGCTAAGCTCTTCAGGAGCAGGTTTCCAATATGATCAGCCTCTGGTGATAACACGATGGTACAGACTAGGTCTAGGTAGCTGAGACAATAAATCTTGAACTCATAGCTTTGCCTTTGACTCAGCAGGGGTTCAAACCCACAACCAAACCACCCCCCCCACCCCCGCCCAACAAATTAGCGAATACATCAAGACTCTCAGAGGTAAATTCTCTCTGGGTCTCAGTGACTTGTGGGTCAGTTCATTGAGAGTCACTTGTAGAAGATTTACAGTTGTGGGTTTAAATTGAGACATTTTTCCCGGGGGTAATTTCGAATCCCACGACGTGGCACACGGGAATCAAGCACTCAACTCGTTCGGTCATTCCATGTTGTTTGGTTAATACCCCTGTCACACTACGACGTAAGAGCCAACGTAAGCCTGGCGTAGGTCACTTTTGGTCATTACGTTGAGGTGCATTGGGTTAAGTTATAATGACATCAGAATGATGTTAGACCGACGTCGAGATACGTCGGCGCATGTCAAAGTTTTGAACATGTTCAAAACTTTCGACATAACTCCAACATAAGGGTTTACGTTCGCCGTACGTTCTGTACGCATTCGGCGAACGTCGATGACGTTAGATGGATGTTATTAAAATGCTGGTCACTACGTTGCACTACGTTGACCCACATTAAAGCCGGTGGAAATGTCCATGCGGCATAATGGGAACATCAGGAGAATGTATGCTGAACGTACGTCCAATGTACATTCAGCATTTCGCCAACGTTTCATGACGTAAGTAACATAAGGTAACGTAAAGCAACGTAGTTCTGGCGATCGAATAACGTTAAAAACATACCGTCAGCATAATTATGTTGTCCTCTCTCATTGAATGACGCTATCACTACGCTTTACCGATGTTACGCTCTCGTCAACTACGCTGCAACCACGTTCAACTTGTGCCAAAATTTGAATACTATGCTGAGAAGTTCAATGTTTTTCACGTTCTCCCTATGCTGACGTCGTTATGTCATAGTGTGACAGGGCCTTTAGTGTATCATCCATCATATGTAAAGGGCCCAATGGGATCTGATCCATTCCTGGTGATTAGTAATAGTAGTGAAGTAGCCGGAGAGATAATCTAATTTGGGTGGGTTAAAAAAGATATTCAAAAAATTAAATTGCCGGAGTATAAAGAACTGATATGCAACCAATATTATTCTCATCTAATTACCGAAAATAAGCAAATTAAGCCTCTCTGTTCATAGCCTACCAAGTCAGCAGTGGATAAGTAATATACATCCTGATACAGGCTTTTAGCCTACCTAATCAGTAGGGGATAAGTAATGGACATTCTGATACAGGCTTATAGCCTACCAAATCAGTAGTGGATAAGTAATAGACATCCTGATACAGGCTTATAGCCTACCAAGTCAGTAGTGGATAAGTAATAGCGAATGGTAGACAGGAAGTGTGAACACATATTTGTCTCAAAGTAATAGGCATCCTGATACAGGCGTATAGCCTACCAAACCAGTAGTGGATAAGTAATAGACATCCTGATAGCTTATAGCCTATTAAATCAGTAGTGGATAAGTAATATACATCCTGATACAGGTTTATAGCCTACCAAACCAGTAGTGGATGAGTAATTGACATCCTGATACAGGCTTAGAGGTTACAAAACCAGTTCTGGATAAGTAATAGACATCCTAACAGTGATACAGACTTATACTGTTTAGTGTTATCCTTATAGGGCTAGCCTACAAATCACTAATGGAAAAGTAACAAATGCTGAAGTCGCGACCCTGTGAACTGGGTAGAAGTTTGGTCTGCGCGACCTTTATTTGCATTGTTACATGTGGCACTAAGGCTGGGTGGGTGCTTTATGACATCATGCGTCACGTCATGCGTCACATGAGCTGTGTTCAAGTTACAGTCGGCAAGTCAGTTAATCTTATTAGCAATACTGCTGTCAGTTTTAAGTGTAGTCTCTCATAAAGTGAATAGACTCTAGGCAATACTTCATGTTGGGTAATACTACCAAAATGGTTTAATTAAAAAAAATTCTTTTTAGGGTGGGAGGCATTGCTGCAGGAGAGTTTTGTGTGTACGCGGGGCGTCATCACAAGAATACTGTTGTCTAAAGCACCAGTCACACGAGGCCTGCGTTCGCTTACGATCGATTCGCAAGCATTTTGCAATTAAATTACGACCATCTTACAACCACCTTACGACTAATCGCTGAGTTCTCGACGAGCGATCGCCGACTGATCGCCGACCATTTCGGCCCATTTTGGTCGCAAGGAGGTTGTCGCTGCAGCACTGACAATCTCCTTGCGACCTCTGGCGTCTCCACCTATATTATCATATTTGGAGATGCGATGTGGCGCGTGGCCGTTGTAAGTAACAATGACGTCGGAATGTCGCCCCGTGCATCATTGTCGTCATGGCGACGTATTAAAATAGTTTGTAACAAATTGTTTCATTTTTGTCGCAAGGAACTTGCAGGCTTTTGGTCGCCAAGTGACCGCAAGCGAACAAAGGTCGTCGTGTGACTGGGGCTTAACTAAACCTGTTGCTGGTATTTGGTGGGGTATAATAATACAAATTTTAATTATCATTCTTTTTAAATTACGAATAAATTTTCTTCCTTTTTTGTAAAGGTAAAATGGTAAAGCATAATTATTAAGTAAGGAAAACACAACATAAAATATTGTCTCGAAGCAGTATCTCTTTGAATTGATTTGGATATTTGGTTCAAGTACGTATGCAGTCATGACAATTTTACAATAATTTAGTACCAGGTTAAATTCACCCATACGACACATACCTAGTAGGCCTGTGGTCGTCGTGAATATGGCCTTTGCTGCCGACACGGCGTTAAGCAACCACTAATCAATCAATCTTGTAGGCCAACCAATATTAACTTTAGTCTTTTCCTTTACACGTCAAATATGTAACTAAAGGAAAAATGAAGCCACACAGTTGAACTTAGTAATGTCAACACAAGTAATGTGGTTCTGCGTTGACAAAGGGAAATTAAGATGGATCACTAGTTTAAGGGTCAACAATGCACATCTATTTAATGATAGTATGTGATAGGCGTAGAAAGAAGTTCCATTATGAAATTTGTAAAAAAAATAAAAAGTAGTGCCTAGCGAATCAACTGGGTTGCTTAAAGTTGCATAGTCCGATGAAAACATCAAATTTTCAAAACCAAAATGTTTATCTAGACTTAATTCTACATATTCAACTTTGATACTGGTGCATTTATTAAGCATGTTGTGCTGCGTAGCAGGTCGTAATAAGTCAATTTAATAGAACCTTTTACTACTAAAGTCTGTGGTGCCAGAGTTTTGGCGTGCTTGCCAAAATTAATTTGGAATGTTTTGATGTCAAATATCTCCAAAGTTAGCCATTTAAAATAAAAGTTACTTCAAGCTAAACTAAAGTAGACTATACTGATTAGCATAATGTATTTATCTAAAAAAATGTCAGAAATTCAAAAGCATCGGACTATGCAACTTTAATAATCTACTTGTGTGCCTGCAACAGTATGGCTAACATGTCCCCTTAATCAATATGTGTAATCCCAGTTCCGCTGGTTCATCAGGAAGGACTGAAGCTGAGACCCAGCCTGCTGGTGTAATGATTTCAATTTACCCCCTTTTCAAGTTACCCCGGGGAATCTGAAAACTTTTTAATTTCCCCGGATGGAAATTAAAACGTTTTCAGATTCCAGGGGGGAGGGGGAAATTAAAAACAGTTTTCAGATTCCTCCCCCTATTTTCAAATTCCCCCCTCTGGGAATTTAAAATTGTTTTAAAAACTTTTAAAAACGTTTTAAAATTCAGACCTATAATATTTTTTTCTTAGCCATCTTGGAGACTTTTTGTGTCATTTGGGGTGAAATATGTTTTGTTGTACTAGTAATAATTTCCATTATGCTATTCTCTGTGTATTATTATACTTGTCATGAAAAATAACAAAAAATAACAAAAATAAAGAAAATTCCCCCAAAATGGGGGGAGTGAAAGTTAAAACGAGGGAGGGAACTTGAAAACGTTTTCAAATTCACCTGGGATGAATTTGAAAACATTTTCAAGTTCCCAAGGGGGACTTGAATCAGGGGGGAATTTGAAATCTTTACACCGGGTCACAGCTTCAGCTGACACAGCGGGAGTTGAGGTTGGTTCTGCTCCAAGCCCCATTATTCGCAATAGTCCCTATATGTTGAACTTGCTTTGCAGCTATTGTGTAATATACATTTGTTTCTAATGAAGATTCCCGTGAAATTCCCCTAGAAAATATTTTACATTAGATAAAATAACACTTTGTGTTTGTGTAATCATCACCTCTCCTACCTTCCGACATGTAAGGTGAAGCTGCGACCCGGTGTTGCAGTTTCCGTGGTATGCCAGTTTGCGAGGGACACATCGCTTCTGCGCATGCGTCAAAATCGAACAGCATCGTCACTAACCTTATAAATTTAATATAATCTTTTTGCTAAAGATGTTTTCTATATGTGTACCAAGCAATTTGTTTCTAGGTGGTGTGGTTTTAGAGATATTTCACTTTTTCTGTATTTTCTGTATGAAGATTGCTCACGACCATTGACAATGCCTTGAGTTTGATGGTATGCGCAGTGCAAAACATTAGTTTTATTCAAAATTAATAGAAATCAAGAACCCTACCCGTATCAATTTAATATAATCTTTTTGGTACACATGTTTTCTATATATGTGTACCAAGGGATTTGTTTCTAGGTGTGGTTTTAGAGATATTTCGCTTTTTCTGTATGAAGATTTGCTCACGGCCATTGACAATGCATTTGAATGTATGTGTCCTTCTCAAACTGGCGTACCGAGGAAACTGCAATACCGGCATGCTGGGTCACAGCTTCAGTCTTTCCTGAGGGACAAGCAGAACTCGGAACACAATTATTGACTCGCCTTAGGCAATAAATAATGTTGCTTATATCACACTATCAAGTGGCTATTATATACTATGTGTCTGTGGCACATGTGTTTGTACAGATAAGAATTTAAGCGATAATATTTTCCATGACACCATGAGTTTAATACTTTATGTGAGTGTGATTGGAATGTTTGGAAAACTCACCGCAAATTATCAGTGGCTCAGGACAAGGCTAAGAAAAGCAACACCAACAGCAATGAAATTAAACAAAAAACTAAAAATTATCAGGTACATACCAGGGCTCACAATGCCAAATGGCAGACTCTACCTTTAGGTCAGTTCATCAGGAGTCACTCGTAGAAAATTGAGAGTCGCGGGTGTAGGGTTTTAGCTGGCTAATATCTATTTTAGCCGCAACGGTGGCTAAAACCAGCTAAAACTAGGTTTTAACCAATTGTTTACAGTTTTAACCGACTAAAACTGCCTATAACTGGTTAAAACCTCCAGGATTGCATGTGACCTTGGCTAATATATAGGCAATGGATTACATACACACCTAGCCAGTTGTATGAACATTTTAAAGACTTAATTAAAGTTGCATAGTCCGATGAAAACATCAAATTTTCAAAACCAAAACAATTATCCAGATTTGATTCTACATATCCAACTTAGATACTGTTGCCCATATTAAGCACTTGTTGCCATATAGAAGGGCATACAGAGTCAATTTAATAGAACCTGTTACTGCAGAAGCCTATGGTGTCAGAGTTTTGGCGTGCTTGTCAAAATTATTTGTGGATGGTTGCACTTCAAATATCTCAAAAGTTAGACATTTAAAATAAAAGTTACTTCAAACTAAAGTAAGGGCGGCTATAACAATCAATTTAATATATTTAACTCAGAAAATGACAAAAACTCAAAACCATCGGACTATGCAACTTTAAATTAATATCAATTTCTCACCTCTTTGCAAGATCCCAATCAAAGGAGTACCCTTCACACCTCTTAAAAAGCTCAAGTTGTACACCTTTCATATTACTCCTACACCTCCCCATGACATCAAAAGGTGTCTAAACTGTATTAGAAACAGTTTTGAACAATTATTCTTATGATTTCATGCACAGAAGAGAATATTTGTTAGTTTTAGCCATTTTTAGCCACATTTAGTGGCTAAAACCGGTTTTAACCATCATGTGGCTAAAACCCTGCAACCCTGGCATTTAGTTTTCTAACCGATAATGTAAATCACATACATTGCAATTAATGTCACGTGTCACTAAGACGCGCATCTTTTGTTAAGTCCAGCAAATAAATGGCTTCACACGTATTTGACCCAAGCTCCCATGTCATCGAGAGCCCTGTATATGTTGAACTGAATTGGAGCTTCCTGTCCCTCTGTTAGTGCTTGGTGATATTTGGGTTCAATTATTACCATGTATAATTATATATTTAAAATCATAGTCATGTCATAATCATAGAAAATATTTAAGCTTTACCAGAGGGAAAACACATAGTAGTCTAGTACATAAATATTGAGATGTAATTTACAGATTTGAAGGTAATGTGGATATACTTTTAACTTTTACTTTTCTATTTATTATTTCTATGGTATAAGCAATGTGTCTGTGTTATCTTTAAATGGGGAAAGCACCTCATAAGTATTGTACTTCTGCTTTCTCCTTTTTCATGTGAAAGAATTACTGATATAAATATCAACTTGTGTGTACATTGATCATGTGGAAATAAATATTTTATTATTATTATTATTATCGAGTAAAAAATACTAGATCACATGTTTATGCATAGAGAGGATAACAAGTTTACAACGAAGAAAATACTGCAAGTATTGGTTTGTTTAGTAACACCAACATGTATGCCTCTGTAATCAGCAATATATTCCTAAATAATAAATAACAAAACATGTCATAGCATAGCTGGTATCAACACACTCAGTTAGGTTACTACAGGCTGAAAACTTTTGATTTCACTTTGAATCTACAGCTGTATAGCAGAGACTAGTATTATCACAACTCTACAATTACCAAAGATATCATTACTGGGTAAGAGCATCCCTGACTGTGACTGCTGGACTCTGAGAAATGCTCTCCACCACTCCACTATGTAAAGTTCCATAGTCCGATGGTTTTCAGTTTCTGTCATTTTCTTAGATAAATATATTAGGTTGATCGTTATAATCTACCTTACTTTAGCTTGAAGTAACTTTTATTTTAAATAGCTAACTTTTGAGATATTTGAAGTGTGAACAGGCAAAACTAATTTTGGCAAACACGCCAAAACTCTGACACCGTAGGCTTCTGCAGTAATAGGTTCTATTAACTTGGCTCTGTATTCCGTTCTATGTGGTTACAAATGTTTGATAAGTGCACCAATATGTAAGTTAGATATGTAGAATCAAATGTAGATAATTGTTTTGGTTTTGACAATTTTATAGTTTCATCGGACTGTGCAACTTTAAATAAATACCCAAACAGGTCTACGGGCCTGCATATTTTCAAAAGCGAAAAATTCCCATTTAAACCGATGGCTACCGTATTCATTATATATTGTCATGGGGGGTTCTTTTTGTAAATGGGAACATTGCGCCTAGAATGGGACTCGAACGGACACTTCTTCAGTTCTTGCCAGGCCGAGCCTCCTAGACTATATAGACTCCCTGATCCAATCACCCTCTCCATGTGTACCTGTCTATGTGACTGTCAGTGCAGACTATTCTTCTCTCGTCCCCCTGGAATCCGAAGTATTTTAAATGGTTTACCTCAGTAAGTCACTTAATACTTATGATTACACACATACAGGCAATGCACTCACATATACACAGGATAGGTTCACAGTGCATAGCTTGTACAGGATCCTGGTCATGGCACAAATGTCATGAGGTGTTATTTTTGGAAATGGGAAACAAAACACATTGCACCTAGAATGGGACTCGAACCCACAATCCTCTCATTCACCAACCATACAGCGCATAGCTTGTACAGGATCCTAGTCATGGCAACAATGTAATGAGATGTTATTTTTGGAACTGGGAACATTGCACCTGAAATGGGACTCAAACCCACCATCCTGTCATTACAGAGCTAGCAATCTAACCATCAAGCTACCTGATGCAATCATCCTATCCACGCCTACCTGCCTATGCGCCTCTGTGCCTGAGAGGTCAGTTGCTGTCCTGCCACTCTCCAACCAATTATTCGGTGCCATAGAGAATTTTAATTTCATTACTTCCGTTTAAGCAAGGGGAATTCCAATTGCTGACAATTGGTCTTCCTCATTCCACAGATGTATCCGAGTAATGGCGAACGCCAGGCAATGTAGTGACAAGTATTAATTTACAAGTCATTCATTTGACTTGGTCGGAGTTCAAATCCCATGACGTGCCACATGGGAAGCAAACGCTCAACACAGTTGGCCATCTTGTTTGGATGCAATACACGATTTCCACGACGCATGCGCAGAGTGTAATCCAGACTGGACTTGTGGGTCACAGAGTCTGTGGAGAGGCAATTGAGGCTCTGTTAACACTGGCTTCATATTGAGCAACTGACACAGTCTTTTCGACAGAAATGTGGATTTATAGACAAAACATACTTACCGTTTTTTAATCATTTTTGATAATTATAGCTGTATCCTATTGATTGATGGATTGATTGAAAAGCTTGATCGTCAGTGTAAAACAACACAGTGACACACTGTCGACCCACAATACGAGTGTCATTGCTTATCCCCAGGTGTTGTACTAGTCGCGGAAATCGTGTATTGCAAAGCTGTGTAAAAGAGTATTTCTCAGAGTGCAGTTTTGGTGTCGCTAGTCCATAGCGTATATCTCTTAACTATTCTTAATTTCACAATGTTTTGGGTGATGTAAATAACACTAATCAGCTCCATTGCTAAAGCTGGGCAATCCGATAAAAGCATAACATTTTCTCAACCAAATCCTAACATTGTTAGTGTTGTGGAAACCATTGACATTTATGGACCGTCCGCTAGTCCCACATAGTAGAGTGTGCCCGTCAGATTTATTCCACCGAGATGATGAGTGGGGCGATGTATTCGCTGTGGCGGATGCCGAAGGAATAGGACGGAACTGATCGCTTGTGAGATCCCATCTGCTGAAAGTATCAAAGAGAGGAAATTTTGTTTTTGTTTTTGTGAGTAATATTCATTGATTGAAGAACTGGCCATGTCAAAGTGCAGCTATTTACCTTTAACTAAATACATAAGCTGATGCTGCTTTACAAAAATAATTGCATAAGGCCTAACAGAAAAGAAATGTGCTTCCGGTTTGGCGACCAACCCTGCAAAAAGATGCTGGCCATATTTCTTTCTGGTGAAATTAGTTATTTTATAGAAATAATTCACCAAATTACATTATGGAACTACTTAGTATGGAATTTATTAATCTAGCAAGGAGAAGTCATACAGGTAAAGTACAAGATGAGGTCAATAGTAACAGGGTAGTAAGTTCAAGTCTCTGCATGAACCGGCCACTCAAACCAAGTCACAGTCTGAAAGTAGGGTCGGGTGGGGCGGTGAGAAAAGGCGGGAGGTGGTCTCGGGTCGCTGCCTGGCGGTGAAGTGCCATCTGGAGAGGCGGGAGGGCGGAAGTGACGTCACAGGGCCACGGCCCGGGTACAAGCGGGGGCTACCAGTGCGCTAGGGCGGGGACACCACCTGGAGTCGCCTCCCGGCCCCCTATAGTTTAAAAGGGGGAACTAAGGTATAGGTCGGGGGAGAGGGGTAGCGGTGGGAGGCAGGAGTCCCGTGTCGGTCCCGGATTACCCATGTTGCCTATGCAACATGACCAATGTGACTGAGTGGGACATTAGATCATGGTGCTGGCGGTATAGCCTTTCAGTGTGGCAGAACTATAAAGTCGCCATGGGTGCGCATTGTCACAATTCAGTACCTATCCTGTTATGACCTTAGATGTTGTCAGGATGTACAAGACAATATTATATTTACCAAATGTGATATGTAGTACATATATAAGTATATCAAATTTATTATATATGAATACATATATGGAAAGGTGAACAAGGCAATATACTTTTATCAAATGTGTGATATATATAAACACATAGATACTTATTTAAGTAATAAACATGCACTGATGTGTTATCGGGTACTCTAGAAAAGGCAATATGTAATATTGTGGAGGTGTGGGGGTTGTGGAGATGTGAGGGGGGAGTGTGACGCCAGAGAGTTAGAGGTGGGGATCAAACCGTGGGAAGAATTTGGGTTGTCGATTTTAGTCATGGTACAACCGGATAGCGAAGCGCGAAGTAAATAATAGGGATTGTGTTTAGGGGCTTGATCTCTTAGTCCTGGTGCAACCAGATAGCGAAGCATGATGGAAATAATAGCGATTGTGTTCAGGGGCTTGATCTCTTAGTCCTGGTACAAGCGAAAAGAGAAGGGCAAAATATTAAATAATAGGGATGGTTTTCAGGGGTTTGATCCATTAGTTTGGGTACAACCAGATCGCGAAGCATGAAGTATTAAATAATAGGGATGATGTTCAAGGAGTTGATCTCTTAGTCCTGGTACAACTGGGGAGAGAAGCACAAAATATTAAAGAATAGGGATTGTTTTCAGGGGCTTGATCTGTTAGTCATCGTACAACCGGATAGTGAAGCGCAAAGTAAATAATAGGGACAATGTTGAGGGGCTTGATCCATTAGTCGCGGTACAACCAGATAGCGAAGCGCAAAGTATTAAATAATAGGGAAGTTGTTCAGGGACTTGATCTCTTAGTGCTAGTACAACCGGATAGAGAAATGCAAAGTAAATAATAGGGAAGATATTCAGGGGCTTGATCCATTAGTCGTGGTACAACTGGAGCACAAAATATTAAATAATAGGGATGGTTTTCAGGGGCTTCATCTCTTAGTCCTGATACAAGCTGATAGAGAAGCGTAAACGTAAATAATAGGGATGGTGTTCAGGCGCTTGATCCATTAGTGCAGTACAACTGGATAGAGAAGCACAAAGTGTTAAATAATAAGTCATGATGTTCGGGAGCTTGATCTCTTAGTCCCGATACAACTGGATAGCGAAGCATGAAGTAGATAATAGGGAAGATATTCAGGGGCTTGATCCATTAGTCATGGTACAACCAGATAGTGAAGCACAAAGTATTAAATAATAGGGATGATGTTCAGGGACTTGATCTCTTAGTCCTGGTACAACCAGATAGAGAAGGGCAAGTCAATAATAGGGACGATGTTGAGGGGCTTGATCCATTAGTCGTGGTACAAGATGTTGCTAGGACATAAAACAACAACAAACAAACCATATAGTGTTGGCTTTTTTTCCACATAATATGACATTGTTAGGCTAACCATGACGACCTACTTTGCTTTGCTTCGGAGTAAGTTTCATGATAATTTGTTAATTTTGGCGATATTTGAAATTAAAGCAAGCAAAATAATCTGCGCGTGCGCATGAGTTGAGATTAAGTGAAATGCGCCATTACTACGTTAACTGGGTCACGCAGTCGCCTGCCAAAACTATTGGGTTTTGACATTACACAAGGGAGGAACTTTAGAAATTATTAATGAGTTCACCGGTATCTAGGTTGGATATGAAGGTTCAAATCTAGATAAGTGCTTTTCTGTTGAAAATATAATGCTTTCATCGGATTACACAATCTTTTAAGGATTCGAACAAAGCATTAAAGTTGCATAGTCTGATGGTGTTGAGTTTCTGTAATTTTTCTGAGATAAATAGATTAACCTGACCGTTATAATCGACCTTACTTTAGCTTCAAGTCTTGTTTATTTTAAACAGTTATGATTTGAGATATTTGAAGTGCAAACATGTCAAATTAGTTTTGGCAAGCTTGCCAAAACTCTGAGACCATAGGCTTTAGGAGTAACAGGTTCGATTAAATTGCCTCAGTATTCCCTGCTATGTGGCAACAAATGCTTAATACATGCATCAGTATCTAAGTTAGATATGTAGAATCAATTCCAGATAATTGTTTTGGTTTTGAAAATGTTATGCTTCATCGGACTATGCAGCTTTAATTGAGCTGCATTTCTGTCATTTCCTTGGTGCGTCGGTTTCCGGTTGTACAGAAAGCAGGCTAGAATTAGGAAGGGGACATTTATGTTGATCACATGACCATGCTGGAATGAGTGATTGGGAGGAGGTGTGTGTGGGATTGGTGGATAATCACCCGTTATCATAGGTTATATTAATATGGGTGTTCCAGGTTACGCTGGTCCCTCAGTAAAGACTGAAGCTGATACCCAGCACGTCGGGTCACAGCTTCAGCTTACACGGTGGAAGTTTGGGGTTGGTTCTACTCCCAGCCCGAGGGGCCTATCCTTCGCAATAGACCTTACACTCACCTTGTCCCCATAGTGACATGACCAAACTTGATATGGTTTTTGCCATACATGTTGTTCTATTCTAGACTGCAGTGAAATTTGTCTAGGAAATATTTTGTGTAAGAGGGTTATTAGTGGAAGGTTTGTAGAAAGTATTTTTTAATGTCTTTTATTAAATTCTCCCGGTACTTTTTTATTACTGTTAAATATTCAAATTTATGTTTAAGATACAAAACACAGCTTCCCGCCAACCAATCAGATAAATGAAAGTTTGTCATTCACTTAACTCCTCATTTTACCATTAGATGAATGAAGCTTACGCTAAATAACACATTCACAATGATTTTGGAAATCTTATGATAGCGCTACTTTTTTATTACTGTTAAATATTCAAATTTATGTTTAAGATACAAAACACAGCTTCCCGCCAACCAATCAGATAAATGAAAGTTTGTCATTCACTTAGCTCCTCATTTTACCATTAGATGAATGAAGCTTACGCTAAATAACACATTCAGAATGATTTTGAAAATCTTATAATAGCGCTAAGTGGGATTGTGTTTGGTTAAAGCTGCATATAATTATAATCTAATTCTAATCATACCCGACTAATCCAGTGTGCGGTGGTAAAGATGCTCTTATGAGTGGACTATGTTTAGGGCTTCAAAACAGGTATTTCCTGTTCCGCTGGTCGCTCAGGAAGGACTGAAGCTGGCACCCAGCATGCCGGGTCGCAGCTTCAGCTTACATGACGGAAGGTGGGGGAGGTGGTATTTTAATAATGTAAAAAGAATTTTTCTTTTTTTCAAATTTTTATTTCAGTTGAATAACATCTTTTATTCAGCACCAGTTGCTGGTCTTCCAGCCTTCCGGCCTTAACAGTTATAGTGAATATGAACTATTTATGGATGAGATTCATTGCAATCTACATTAGAAACAAATTGGACTGTAAATTGATGCAACGTGAAGAGAAGACAGGGATTGAAATTTATGCTTCAAGGTTTACTTCTTTGCTCCACCCACCATGGCGTCAAATGACCCGCCCCGTGACCAGCCCGGTCGCAGATAACCTCTCATGGTGGTGACTGGCTGCTAGCCAGTTGCAGTAGGGCGGGGGGGGGAGGGGCGGGCGGTCCACCCAGCGACCCACCCCTCTGGCTAGCTTGCTGCCATCTGTTTCTATAGGTGCGTGATAGTGGTCAACGCAGTCCCTGCCGCCACCGCTTGGTGGTGAGGCTCATGTACAGACTGCTACACGAGTTTAAAGTATAAAATCTACAGTACAGGATAGGGGTGGGAGTAAGCACCCATCTCCCCCCCCCCCCACCTCCACCCCCACCTAATGATGTGTAAGCTGAAGCTGTGACCCGGCGTGCTTGGTCGCAGCTTCAGTCCCTCCTAATGGACCAGCGGAACTCAGAATACGTGAATTCAGCACCGACTATGTAATAAGTGAACATTCACATTATGTCATTGATTACTAGGTAAAACATTGATTTTTTTTGGCCCTGCGCCAACAGTTCTACACGGCAGACAGTATGCATGACATTTTTACTAAGGTAAAACAGGAAATCATTTGAGCCTTTTTGAGGGCAGCTGGACTGTACCACCTCATATAGTTTACTAAATAGATTCTATCAATTATTAATAAAACTTTTCTTTTTCTATGGGAATTTGTTTCCCTTGACCACAAATATATGATTGTGAGCTTTCTAATTTAATGAGTGTCTATTGGCACATAATTGAGTGTCTGCTTTTACATGTAAAAGCGATGGTTTGAAAAGAAAAAAAAACATTTCTTGCCGTGAATATGGCCTATGCTGCCGACACGGCGTAAAGCAACCACCAATCAATCAACTAGGTAAAACGAGCACTGGTGATGTACAACATGCGAGAAAGAAACATCAACACAACTGATAAAAAGGAGACAAATATAATTTAACGATTCTAACCAGTGCCTGTTTAAGCATGGGAATAGATGCACGATGTCACACATTAAATAAATATTTTTTAATATTTTTTTTATTCGTTTAGTATTTGATCTGATACATTTTGCATGTTTGTATTTAAGGTCACATAGTCCGATGGTTTTGAGTTTCTGCCATTTATTCAGATAAATATATTAAGTTGATCATTATAATCTACTTTACTTTAGTGTGAAGTAACTTAATAAATAGCTAACTTTGAAGATATTTGAAAGTGACAATATACTAATTTAATTTTGGCTTGCACGTCAAAAATTCAACGCAATGACAGGTTGTAAAATATTCTGATTTACGGCATTGGGGGAAATGCAAATGTTCTATTACTGATCGGGTATACATGACCAGGCGCATGTATGTATATATATGTAGGCGCTGGTGGTGCCTGAGTGAGATGTAAATAGACATAGTGGTGCTAGCCTGTTTCCATGAAAGCACAACAAAGGTCAGCGTAGTCCGTGCCGCCACCGCGTGGTGGGACTCATGTATGGAACACTGCTGAAGTATCATAGCAGCTCTCTAGCCTAATTTCTGGACAAGGACTGGTTAGCACAGTGTCCGGATAATGTGACTGTGCGGGGCACCAGACCATGGCCGGTGTTCTCTGTGGCGGAGTGTTTAGAGTGTCTGACCTTTTTCTAGGTCAGACTCCTAATCTGAAGGTCAGTGGTTTGATTCCCCGTGCCTCCACCTCTGCCAATTTGAATTTCCACCGCTGTGTATAACTTACAGCGTCATCAAAGGCCAGTTGCTCTCATACCATGTCTATGTGGTGTGGGAGGTTAAAAATCACTTGGGTCGGTAAAAGTGTAGGCTCAGGCTTTCTTTCGATAAATTGTCTAATGGTGAAAACAAGTCTATTCTGACTTATCCATAATAGGCAGTATAAATCTTCAAGACAAAAAAAATGGTGCCGGCGGCCTGGTCTCCCAGTGGGGCAGCACTATAAAGTCGCCATGAGTACCCGTCCTGATAATGATATGACCTTAGATGTTGCTAGGATGTAAAACAACCACAAAGAACCATAACATATATGATATATATATATATACAAGACTACCTTTTTATTTATTGTATAACCAGACGGGATGGCCGAATGAGTTAGAGCGTCCGTCTCCCGTGTTGGTAGATCGTGGGTTCGAACCCTGGTCGAGTCAAACCTATGACTTAAAAATTGATACTTGTCGCTTCCTAGCCTGGCGCTCGGCATAATTAGGATAGGACAAGGAGTGATTGGCTCAGTGGCAGGATAATGTGACTAAGTGGGATATCAGGTCATGGTGCTGGTGGCCTGGTTTCCCAGTGGGGCAGCACTATAAAGTCGCCATGAGTGCGCACTGTCACAAGTCGGTACCCGTCCTGATATGACCTTAGATGTTGCTAGGACGTACAACAACAAAAAACAACTATTTATTTTGTTATTATTATTATTACACCCATGATTTGTTTTTTCTTCTTGAAGATTTATACTGCCTATCATGGATAAGCCTGAATAGTCTTGTTTTCACCATTAGACAGTTGGTCAATAGAAAGCCCCAGCCTACACTTTTAACAACCCAAGGGATTTTTAACCTCCCGCACCACATAGACATGGTATGAGAGCAACTGGCCTTTGATGACGCTGTAAGTTATACACAGCGGTGGAAATCCAAATTGGCAGAGGTGATGGCATGTGACAATACTAGGCTACTAGGCTTTTGAGATTTAGATGTCGATCACCCCCCTCCCGATACACCCCCCACCCTCCCGATACATCCCTTGAACTCTCCCAGAACATCCCTCCACACGCCAACTACACATGCCCAGTCCCCCAGAGAACCAGTGCAGGGTTGGCTTTTCCGGGTCGATACAGATCAATGTCTAAATGATTCAGCGGCTGTCCAGAGGTGCAATAAGTGGGGCTTGCGTGCAGAAGATCAGGAGTTCACGAGTTTGGTTCCCGGTCGAGTCAAACCAATGACTTAAAAATTGATACTTGTTGCTTCCTAGCCTGGCGCTTGGCATTATTAGGATAGGGCAAGGGCTGGTTAGCTCAGTGTGTCAGGATAATGTGACTGAGTGGGATACCGGGTCATGGTGCTGGTGGCCTGGTCTTCCAGTGGGGCAGCACTATAAAAGTCGCCATGAGTGTGCACTGTCACAAGTCGGTATGACCTTAGATGTTGCTAGGACGTAAAACAACAAACAAACATACACAGGGGATGGGTATAGAATCCTGGTCATGGTATCGGTGTCATCTGGGTGACATTGCAGATGGGAACAATATTGCCTAGAGCAGGTTTTCTTCCCATTCCAGGACTAGTGTCTTAACCATTAGTCTATCTAGGCTCCCTCATGCAGTCAATCTACCCCCACCTACCTGTGTATGTGGCACTTCACCTGGAGACGTCACTTCACCGCACTTCAATATACCATACTAATGTCGTGGAGGGCAGGGGGGGGGGGGGAGGGGATAGGAAATATTGCACCTACAGCAGGATTTGAACCCACACCTTTCGCCACTCCGGCACTAGCCTGATAACCATTACACCACCTAGGCTCCTAGATAAAAGATTCACCCCGTACTTCCAGTACAGGGGTGAACAACAACGTAGTCTAAATATGGGTGAAAATAGCTTTAGTATGGAACACGAAGTAGAATGCCTGGCACCAGTGTCAAATGGTTACCTATATCACCACAGAGTTGGTGAAATGGGAGAGAATGCAAAAAGACAAGATGGCGGCCAGAGAACTCCGTCGATTTCAATTTTAAATTGCATTAAAGTATATATTTTATTATATTTTCCAACTCAAACGTAGCGGGTAAATATGAAGACATATACAAAGAATAAATGTTGCTTCTTAGATTGTTAAATTAGGCCCTCATAAAGACTCATTTCATTAGCCCGATTTTTCGACCGTTTTTATATAAGGCTGGTCTTCACCCGTGTACTACGAGTACCGGGTGAATCTTTTATCTACTTGGCTCCCTGATATAATCACCCTATCCACACCCACCTGTCTATGTGGCTCCTTGCCTGAGAGGTTAGTGCAAATTACTACACTTGTCCCCCTGGAATTGTAAGTCTTTTAAATGGTAGCAAATACTTGTATTTGGGTTCAGAGAATGGGTTTCAGCGGAGATCATCTTTGCTGTCATTTGACAGAGATCTGACCATTTCAGAGTTTTATGTAAATTTCATCGTAGGCATGTGAATGTGATTAAAAAGACTGACAGAATTAGATACCACTAGCTTTTCGGCATGAATTCACACTATTCATGCGTGACCTAATTCGGCATCAGAACAAGGCTGAGTACGCGTCAGGTATTGGAAATAGCCATAAGACACTGATGTGTGCCGATGTGTATGAACTACTACAGAAATTAAAGGAGTAAAATTTGACGATATTCACTTTTGAAACTATCATATTCATTTTTGCATACTTTTTTTCTATCTATTGGTTAATTTTCATGAAGTCTGAGTTATGATCAGATGCATTTCAGTAGATGATCTCAACTATATATATTTTTTATTTTAACCCTTTTAAAGCTTTTATTAATTTGTAATTACTCAGACTAGTTGTTTAACTGTGTTACACAGATAACTACGCTGACAGTGCTGCATGGTACATGATACCACCATAACAATGCAGACTTGAAGTTGACAGTCACATTATAGTTAAACTAAAGAATGGGAAAATCACCCTGCAAGGGTCACCCAATCTTCGCGAAAATTGGCCAATAGATAGAAAACAGGTATGCAAAGATGAATATGGTTGTTTCAAAAATGAATACCCTCAAATTTGCGTGATTTCAACAGGTATTAGTCGATGAAAAAGAATTTGCATCACTTTTCATACAGCGGTACCTCGCAGATGCGTATGTGCCCTCGGACTGGTTTCAACATGGCCATGGTGTGAATAGCGTCAATTGTCCCTTGCTGTCGATACAGCATTAAGGCATCAGCAATCAATCAATCAATCAATCAATGGTCAGGGTTCAGTAGCACTGTACAGCCATATACTAAGATTCACTGAATTCCCCAGTTCTTCCCTTTGGATGGCTCTGTAAAAAACCATCAGAGGGAAGGTTGGTTGTGGAAATCCTCTATTAAATCTTTTTCACATAGCCTGCTGCAGTGAGCTGCTAATGATGACATTATTCTCCCCACAGACATCAGAGGGAGGGTGGGTCGGTGGCGGAAATTCTCTATAAGACCTTTTTCACAGGGCGGGCTTCACGATGAGCTGCTACATACATTAGTTCTTGCCACTGCCGCCAGAGGGAAGGGTGGTGGTGGAAATTCTCTATAAGACCTTTTCCACAGGGCAGGCTGCACGATGAGCTGGTACCCACATTAGTTCTTGCCACTGCCGCCAGAGGGAAGGATGGTGGTGGAAATCGTCTATAGTTTTGAGGTGCTGTTCAGCTTTAATCCTTGTTTACACCTGGCTAGAAGCTGAGTGTCATCGAACACAGTAGCCGAATCAGTAAAGGCCCAGTCACACCTCACCGGATTGAGCAACGGACAGAATTGTCTAGTCCGGTGGTGATAAGTATCAAAATGTGTCAAAATGTTGCGCTATCGGGTCAATGGACGCTGGACGAACGAACATGAAACGGACATGTTTGTTTGTTTGTTGTTGTTTTACGTCCTAGCAACATCTAAGGTCAATCAGGACGGGTACCGACTTGTGACAGTGCGCATTCATGGCGACTTTATAGTGCTGTCCCACTGGGAAACCAGGCGGCTGCAACCATGACCTGGTATCCCACTCAGTCACATTATCCTGACACTGAGCACACCAGTCCTTGCCCTGTCCTAATAATGCCGAGC
Organism: Branchipolynoe longqiensis; assembly: GCA_030323885.1. Taxonomy (NCBI): domain Eukaryota; kingdom Metazoa; phylum Annelida; class Polychaeta; order Phyllodocida; family Polynoidae; genus Branchipolynoe; species Branchipolynoe longqiensis. The sequence continues at coordinate 34,169,820 of CM059203.1, read as the reverse complement.
ACCTGGCTAGGAAGCGACAAGTATCAATTTTTAAGTCATTGGTTTGACTCGACCTGGGTTCGAACCCACGACCCGACGATCTACCAGCAAGGGAAACAGACGCTCTAACTCATTCGGCCATCAGGTCTGGTTGAAACGGACATGAAACGGACATGAAACGGACATGAACGGATAGCCAACGGACGGTAAGCGGACTAAACGGACTCAAACCGGACAAGGACCGTAGACGTCGTCAGTCCGGCGGCATCCGTTCTTAGTTTTGTGCATGTTCAAAACTTGTACGGGCACAAAACGGACATTGTTCGTTTTCTGTTCGTTTCCCCCAATCCCGTGAGGTGTGACTGGCGCTTTAGAGCACAGTTTTCCCATGCGGCAGGTTGGGAGTTCAAATCCCAGCCAAGTCAAACCAATACCTTAACATATTGATACTTGTCGCTACCTAGCCTGGCGCTCGGCATGAATAGGATGGGGAAGGACAAGTTGGCTCAGTGTCAGGATAATCTGACTGAGTGGGAAATTGGGTGTCCTGATCTCCCAATGGGGCAATATCTCCGAGAAGAACCAACCCCCTAGAATAAATTATTTCAAACTAAAAATAAGGGTAAAATAGAATGTAGGTTGGTTGGTTGTGGGAGGTTTACATCCTGGCAACATCTAAGGTCATATCAGGACGGGTACCGACTTGTATCAGTACGCACTCATGGCGACTTTATAGTGCTGCCCCACTGGGAGACCAGTGTAGAGTTGGTACCCGGATCTGTGGTTGTGCAAGTAGGCTGTAGGGATATACGATACAGACAAGAAGAGAGTGAAAGTAAGAGTGAAGAGACTAAGGGAAGAACAAGCCTTGTATCTTTATTATTATAGTGCATAGGTTCCCTTGTAGGGTGTCACACCACCCCTGTCACCCAATAGGAGAACAGCATTCCCAGTCCCCATGGCAACCGGTAGTCTGCCCACCACCAGTGGCTACCTGGCCACCACCAACACTGCCCTGGCTGCTCCTCACAGCCTGATTGCATTGACCCCTACTGGATTGGTTTGACCCTAGATAGAGGATTCACCCAGTACTCGCAGTACATGGGTGAAGACCAGCCTTATATAAAAACAGTCGAAAAATTGGGCTAATGAACTGAGTCCTTATGAGAGCCTAATTTCACAGTCTAAGAAGCAACATTTATTCTTTGTATATGTCTTCATATTTACCCGCTACCTTTGAGTTGAAAAATGTAATAAAATATCTAGTTTAATAAGATTTAAAAGTGAAATCGACGGCGTTCCAGTGCGGCCATCTTGTCTTTTTGCATTCTCGCACATTTCACCAACTCGGTGCCGATATATGTAGCCATTTGATCCTGGAACCACAGTTTCTAGTTCCTGTCCCATACTAAAGCTATTTTCGCCCGTATTTACACTACGTTGTCATTCACCCATGTACTACAAGGGTGAATCTTTTATCTAGGTTGACCCCTACTCAGGCAGAACGGCCAGGTCCTGAGTGCCACTGCACTCAACCTGCTAGCACTCACTATGTCATTCTCATGAACTCAGTACACAGTAAAACCTCTCTAAATCGACCGACCACAGGACTGACTTTAAGTGGTATTGTTGGGACCCAAATAAAGCGATCGATATAGGGGAGGGGCCGATTTGTGGAGGGTTCGGTATAGAGAGGTTTTACTGTATAACCCAACCAATGCATATATATACACATACATATATCAGGGATGAAAGATCTCCGCGGATTTCCGTGATTTTTCAATCCCGCAGCACCCTCAGCGTAGATCTCTGTACTAATACGTGGTGCAGATGCCGCAGCACTATCAGCATATACCATTAATAAATGCTCCAAATGCCACAGCACCATCAGCGTATACTATGTTGTATTGAATTGTCTGGATGCTATGTCAACCTTTATTGGTTTCTCACACCAGGTGGCAGCACCACACAACATCCTTCAAACGGCGCAGCACGATCAGCGTATACCAATATATATGAAGCCCGACTTCCGGAAATTTTCCGCGATTCCCTGACAATGCTAAACCTATGGGAGAATATCCGCATTTCCGCTTTTTTTCCCAGAGACCACTTTCATCCCTGATATATATATATATACATACCTATCTGACTTCGAATCCACTGGCTAGGCATACGAATAACACATCACATAATAGCACCCCGCCCCTGCCGTATATCGGAATATTTTACACCAGGGTTCGAACCCGTGGATTCGAATCCCATGATCTACCAAAACGGGAGACGAATGTAGAATGTAGCCATCAGCCTAATATATTTATCTATTCACACACACACACACACAAAAAGAGAAGAAAAAGGCACAAACACAAAAGAATCGGACTATGCAACTTTAAATTAGCGAAAGCGTGGATCGATATGGACAGAGTGGATTATTGATTTGTGGACAACAGCCACTTGTAGCTGGCGACCAGACGGGATGGCTGAATGGGTTCAGCGCCCATTTCATTTTTGTGGTAAATCGTGGGATTGTTGTGATGGTTGAATCAGCTGGCTGGCTTCCTCTATAGGGGGGGGGGGTCATGGGTTTGAACCACGACCGAGTCAAACAAATGACTTATAAAATGTTAATTTGCCGCTACCTGGCCTTGCGCTTGGCATTAATTGGATATGGTAATTTGTTGTTGTTTTACGTCCTAGCAACATCTAATGTCATATCAGGATGTGACAGTGCTCACTCATGACCACTTTATAGTGCTGCCCCATTGGGAGACCAGGGCACCAGTGCCATGACCTGATATCCCACTCAGTCACATTATCCTGACACTGAGCCAACCAGTCCTTGCCCTATCTTAATAATGCCGAGCGCCTGCCAAGTCGAGTCAAACTAATGACTTACAAATTGAAACTTGTCGCTTCCTAGCTAGGTGTTTGGCGTTATTAGGATAGGACAAGGACTGGTTGGCTCGGTGTCGGGATAATGTGACTGAGTGGGATATCAGGTCATGGTGCTGGCACCCTGGTCTCCCAGTGGGGCAGTACTATTAAGTCGCCATTAGTGCACACGGTCACCAGTCGGTACCCGTCCTGATATGACCTTAGATGTTGCCAGGATGTAAAACTCCAACAAGCAACCACCTTGTAGAGCTCTCCTAGATCCGCCATATTGTGTTGTGAACACTGGGTTGGAGGTAGATAAAAGATTCACCCGGTACTCGTAGTACACGGGTGAACGACAACGTAGTGTAAATACGGGCGAAAATAGCTTTAGTATGGAACAGGAAGTAGAATGCCTGGCTCCAGTGTCAAATGGTTACTTATATCGGCACAGAGTTGGTGAAATGGGAAAGAATGCAAAAAGACAAGATGGCGGCCATAGAACGCCGTTGATTTCACTTTAAATCTTATTAAACCAGATGTTTTATTATATTTTTCAACTCAAAGGTAGCGGGGAAATATGAAGACATATATACAAAGAATAAATGTTGCTTCTTAGATTGTGAAATTAGACTCATTTCATTAACCCGATTCTTCACCTGTGTACTGTGAGTACCATGTGAATCCTTTATGTAGGTTGGAGGGTGCCATAATTTCACTGTGAAATAGGGTTTGTTTGTTGTTTGTTTGTGGGCTTTACGACATATCAACATCTCGAGTCATATCACGACAAATACTGACTTGTGACAGTGCGCAATTATGGCAATTTTTTTATAGTGCTCTCCCACTGGGAGACCGAGCTGCTGGCACTATGACCCTTCGATATTCCCATCAAGTCACGTTATCCTGATACTGAGCTAATCAGTCTTTACCTTATCCAATTAATGCCAAGCGCCAGGCTAGGTAGTGGCAAGTTTCAATTTTGTAAGTCATTGGTGTGACTCGGTCGCGGTTCAAACCCATGATCTCCCTATAGGGGAAGCCAGCAAGCCAGCGCTCTTACTGATTCAACCATCATGTCTGGTTGCAAAGTGGTGTAGGTATGGGTGTGTGCCCTTATTTTCGCCCTCATTTTCACCCTTATTTCCGCCCCTGTTTTCGCACATGTCTAGACACTTATATAGCGAAATATAGCGAATGCTAGACAGGAAGTGTGAACACTTATTTGTCTCTCATTTTTGCTTGAGTGCAAGTAAATATGCAACACAAGGAATAATTAGTAGCATGTGGTGAATAAGGGGTCAAATTTCCCTGGATCATCAGCCCATGCCTTTTCTAATCTGTTCTTGAATGAATTTATTGACTCAGCATCAATAACATTTTGTGGGAGACTGTTCCATATATTTATGATCCTGTTTGAGAAACTGTGTTGCCTTAACTTTGAAATGGCTCTGGGTTTTACTAAACTTCTATGTTTATGATTTGGATTGAGAACTAGAAACATTTTTTCTTCTTTATCTTTTGGCCTTCATGGAATCTCACCTTAATTAAGTGAAAAATGCCATGCCTGCAGAAAGAAAAGAATATTAAAAGGGGAAATAAAAGCATAATGAAACTGCCAGACCTCCTTTTTCTGGCTGGGCTTACCTTCTCCGGGCTGTGCGCTCCTGGGCCGGGCTTCTGGGTCCTGTCTCCGGACATCGGATGCCTGCTGGTCATGCTGTATTGAGGGGCGCTACTCCTGTAGGTGTTGGGTTGCGTCGTCTGGTAGGCTCCAGGGCCTGGTGTCTGGAGCAGCAAGCAAAGGTCAAGTGGTATAGGTCAATTAGTCTATTTCAACTGATCTCTTAGAAAAGGTCAATTATTCTATTTCAACTGATCCCTTAGAAAAGATCAATTAGTCTATTTCAACTGATCCTTTAAAAAAAAAGGTCAATTATTCTATTTCAACTGATCCCTTAGAAAAGATCAATTAGTCTATTTCAACTGATCCTTTTTAAAAAAAGGTGAATTATTCTATTTCAACTGATCCCTTAGAAAAGGTCAATTGGTCTATTTCAACTGATTTTATTTTCCTTGATCACATAATATAATTCTGAACATTTACACTCATAAGAGTGTCTTTTGACACATAATTGATTTATGCTTTTGTATCACATATGTATTTATGTATGTGTGTGTCTCTGTGTGTCTGTCTGTCTATCTCGGTATGTGTCTGTCTGTGTGTCTCAGTGTACTTACAACTAGATTGTATCACATATGTATTTATGTATGTGTGTGTCTCTATTGATACAAGACCGGACGCGGTGTCTTCATCGGTAGAGCGCAGGACTCCCATGCAGAAGGTCGGGAGTTTGAATCCGAGCCCAGTCAAACGAGTGACTTATATATAAAATTGATACTTGTCACTACCAAGCCAGGCGCTCGGCATTAATAGGATAGGACAGGGACTGGTTAGCACAGTATCAGGATAATGTGACTATGTGGGATATCAGGTCACGGTGCTGGCAATTACTTTATTTCAACTAATCCCATAGGACAGGTCAATGGGGGACCTCCGACTTTTTAGTTCAAATTCCTGCCGTTCGCATCGCCACTGAACCAGTGGGCCTATTCGGCACACTGTCACACTGCAAACCCAATGGCTATGAGCAATCTTCATACAGAAAAAGTCAAATATCTCTAAAACCACAACACCTACAGACAAACCGCTTGGAATACATATAGAAAACATACAAGGAATAGATTATATTAAATTGATAAGGTTAGGGTTCTGTATTTCTATTAATTTTGAATGAAATAGACGTTTTTTCACTGCGCGTACCGACAAACTCAATGCATTGTCAATGGCAGTGAGCAATCTTCATACAGAAATAGTTTAATATCTGTAAAACCACACCACCTAGAAGCAACCCGCTTGGTATACATATAGAAAACATACAACGAATAGAATATGTTAAATTTATAAGGTTAGGGTTCTGTATTTCTATTAATTTTGAATGAAATAGACGTTTTTCACTGCGCGTACCGACAAACTCAATGCATTGTCAATGGCAGTGAACAATCTTCATACAGAAAAAGTTTAATATCTCTAAAACCACACCACCTAGAAGCAACCCGCTTGGTATACATATAGAAAACATACAACGAATAGATTATATTAAATTTATAAGGTTAGAGTTCTGCATTTCTATTAATTTTGAATAAAAATTGACCTTTTGCACTGCGCGTACCGGCGAACTCAGTGCATTGTCAATGGCCGTTTAGGACCACTGGTACCGATGCGCCATCTAGTGTCAACAAATGAACTACCCCGGATGTCCCCCATTACTTTATGTCAACTAATCCCATAGGACAGGTCAATTACTTTATTTCAACTAATCCCATAGGACAGGTCAATTACTTTATTTCAACTAATCCCATAGGACAGGTCAATTACTTTATTTCAACTAATCCCATAGGACAGGTCAATTACTTTATTTCAACTAATCCCATAGGACAGGTTAATTACTCTACTTCAACCAATAGCTGGTGTTTACTTTTTCTGCTAGGGGGTCATAAAACAGATACAAAATCCATTTCAACTAATGCTATATAAGAGATCAATTACTCTATTTCAACTAATCCCAAAAGAAAGATCAATGACTCTATTTCAACTAATTACATTAAATAGATTAATTATCCTTTCTTTTTTTCTTTAGTCTTTTGTTGTGAGAATTGTTTTCCCATAGGAAAGGTCAGTTGCTCCATTAATTGCTGCCTCAAAATTCATGGAAAAGGTCTTAAGGAAAATTAACTCGCGAGCAACAGTTGGGTATGACATCCATTTGTGCTGGGTGTCTGGCCATGTTGGCATCCCAAAAAAACGAGTGTGCTGATCGGGCTGCGAAAAAGGCTCTGGACTATGACATTGCACTGTGTCTGATACCCCACTCTGATCTGAGACCACTCGTTTTCACGCATATTGAATCTATATGACAGCATGAATGGGGCAAAACTACAAATAACAAATTCCATGAAATCGTCTCATTTGTGGGGAAACCACCACAGACAGACTCATGCTAAGGGTCGGTGGGACCAAGTGGTCCTTAGCTGCTGATACATTGGCCACTTGTGGCTAAAGGCCCTGTCACATTATGACGCATCTCACAAGCGTGCGGCCAACGCGTAAAATCACTTCTTTACGTCGAGAAGCGTCAAACTTTTCGGCGCAGGGGGTAAATTTGGACCTATGCATACCATATACATGGCGTATGGCCAACATATGACCAACGTATGGCTAACATGCTTCCGGGCGAAAAACGCTCGAATTATGCTCACGGTACGTTCGCAGAACGCCGGTGAACGTTATATACATTATTCGATCACCAGAACTACGCCTCATACGTTACATACATCAAGACATGCTGGAGAAACACTAAACGTACGTTAGACATACATTAGACATACGTTGTCAGTATGCTGACTGTACATTCCCACTGCCTTTAATGTAGGTCTCCGTAGTGCAATATAGTGAACAGCGTTTGTCTAACGTACGTCTAACGTACATCGACGTACGCCTAACATATACATAACGTATGGCCAGCGTAAAATCCACACATCGAACCTTGTCGTACGTCGAAAGTTTTGTACATGCACAAAGCTTTGCCGACGTGAAACGCTGTGTCTCGACGAACGTCGATGTACATTGACGTATACCAACGAGCGCCTAACGCACACGTAACGCATAATAACGTATCCCGATGTAGCTGGCAAAAATCACATACGTCGGCGTACATTGGCGCGATGCATCGTAATGTGACAGCCCCTTTACACTCTTTTCTGTTCAAGGGGGACCCTCCCCCCGAATGTATTGAATGTCAGTTCCATTGACACTCTTCCCACTGACACATTTTATTAAGCTCTGTTCAATGTGTAGCCTTGAGCCAACAATATTACAATGCAAACATGTTTTACTAATGTAAGACAGATAATTTGTACCCTTCTTCAGGACGGCAGGACTGTACCACCTCATATAGATTATTAAACACATTGTTAACCCTTTTTTTATAATGGGTGTATTTATGCTGCCTATACCGGTTAAAGCTGCATAGTCCGATGAAAACATCAAATTTTCAAAACCAAAACACTTATCTAAATTAGATTCTACATATTCAACTTAGACACTGGTGCACTTATTAAGCATTTGTTGCTGCATAGAAGGGCATAATAAGTCAATTAATAGAAACCGTTACTACTGAAGTCTATGGTGTCAGAGTTTTGGTGTGCTTGCCAAAATTATTTTGGCATGTTTTGAAGTCAAATATCTCCAAACTTAGCCATTTAAAATTAAGGTTACTTCAAACTAAAGTAAAGTAGATTATAACGATTAGCATAATCTATTTATCTCAGAAAATAGCAAAAACTCAAAAGCATCGGACTATGCAACTTTAAGTCTAATGACTTCTTTTCACCACAAGACAGTAATAGTCTCGTGACTCCAGTTGTTTTATCACTTTCAGTTGTTGTGTAGCTATCTACTGCATGCATTCTTTCTCTGTTTGTAAGCATTCTCCCACATCCCCCAAACCTCTGTGAGTTTGTTCGTTCTGCAATCGGATAATTCTGTAGTAGTCTGCACTGACCTCTCAGGCAAGTAACCACATAGACAGGTAGGCGTGGGTAGTATGGTGATATCAGGGAGCCTAGGTGGTGTAATGGTTAGCACACTGGCCTGGAATGCAAAGAGATGTGGGTTCGAGTCCTGCTCTGGGCACAATATTTCCCATTTTCATCACACCCACGACACTGGTTGCCGTGACCATGATTCTATACATGCTAAGCGCTGTATGGTTGTTGAACCTGCCCTGTGTATGTATGTGTAAGTGCATTGCCTGTATGTATGTAATTGTAAGCATTAAAAGACTTACAATTCCAGGGGGACGAGTGTAGTAGTCTGCACTGACTTCTCAGGCAAGTAACCACATACACAGGTAGGTGTGGGTAGTATGGTGATATCAGGGAGCCTAGGTGGTGTAATGGTTAGCACACTGGCCCAGAATGCAAAGAGATGTGGGTTCGAGTCCCGCTCTAGGCACAATATTTCCCATTTTCATCACTCCCCACGACAGTTGTTTGGTTACCAATAGTTACTTTCCCTGACTGCCTTCACCTTGCTGTGTTAGTGGTCATTAGTTTTTTATTGTAAGTTCGAAGTTTATCTTCTGCATGTATCATACCTAGCATGTATACTCTCTAAGACTTTGCTTGAATTATCAGTGTATTTTTTATTTATTTACCTATCTGTTTTATTTTATTTATTTTATGTGTTGTTGTTAGTCTAGCAGTGCATTTAGCTCCCTTATGATTAGAATATTAGGAATAATAATACCATGAATTTTATCTAGAATTGAGTTTTCCTTGGCCCCACTTTTTATGATTTCAAGTTTTAAACTTCATAGGTGTCTTTTGACACATTGTAGAATGGCTAAAGCTCAAATCTGTGGTTGTGTAGGCAGGCTATAGTGAAATCAATACGGACAAAGAGATAGGAAGAGTATAAAGCGTGAAAGAAGAGAGAGAGTCAAGCCCTCTGGTTTATTATTTATATGGTACATGGGTTCATTGTAGAATATCACCCCACTTTTTTCCCCCAATGGAAAACAAGCATTCTTAGCTATACCAATAGGGATCCAGCATTCCTGGTCCCCATGGTTACCATTACCAGTGATCTGCCCACCACCACCAAACTGTGTGGCTCCCCAAGCACCACCTGCCTTGAGCCTGAGTGTGGTGATCCTGACTAGCAGAGGGGGGAGGGGGCAGGCTCTGAGTGCCCCTTACACACAGCCCTGCCAGCACCACTATGTCTATTTACATCTCACTCAGGCACCACCAGCACCTACATATACACATACATGCGCCTGGTCACGTATACCCGATCAGTAATAGAACATTTGCATTCCCCCTCAATGCAATGAATCGGAATATTTTACAACATGATTGATTTATACTTTTACATTCTGTAAGTAATTGTTGGATAATAATACGACAAAATACAAGTTGAATGCTTCTTGCCATCATTATGGCCCTTGCGCCCGACACTACACTAAGCAACCACCAAGCAATCAGTCAACGAAGAGATAAAATACCACTTTGTGTACATGTATACACCACTTCCCCCCATCTTATACTGAAGCTGAGATCCAACGCACTGGCAGGGTTGCCAACATTGGAAAATGAAAAACCTGAAGATCTTAAGGGATGTTATATTGGAGGCGATAGCGGCTTTGTGCCACAGGCGTGAAGCCAGAGTGGATGGGGTAGGGGGGGGGCGGTCTGGAGGAGTACTCTTCCAGAACAATTTTTAAATCTTAGATGCTCTGTGGTGCATTTTGGACACATCTGTGATAGATTTCTACATCATAATAATAATAATAAAACATTTATATAGCGCCCGATCCAGCAAGCCGTTCTCAGGCGCTTTACATAAACAAATATACAGGAAAATAAATTTCACCTAGTTAAAAGCAGATTTATATATATCTTTTCTATGATATGTCTACATTATTTTCTGCTACAAATAATTCTGGCTAGATCTATATACCGTATATGTCCCAATAGAAGCACGCTACCCAATAGAAGCACACACAACATTTGAAGATTGAAAGCACGCACAAATTTACAATCATATTCAGACTGAATGCACATAAAATAAGCCAGTCCCACTTTATTTCAGAGGCACGACAAAAACGTATCAAAATTTACGATCATATTCAGACTGAATGCACATAAAATAAGCCAATCCCTGTTATTTTGCAATGCTGACTGAGACAAGAAGACAACAAAGCAATGCAGACTGAGTAAGATAACACTTTGTATTATATATGTATCCACTTCAGTTTCAATTAAAACAATATAAGTGACTGTTCTCCGCAATAATCTGTAAGATTTATATAATATTACTATATTAACGATATTGTATAACGTAAGTTGATGATGGGACATAAAATATTGTACACCTTACGCAAAACCATAAGGGTTGTCAACCCTGCACTGGGTCCCAGCCTCAGTCCTTCCTGAGGGACCAGCGGAACTTGGAATACCCACATTGCTTGATGGAGTGAAGGTGAAGGTCGCCTACAGGTGTTGTTTACGATGCTGTCTATTCCATAAGTTATTGATAGCCTAAGTGCTGACGTCACTCTGGTATTTTATTTTAGCTGGTCACATAGTTAAGCACCTAGATAAAAGATTCATCCGGTACTTGTAGTACACGGGTGAAGACCAGCCTTATATAAATACGGGCGAAAATAGTGTTAGTATGGAACAAGAAGTAGAATGCCTGGCACCAGTGTCAAATGGTTACTTATATCAGAACAGAGTTGGTGAAATGGGAGAGAATGCAAAAAGACAAGATGGCGGCCAGAGAACGCCGTCGATTTCACTTTTAAATTGCATTAAAGTATATGTTTTATTATATTTTCCAACTCAAAAGTAGTGGGTAAACATGATGACATATACAAAGAATAAATGTTAGCTTCTCAGATTGTGAAATTAGGCTCTCATAAAGACTCATTTCATTAGCCTTATTTTTCGACCGTTTTTATATAAGGCTGGTTTTCACCCCTGTACTGGAAGTACGGGGTGAATCTTTTATCTATTAAGCACCATGCCAGAGAATAACACTCTTCCGCTCTGCTGACTTCATAAGGAGAGTAGTATTTTTTTAAATAAATTATATTTATAAAGCTATCCTTCACATCTAGATCAAATATTCATCCCCAATAGGGGTGAACGATGACCATGCTTAGATCTAAGCAAAAACTGCTTTGGTAAGGATTCATTGCAATGTAATTCAAAACCAGACACAGAGATTCATTTTTGGGGCTAATACATTTTTAATCAGGCTCAAATCTTTTTACAGTAGCCTCTATATTGGTTGTGGATAACTAACATCTTTTAAAAGCTTGTTATCATCAGGACAGGTGATGCTCTATTGCTTGTACTACTTTTTTGTTTGTTAATGTTATGCTGTGTTTATACTGTCCATAGCATGTAAGCTCTAGTGCTCGGGCTTGTTTTCAATGCTGGCCAGTTGTAGTAGTGGTTTAATCTTATCACACATTCTACTATCTTGGTTAATACAAACCAGTCTATTATTGAGCCTGACTACCTTGTTACTTATTTGCAGAGTCGATGAATATCTAATCTGTTTAGTACATAAGTTAATTTAATTTTGTTTATATTATTAGGTACTCCAAAGTCGGCGTATACGGTGTCCGCAGCGCAAAATTTGACTCATTTTAACCGTTTTAAAAAGCCTTGAATCTCCACTAATTCTGCTTGGTTTGAAATAAAAATTATATCAAATTAAAGCTTGTTCTTTTGCCTCTTAGGGTGTCTGATTTTTAATCATCATTATGAAAGAAATCACAGTCAATGGACACTTGTTGGCGGGTACCATCAGCAGCTCTGAGCATGCTTGCCGATTTTGTTTTCATCCAGTCTGAGCTACTCCCTTCCCTAAACTTGATGGCTTGGTGAGTACATTGACCTGAGCTAAAAATAACCACCAATAAAAGATAGAGAAGAATCTAGGCTTCATTAGCATATCAAGCATGAGTGTTTCTGAGTGGGAAATTTGATTGAACTGAAGGAGTGAAAACTTTAAGACATTAATCCTCATTGAAAATTGATCAGGATCGTTTTGAAAATTATATCATCAGAAAGCTTAAGTCTTCCTCTACCTAACCAGAACAATATTTGGTTGAGATTTATATCATACGCATCAAGCATGGTCTGAGAAGTGACTGCTGCAAGAATTTGGCTATTGTCAGCTCGCGATGCTTAAGTGAATGTTGTCTTTCTTTCTCTCTCTCATCAGTTAGAAAATGGTGTCATCATGTAGAGCTTTTAATTCTGGTTATTTTGGTATAAAGAGTGCAGTGATCGGACAATTAGAATGGGAGTTATGCTATTTTTCTTAATTTTATTGTCAGCTTGCGATGCCTAAAATTGAATATTGTCTTTCTTTCTCTGATCAGTTAGAAAATTATGTCATCATGTAGAGCTTTTGATTCTGGTTATTTTGGTATAAAGATTGCTGTGATAGGACAATTAGAATGGGAGTTATGCTATTTTTCTATATTTTACTGAATTTATTATTGGTGGTTGCTGGAAATTAAGGAATTTAGCAAGTTTGACATGAAATTTCAGAAAGAATACTAACAGTGATGGTCTGTAAAAAATTGAGCTTCTTATTTGTATTATAGAGAATGAGATTCTTTAATATTGGACAGATCATATGCAAAATAGCTTCCAGGTGGGACCCTAAAATCCAAGATTTGGCTAATTTGGAAATGTGCACAAATCGGGGCAAAAAAATCAATCTTTAAACACTCATAACTTTGCAGCTATTCAATCAATCTAAATGATTTTTATATCATTGAGATCCAATTTAAAAGATCTGTACAGATATATAAGATGTAATACTGACCTGTTGAAAATAGAAATCACTTTGGAGTACCTAATATTATATATATGTTCTTGAGATTGAAGACAGGAGACAGCAGCTATGGGGAGATCACGGCCATACTCTCAAAGCATACCAGGCACACATCAATCGCTTGAACCATACTATCAGACATTTCAGGACATGGACCATCGAAATCTCAGCCCTACTAAGAAAGGATAATAAATGGGATGGTGGGATGGATCTTCAAAATTCTCACTGCTTAAATTACCGAGGTCTGTACAGAGTGATATCACGGCGAGGAATGATTTCAATTTAGAAGGTGAGCACCCGGAAGTCAACTATGGTCAGGGTTACCGAATGCTATACTGCATTTGGTATCTAAGGTGTGCATCACTATGGAGCCAGTGGTCATGGCTTTGAATTATGTATGTTACTGGCAACATGGACAATGAATTCACTGTAATGTCATGTGTAAACCACCTGTGAAGGCACTGCGAAGGCACTGTGAAGGCACTGTTCCCAATCTATATATTCTTCGCATACTCACCTTTCATAGACCACTATTAATTTATTAAATCATAGGATTGATTGATTGGAAATCATTTAGATTAACATAGGACGTATTCGACTGGGCGTTTCTATGCGGATATAAAAATATTTCTTTACAAATTCCTATTCTACTGGGACCGGAAGTGGGTTTCTATAAGTATGAATCAAATGTGTCTTGTGGCTCCATCCATAAGGTCACATGGTGTATTTCAAGATGGCTGATATGGAAAGGTTGAAAGGTTCAGTAGCTTCAGCCAGTCAGAACTGTTCTTTTCGATTGCAAATGGCTGCCCTCTTTGGGGGGCAGCCATTTGCAATGGAAATGAACAGCTCTGATTGGTTCTTTTTTATTGCAAATGGCTGCCCCCATACAGGGCAACCATTTGCAATAGAAGAGAACAGCTCTGATTGGCTGAAACCACTGAAGCCATTTGACTGGTCCTCTTTGCATTCGAAAACCTAGTTCACTGCGCAGGTGGCGGAGCCTAAATGTTGCGGATGGAAAGGTCCCAGTCGAATGCCTCCATACTTTAAATGTTGAATGGAGAGAATCCAGTGTGCGCCATTTCGGTATGGTTGCATTCTCTTCCAGTTCAGCAACTCTACACCAATATCGATAAACACATTGTGGCGTGTTGGGCTCATTGGAGTAGTAACTAATCTGAATACTGGTTTTATTTTTTTTTCTTGAAGATTTATACTTCCTATTATGGATAAGCCTGAATAGACTTGTTTTCACCAGAAGACAGTTTGTCGATAGAAAGCCCGAGCCTACACCTTTACCGACCCAAGGGATTTTTAACCTCCCACACCACATAGACATGGTATGAGAGCAACCGGCCTTTGATGACGCTGTCAGTTATCCACAGCGATAGAAATCCAAATTGGCAGAGGTGGGGGCATGGGGAATCGAACCACCAACCTTCAGATTAGGAGTCTGACCTAGAAAAAAGTCAGACACTCTAACCAGTCTTTAACACTTAAATTGTAATAAGATTTGAGCATTTCAGGAAACAATACCTCTAACAATAAGTTACAGTGATTATTTTGAAATGTATTCCAATGTTTAAAACCTAATCCAGTGCACCATACTATATGGCATTTTGTGTCTTTAATGATATATTTGGTAGCATTTAATGAACACGTGTTTGCAAGCGTGTTGTCGTAAATCAGCTCTGTGAAAAAGGTCAGGGGACCAGGCTACCAGATCTTGTTGCAAGTATTTACAGCATGTATATAGACACGCTCTCTGGTATTTATACAGAGTGCAGTGTCATGGCGCATTTGGATCTGCTAATATATTAGCGGCAAATGATACTTTTTGTTGCAGATATACTACCTATACAGTTTCAACTAGTTTGATCTGTTTTTAAAATACTATAAAGTCAGGGGCGTAGCTAGACCTTTAACGATGTGAACTCCTAATTTCGGCAGGGGGTTTAGGGGGCCGCTTAAGCTTAAGCTGGTGGATTTTACACATTTTAGACTTGAGTTTTCGACTCTCCGGACTACTACATGCCTCCTCTGTCTCTCTCTCTCTTTTATTTTATTTATTTTTTGTTGTTGACGAAACGATGTGGACGTTTTGGCGTACGCGCGTACGCCTAGCTACGCCCCTGGAGTACATAAAAGTTCTTTTCAAATACAACCTTCAGCCAACCAATCACACACATGAAAGATGGCCCTTAAAATAAGGACGTTTGGTGAAGTTGGATGCGATGATTGTTAGTTTGTTTGAGTTTTATGTCCCAGCAACATCTAAGGACATAATAGGTAGGATCTCAGATGTACGTCTGCCATATGGAGGCATTGGTACAAACTACTGTATGTAGACCAACATTTTGATAATGGTTAGTATGGTAGTATTCATACTATTTATTACTTCTATGTTATTCACATTTATTTTGATATGTATCTACTATGGACCAATTTATGTAACTACCATAATGCTGAGTCTGAAATAAAGTCTTGAATTGAATTGAATTGAATTATCACAATATGCACTATGACAAATATTATAATGCTACTCCACTGGGAGACTGTCGCTGACACCATGACCCAATGTTCCGCTCAGTCACATTATCCTGACAGTGAGCAAGCCAGTCCTTGCTATATTCTTTTAATGCTGAGCGCCACACTAGGTAGCGACAAGTATAAATTTCATAAGTTATTATTTTGACTCGGACGGTTTCGAACTGACGACCCCTAGAGAATAGGTTGTTACAAGGTATAACAAACCATGAATAGTTATATTTGATCATGATAATTGTGAATGAGTATGGTTGTGCCGATCATGTTACTTCCCCACCAGACGCGGTGGTCAAATGGTTAAGAACACAGGCTTCCCGTGCAGAAGGTTGGGGGTTCGAATCGCGACAGAGTCAAACCAATGACTTAGCAATTTATACTTGTCGCTACTTAGCCTGGTGCTCATTGTTAATAGGACATGGCAAGGACTGGTTTGTTGAGTATCAGGATAATGTGGCTGGGTTGGACATCGGGCCATGACGACGGCGGTCTGGTCTCCCAGGGGGAAGCACTATAAGAAGTCGCCATGAGGGTGCACTGTCACAAGTCGATACCCACCCTGATGTGACCTTAGATGTTGCTAGGATGTAAAACTCAAACAAACAAACGTGTTGCTGCCCCTTTAGAGTCACGTGATCAGTTATCCTATAGAAACACATCAGTTCCCCACGACAATGATCCTTACTGGGTGGTCCAGTCATATTACACCAACAAACACACATATATATACCTCATACATTAAGCCATTGTCACACCTCGCCGGATTGGGGAAACTGATAGAGCCGGACAAAAATATTCTAGTCCGGTGTTATTCGGATGTGAAATGTATCGATTATGTAACAGACGGGTAACAGAGGGTAATGGGATGGTAACAGTTGATACCGCATCTAACGATCAACGGACAATTCAGTATACAAAAAGAACTATAACGAACATGTAATGGATATGTAACCAAATGAAATGGACGGGGAACGGACGGTAACGGATAATAACCACATACATCAATCCGGCGCAATCCATTACAAGTTTTGTGCATGCTCAAAACTTGTAACAGATCGGGCCAGATATCAATGGATATCAACGGATATACAACGGACACAAACCGGACTTAGCCAGATATCAACGGACTTTGTTCAGTTTCTTTCCGTTTCCCCAATCCGCAAGGTGTGACAGAGCCTTTGAAAAGCTTCTACCAACTCGTGGCTCGTGCAAGGCAACGCGGAGCAGCTGCAAGCATTTAATACCGACACATTGAACACAGCCATGTCAAGACCTTTCCGTTTAGTCCCCGCCCTATCCATGAAAAAAAAAGACCCTTCACGTTCTAGATATTTTTCAAATGTATGTTGATTTTTCTGTCTCTCGATCTGTCTGTTACTGTCTCTTCTCTGTCGTTCTGTTTGGCTTTGTGTCTCGCTCTCGCTCTCTCTCTCTGTCTCTCTCTCTGTCATTTTCTGTCTTTCTCTATTTTCTCTCTCTCGCTCTCTCTTTTTGTCTCTCACTGTCTCTGTATGTTTGTCATGCTGTCTGTCTTTTTGTCTGCCCATCTGTCTGTCATTCTTTCTTTCTTTATAGTTTTCTCTCTTGCTCTCTCTCTCTCTCTCTCTCTCTCTCTCACTCTCTGTCTGTCTGTGTCCCAAAGTCTGTCTTTCTGTCTACTTTTCTGTTTCTGTTTCTCTGTGTGTCCCTGTGTCAATCTGTCGCTTCGTGTTGTTCTCTGTCCGTCTTTGTCTCTATCACTGTCTGTCTCTTGGTGTCCCTCTGTCATTCTATGTCTTTCTCGATTTGTCTCTCTTGCTCTGTCTCTTTGTTTGTCTCTTTCTGTATGCAACCTTGTTTCTCTATCTGTCTCTCTGTCATTCTCTGTCTTTCTCTATTTTCTCTCTCTCACGCTCTATGCCTGTCTCTTCATCTGTCACTGTCTTTTTGTCTGTCACTGTCACTGCCTCTGTATGTGTGTCATGCTGTCTGTCTTTTTGTCTGCCCATCTGTCTGTCATTCTTTGTCCTTTTTTATAGTTTTCTCTCTCACACTCTCTCTCGCTCTCTGTCTGTCTGTGTCCCTAAGTCTGACTTTCTGTCTGCTTTTCTGTTTCTGTATCTCTGCGTGTCCCTGTGTCACTTTGTCGCTTCGTGTTGTTCTCTGTCCGTCTTTGTCTCTATCACTGTCTGTCTCTCGGTGTCCCTCTGTCATTCTATGTCTTTCTCGATTTGTCTCTCTTGTCTCTTTGTTTGTCTCTTTCTGTATGCAACCTTGTTTCTCTATCTGTCTCTCTGTGATTCTCTGTCTTTCTCTATTTTCTCTCTCTCACGCTCTCTGCCTGTCTCTTCATCTGTCACTGTCTTTGTGTCTGTCACTGTCACTGTCTCTGTATGTTTGTCATGCTGTCTGTCTTTTTGTCTGCCCATCTGTCTGTCATTCTTTGTCCTTTTTTATAGTTTTCTCTCTCACTCTCTCTCTCGCTCTCTGTCTGTCTGTGTCCCTAAGTCTGTCTTTCTGTCTGCTTTTCTGTTTCTGTTTCTCTGCGTGTCCCTGTGTCACTCTGTCGCTTTGTGTTGTTCTCTGTCCGTGTTTGTCTCTATCACTGTCTGTCTCTTGGTGTCCCTCTGTCATTCTATGTCTTTCTCGATTTGTCTCTCTTGCTCTGTCTCTTTGTTTGTCTCTTTCTGTATGCAACCTTGTTTCTCTATCTGTCTCTGTCATTCTCTGTCGTTCTCTATTTTCTCTCTCTCACGCTCTCTGCCTGTATCTTTGTCTGTCACTGTCTTTGTGTCTGTCACTGTCACTGTCTCTGTATGTTTGTCATGCTGTCTGTCTTTTTGTCTACCCATCTGTCTGTCATTCTTTGTCCTTCTTTATATTTTTCTCTCTCGCTCTCTCTCTCTCGCTCTCTGTCTGTCTGTGTCCCTAAGTCTATCTTTCTGTCTGCTTTTTTGTTTCTGTTTCTCTGCGTGTCCCTGTGTCACTTTGTCGCTTTGTGTTGTTCTCTGTCCATCTTTGTCTCTATCACTGTCTGTCTCTCGATGTCCCTCTGTCATTCTATGTCTTTCTCGATTTGTCTCTCTTGCTCTGTCTCTTTGTTTGCCTCTTTCTGTATGCAACCTTGTTTCTCTATCTTTCTTTCTGTGATTCTCTGTCGTTCTCTATTTTCTCTCTCTCACTCTCTCTGCCTGTCTCTTCGTCTGTCACTGTCTTTGTGTCTGTCACTGTCACTGTCTCCGTATGTTTGTCATGCTGTCTGTCTTTTTGTCTGCCCATCTGTCTGTCATTCTTTGTCCTTTTTTATAGTTTTCTCTCTCACTCTCTCTCTCGCTCTCTGTCTGTCTGTGTCCCTAAGTCTGTCTTTCTGTCTGCTTTTCTGTTTCTGTTTCTCTGCGTGTCCCTGTGTCACTCTGTCGCTTCGTGTTGTTCTCTGTCCGTGTTTGTCTCTATCACTGTCTGTCTCTTGGTGTCCCTCTGTCATTCTATGTCTTTCTCGATTTGTCTCTCTTGCTCTGTCTCTTTGTTTGTCTCTTTCTGTATGCAACCTTGTTTCTCTATCTGTCTCTGTCATTCTCTGTCGTTCTCTATTTTCTCTCTCTCATGCTCTCTGCCTGTATCTTTGTCTGTCACTGTCTTTGTGTCTGTCACTGTCACTGTCTCTGTATGTTTGTCATGCTGTCTGTCTTTTTGTCTACCCATCTGTCTGTCATTCTTTGTCCTTCTTTATAGTTTTCTCTCTCGCTCTCTCTCTCTCGCTCTCTGTCTGTCTGTGTCCCTAAGTCTATCTTTCTGTCTGCTTTTTTGTTTCTGTTTCTCTGCATGTCCCTGTGTCACTTTGTCGCTTTGTGTTGTTCTCTGTCCATCTTTGTCTCTATCACTGTCTGTCTCTCGATGTCCCTCTGTCATTCTATGTCTTTCTCGATTTGTCTCTCTTGCTCTGTCTCTTTGTTTGCCTCTTTCTGTATGCAACCTTGTTTCTCTATCTTTCTTTCTGTCATTCTCTGTCGTTCTCTATTTTCTCTCTCTCACTCTCTCTGCCTGTCTCTTCGTCTGTCACTGTCTTTGTGTCTGTCACTGTCACTGTCTCCGTATGTTTGTCATGCTGTCTGTCTTTTTGTCTGCCTATCTGTCTGTCATTCTTTGTCCTTTTTTATAGTTTTCTCTCTCACTCTCTCTCTCTCTCGCTCTCTGTCTGTCTGTGTCCCTAAGTCTGTCTTTCTGTCTGCTTTTCTGTTTCTGTTTCTCTGCGTGTCCCTGTGTCACTCTGTCGCTTCATGTTGTTCTCTGTCCGTCTTTGTCTCTATCACTGTCTGTCTCTTGGTGTCCCTCTGTCATTCTATGTCTTTCTCAATTTGTCTCTCTTGCTCTGTCTCTTTGTTTGTCTCTTTCTGTATGCAACCTTGTTTCTCTATCTGTCTCTGTCTGTCCCTGTATCTTTGTGTCATTCTCTGTGGAAGCGCATTGCCGGTATGTATGTAAAATTACTTGTAAGCATTAAGCAACTTATGGGCATAAGCCATTTAAAATACCGTCAATTCCAGAGGGACGAGTGTAGTAGTATTCACTGACCTCACAGACAAGGACCACATAGACAGGTAGGTGTAGATAGGATGATTGCATAAGGGAGCCTGGGTAATGTAATGGTTAGCATGCTAGCTTCGGAATAGTATTGATTGCGTACCTTTTGGAGGTCTTCGTGGAAGCTTCCTGTCTTGCTGCGGCCTGTCATTGAGAAGCATGGCGCTTGCTTCTTGCCACTCTGTGTCGTCGTGCCCAGCATCTTGGGAAGAATGTATGAGTTGGGGCCTGCGGAAAGAACAAGACGCGTCATCAGCCAGCGGGGCACCACAAGAACTAATCCGATATAGGGTGGCTCGTTGACATAGGATTGTATAGCAATTGCATAGTGAGAGCATTGGGATGTAGATGCAGGTTGGCATGGGTCAGACATGGTGGGTGGTTCGGCAATACGCAGAGCAGCACAGCATGGAGGAAGGTAGTACGTAAGTAAGATACATAAGCAAGATACAAGTAACATGCGTAAAGGCTGTCCAAAGTTGTCAACATTTTGAAGGCCGTACAAAACATATGATAGGAGGATAGGGCCTGTCAGTAAGGTATGACTTATCATTTAATAAAATATTGATATTTTTCGATTTTTTTAATACATTTTATTTCTTGATTAATGTTGCTAGTCTGATGGTTTTGAATTTCTGTATTTTTTCTTAGGTAAATATATTAGATCAATCACTAGTATCTACTGAACACTAGTTCAAAGTTACTTATATTTTAAATGGTAAACTTTTTAGATATTTTGAGTGCAAACATGAAAAATTAGTTTTGGCAAGCTTGCCAAAACTCTGACACCATAGACTTCTGCAGTAACAGGTTCTGTTAAATTGACTCAGTATTGCCTTCTACGCAGAAAGAAATGCTTAATAAGTGCAACAGTATCTAAGTTAGATATGTAAAATCAGATCTAGATAATTGGTTTGGTTTTGAAAATTTGATATTTCATCGGACTATGCAGCTTTAAGCAGGAGAATTTTCACTCGCCACAGACAATTGGTCTTCCTCATTCCACTGCTCCTTTCCCTATCATACTAATGCCAAGTGCCAGGCAAGGTAGTGTGACAAGTATAAATTTGTTTGTTATTGGTTTGACCCGACCAGGGTTCAAACCCAGGGGTTTGGATCCCATGACCTACCAAAATGGGAGTTGGGCACTCAACTCATTTGGCCACCCTGTCTGGGTCTGTAGTAAAATGTTGATGTGTACAACTTTTGGGGGGATGGAGTCTGGGAAAGTAGTACTCTCAATGCCACATATCTACTGACAGGAGGAAATATCAAAGCTTAAAGTTCATCATCATCATCATGCTGTCGGTCGCGATGTGACAAAGACTGCTTTCATTACTTGACTGCCGCTCTCCATTTAGCTCTCTGTTGTGAGAGTTGCGTCCATGAATCGGTCTTAATGTCTCTCAGCTACATTTCATGAAAGCTGCCTGCAAAAGTGTTGAAGTGCTGCTGGCTTTTGCAAGTTACCAGCAGCACTCTCTCGGGAGCAAATAGAGGTTTCACACCGGCAAGAACATGTCAAGACAGGCACAAAACTATTTGTCCCTGCAGTGGCTGGTCGGGAGATGTTGGGAGTTCCATGCATCAACCGCCCTTAATGCTGCTAAAGTGACATGGTTTTCTGTTTAGGGTTTGCTCCCTTAGCCTTCGGTTCTGTCAAGAACCTGTACCACAAGGCAGCGGCTTACAACTCTGCAGGACAGGGGCATCAAACTCCCTGAGGTATTGCTATACCTGCAATACCTGCATACCCAGGATGTAAAACTCCAACAACCAACCAACATGTCACTAGGTCCCCTACCCATCTTGATGGGCCTATATACAGCCTTAGATGTTGCCAGGACGTAAAACTCCAACAAACTGATATATGCATAGTGTCTTACTGCATGTCATCATCATCATGCTGTCAGTCGCGATGCGACAAAGACTGCTTTCATTACTTGACTGCCGCTCTCCTTTGTGCGGTTGTACATTTCATGAAAGCTGCCTGCAAAGGTGTTGAAGTGCTGCTGGCTTTTGCAAGTTACCAGCGGCACTCTCTCGTGGAGCAAATAGAGGTTTCACACCGGCAAGAACATGTCAAGACAGACGCAAAACTATTTGTCCCTTCAGTGGCTGGTCGGGAGATGTTGGGAGTTCCATACATCAACCGCCCTTAATGCTGCCACACTGACATGGTTTTCTGTTTAGGGTTTGCTCTCTTAGCCTTCGGTTCTGTCAAGAACCTGTACCACAAGGCAGTGGTTTACAACTCTGCAGGGCAGGGGCATCAAACTCCCTGAGGTATTGCTATACCTGCAATACCTGCATACCTAGGACATAAAACTCCAACAACCAACCAACATGTCACTAGGCCCCCTACCCATCTTGATGGGCCTATATACAGCCTTAGATGTTGCCAGGACGTAAAACTCCAACAAACAATGATATATGCATAGTGTCTTACTGCATGTAAAGACTTTAAAATGAGCACAACGCAAACATTAACCAATTTATGTAACTACCATAATGATGAGTCTAAAATAAAGCATTGAATTGAATTGAATTAATTACTGCTCCCCCACTTATGAAAAGCTTAAAGTTACATAGTCCAATAAAAGCATCAAATTTTCAAAAGCAAAATACTTATCTAGATTTGAACCTACATATCCAACTGGTGCGCTTAGTAAGTATTTGTTGCTGCTTAGAAGGGCATACTATTATTACAAAGCCAATTTGAATAGAACCTGTTACTGCTGAAGCCTATCCATGGATTCATTTTCATGAGCATGCCAATATTAATTTTGTATGTTTACATTTCCAGGGATGAGAAATTTCTGATTTTCGGCAGATTTCCGATTTTTTTTCCCTAGTCTGGGGACATATTTGATATAGATGTAAATTTGAGGAGAAATAAAAATGATGGGGGTACGTTTCATGTAGTACTCTCCAAGCATATGTTTTGCACAATGCATCTATGCATATGACCAGGTCTACCTAGAGAGCATTCTGCTGTCATTAATGGGACTGTATTACTATTATGGCCCACTTCACCATCAATTTCCGATTTTTTACTCCCACAACACTATCATCCCTGCATTTCAAATATATCCTAAGTTAGCCATTTTAAAGCAAGGGTACTTTAAGGTAAAGTAAGGTAGATTATAACGATAAATCTAATTTATTTATCTCAGAAAAATGACAGAACCTCAAAACCAGCGAATGATGCAACTTTAACATTAAACTTAAAGCATAACCTTCATCCTGTGATACCTGATCAAACTAATAACGCATATACAGTAAATCGACCGGCCGACTTTAAATGGTCCATTTAGGGAGGTGGTCGGTTTAGGGAATTAGAATATCCTTACAATGGTATTGTTGGGACCCAAATAAAGCGACCGATATAGGGGAGTGGTCGATCTGTGGAGGTGGTCGGTTCAAACGGTGTTTTTTTTTGGTACATCAGTTGTTTAAGCATGGGAAATTTCAGTCGCAGATGACTGGTCTTCCTCATTCCACTGCTCCTTGCCCTATCCTAGTAATACCGAGCGTCTGGCTAGGAAGCGACAAGTATCAATTTTTAAGTCATTGGTTTGACTCGACCAGGATTCGAACCCACGATCTACCAGCACGGGAGACGGACGCTCTAACTCATTCGGCCATTCCATCTTGCAAATGTTATCTACATAATCCCAAATCCACTATTAACCATAGCAGCAAATCATACCCAGAGTATTAATGTTTTTGTTAACTTAAGTATTAAATCTTTTTTTCAACTTTTTTTAATTGAAGTAAAACGAAAACCTGTGATGGATGTGATGGATTTTTTTGTTAGCTGTCTATCGATTTTGTCTATTGATCTGTTTAATTTTAGTGTAGCAAGTGGCATTTGTCATTAGGACTGGAAGATCAATGCCTCAGCTGGGCAATGACATGTTAATAGCGAGGAATAAAACTACTAGAAAAAAGACACTGATGTTTTTTTATGATTAACAAAAATTAAATGACGAAAAATAATATATCTGCTTTAAAACTGCATAGTCCGATGAAGTGTCAAATTTTCAAAACCAAAATACTTCCCTAGATTTGATTCTACATATCTAACTTAGATGCTAATGCACTTATTAAACATTTGTCGCGACATAGAAGGGCATATTGAATCAATTTAATAGAACCTGTTACTGCATAAGTCTTCAG
Organism: Branchipolynoe longqiensis; assembly: GCA_030323885.1. Classification (NCBI taxonomy): domain Eukaryota; kingdom Metazoa; phylum Annelida; class Polychaeta; order Phyllodocida; family Polynoidae; genus Branchipolynoe; species Branchipolynoe longqiensis. Next base: position 34,145,192 of record CM059203.1, on the reverse strand, counting down.
TGTCATAGTTTTGGCGTGCTTACCAAAATTAATTTTACATGTTCGCACTTAAAATATCTCAAAAGGTTAGCCATTTAAAATATAAGTTACTTCAAACTAAAATAAGGTAGAATATAACAATCAATTTAATATATTTATGTCAGAAAAATGACTAAATCTGAAACCATCGGACTATGCAACTTCAATAATAAGTATGGTGGTGGTAGTAGTGGTGATGATGATGATGATGAAAACAATGGGGAGCTTTCATGAGCCAGTTCTCTCACTATACACTTGGTGGTAGCACCCATTCCCGGTCCAAGTTGGCCATCATGGTTGGATAGAAGGGTGTAGGTGTGTGTGTGTTGGTGGTGTAGGTGTGTGCTGGGGGTTTAGGGATGTGGTGGGGGTGTAGGTATGTGTGTGGTGTAGGTGTGTGTTGGGTGTGTGGTGAGGGTTTAGGGGTGTGGTGTAGGTGTATGGTGGGGGTTTAGGGATGTGGTGGGGGTGTAGGTGTGTGGTGGGGGTTTAGGGATGTGGTGGGGGTGTAGGTGTGTGGTGGGGGGTTTAGGGATGTGGTGGGGGTGGGAGGGGGGGTGTAGGTGTGTGGTGGGGTTTTAGGGATGTGGTGGGGGTGTAGGTGTGTGGTTGGGGTGTAGGTGTGTGGTGAGGGCTTAGGGGTGTGGTGGAGGTGTAGTTGTGTGTGTGGTGGGGGTATAGGTATGTGGTGACGGCTTAGGGGTGTGGTGGGGGTGTAGGTGTGTGGTGGTGATGTAGGTGTGTGGTGGTGGTGGTGTAGGTGTGTGATGGTGGTGTAGGTGTGTGGTGGTGGTGTAGGTGTGTGGTGGTGGTGTAGGTGTGTGGTAGGGTTTAGGGATGTGGTGGGGGTGTAGGTATGTGGGGGGTGTGGTGGTGTAGGTGTGTTGTGAGGGTGTAGGTGTGTGGTGAGGGTTTAGGGGTGTGGTGGGGGCGTAGGTGTGTGGTGGAGTATAGGTGTCTGGTGGGGGTGTAGGTGTGTTGTGAGGGTTTAGGTGTGTGGTACGTGTTGGGTGGTGTAGGTGTGTGGTGGTGTTTGGTGGGGTGTAGGTGTGTGTGATTGAGGTGTAGGTGTGTGTGGTGAGGGTGTATGTGTGTGGTGGGGGTGTAAGTGTGTGGTGGGGGTTTAGGTGTGTGTTTGGGGTGTAAGGGGTATTGGGGGTATAGGTGTGTGCCATGGGGTGTAGGGGGTATATGTGTGTGTCGTGGGATGTGTCATGGGGGTTTAGGGCTGTGGTGGGGGTGTAGGTGTGTGGTGGGGGTGTAGGGATGCTAAAGATTGTGAGGTGCCACTCTGCAAGACACCCCTACACCTCCACCACAAACCACCTACACCCCTACCACACACACCATCAACCCCCACCACACACACCTACACCCCCACCACATCCCTAAGCCCCCACCACACACCCCTAAATCCCGATGCACCCCCACCACACACACCCAAATCCTCACACTTGACAGTAGAAGGAACTGCTTCTATCCAACCAAAGCATTACAAGGACCGGCATGGTGCGCCATCTGACGAGAGACTCATGCAAACTGAAAGGTCCCGATTAATAATTAATTTAATGAATTAAATCATTAAAAAATGTGTGTTTTTTTAAACTGGAACCGAACTTGATTGATCGATCACCACCCCACCACCACCACCCCAAGTCGGACTTGATTGGATCGGTCAGCACCTACCCGGCGTATTATCGGAGCGCCGGTTCCGGTGGCGCGTGCCAAAGCTGAACTGGGGCGGCATTGGCTTTGAGTTGGGACCAGAGGCCTCTGGGCAGTAGGCGCCCGGCCCCGGGGTCCTGTAGGGCGCCGTCCCCTTCTGACGGCTGTACAGAGAGTACTGCGGCGTGCCGTCCGTCCCCGTCCGGCTCACCTTGGGGTTGGGCAGGTAGCACGGCCCCGGCGAGCAGTCATCGCGCCATTTGCCGTGCTTGATACCAAAAGGGTAGGCCGGGCCACGGGGGTGGACAGACCGGGGGTCGTGCACCGTCTGCCCAATCAGGCCTGGCAGCGCGTAGGCCGGGCCCGGGGACCGGTACATGGCCGCAACCGGGCCCCGCGCCTTCGTGTACTCGAACACCATGGTGACGAGGTGCAGCGCGTGTGTGCGCGTTGTAACGGGGTGGAGGTTGGAGGTGGCGTTCTTCTGTGCCTGTGGAGTGTGGTGGAGTTTAGGGTGAAAGTTGACTGATCCTTGGTTGGTTTGTCGGATGGTACTTGTGTTAATCGTCTGTAAATGATAGAAAGGTCACGGTTAATTTGGTTGTGTGTAGATAAGATTTGGTTGGTTGTTGAATTATTATGTCCTAGCAATATCTAAGGTCATATCAGGATGTGCACTGACTTGTGATAGTGCACACTCATGGCGACTTTATAGTGATGCCCCACTGGGGATTCAGGCTGCCAGCATCATGACCCGATGTCCCACTCAGTCACATTATCCTGATGGAGTCCTTGTCCTATCTTATTAATGGCGAGTGGCTGACTAGGGAGTCACAAGTATCACTTTTTATGTCATTTTTTTGACTCGACCAGGGTTGGAACCCATGGGTTCGAATCCCATGATCTACCAAAACGGTGTAGATAAAACATGCACCCCTACTATGACGAGGAAGACGTTTAGGTTTGTAAGATTGGTAGTAGGCCTATAATCCTGTATTCAATATATTTTGGATTAGTGCATGTTTGAACATCAAATATGATGTTGACCAGACGGGATGGCCGAATGAGTTAGAGCATCCGTCTCCCATGCTGGTAGATCGTGGGGTCATGGGTTCGAACCCTAGTCGAGTCAAACCAATGACTTAAACATTGATACTTGTCGCTTCCTAGCCAGGCGCTCGGCATTATTAGGACAGGCAAGGACTGGTGTGCTCAGTCTCAGGATAATGTGACTGAGTGGGATATCAGGTCATGATGCCGGCAGCCTAGTTTCCCAGTGGGGCAGCGCTAAAAAGTCACCATGAGTGCGCAGTCACAAGTCGGTATCCGTCCTGATATGACCTTAGATGTTGCTAGGACGTAAAACAACAACAAACAAATATGATGTCTATCATGATTACAATGGTATTTCAGCCTTTTATTTGGCTTCTGTGTGTACATGCCAAAAAAATAATTTTCATAATGTTGAAAATTTGGCTGATGAGAGGGGTCATTTTGAAAGGCTGTAAATGTAATATTAACACAAACTACACTATATTGATTGCTATCATGCTGAAATGAACTGCAGAGATGTATAGCTTTCAGAAAACTATAGTGAGCATTTGTCCCCCCCCCCCCCCTAAGTGGTAGCAACAACCCTCTAGATACAAGATTCACCCCATACTGCTGCAGTAGGGGTGCAAACCAACCCTATGTAAAAGCTGTCGAAAAAACGGGTCAATGAATTGAGAGCCTAATTTCACAATCTAAGAAGCAACATTTTTTCTTTACATATGTCATATTGATAGCCCGCTACCTTTGAGTTGAAAAATATAATATAATATCTAGTTTAATCAGATTTAAAAGTGAAATCGATGGCGTTCTGTGGCCGCCATCTTGTCTTTTTGCATTCTCTCCCATTTCACCAAATCTGTGCCTATATAAGTAGCCAGTTGATCATGGAACCACAGTTTCTACTTCATGTTCCATACTAATGCTATTTTCGCCCGTATTTAGACCTCATTGTCGTTCACCCGTGTACTACAAGTACCGGGTGAATCTTTTATCTACAACCCCTCCTGCCCCCCCCCCCCCAGAGTAGAGGTGAATGACAACCCTCTTTAAATTGGATCAAAATCTGCTCCAATAGGAATTAACTGACGTGGGGTTGGTCCCAGTGTGCTGTGTTTATTGATACTGGCACAGAGTTGGTGAAGTGAGAGAGAATGCAAAAAGATAAGATGGCGATCACAGAATGCTCTCAATTTGACTTTTAAAGTCCACTAAACTACATGTTTAATCATATTTTTCAAATCACAAGAGGCAGGTAAATATGAAGATGTGTGTGAAGAATATATTTTGCTGTATAATTATGAAATTGATATTTGTTTCTATCTAGCCTGGTTCTCTGTATTACTAGTTTCAGTATAATGTGACTGAGTGGGATATCGGGTCATGGTGCAGGCAGCCTAGTCTCTCAGTGGGGCAGCACATGAATCTGCAATTTCATACCTCAGTGCTCGCCCTGATATGATGTTGATGTTGCTATGATGTAAAACCGCAACAAATAAACAAACAAACATAGCAACTAGCATAGAATCATCGATTACAAAATGAGTGGTTATTTAAATTAAATATTGAGTCCCCAGTGTGCTTAATTATTCATGATCAGCTCTAATCCCAGCTCTTTTTATTTGTTTATTTTAAGGTTTATTTAGGTAAATTAGAGTCAAGCCTAAGTCACACCTACCCGGACGAGCCCCGGATTTTTAGCCGGACCACCCCCGGACCACTCCCCCAGACTGTCCCGGACATCCCTGGATAAAATCACTATTTTTGCCTCGCTCTCACAACTACCCAAACGGGCCACGGACTATAAGCCCAGATCACCACGGATGAGCCCCAAACAACCCCCCCCCCCGGACTACCCGGATGAGCCCCGGACGAGCCCTGAACAACCCTCGGGTGATAGCCTGAAATGCAGGACTCATCCCGGGGTAGTCCGTGGGTAACACGTGGTCATCCGTGCCAATCCGTGGCGATCCTTGGTTAACCCATGGTCATCCGACCTGTCCGGTGTGGCCGTCTCAGCTGCCACAAGGCTGATATGCCAAATGTCGCTTCAGCGTCGTCTGCGCATGCGTCAAAACTGGGCCAGTCTCAAAGGCCGTAATCTCTGTTTTTAATACTTTCAGCGTAAATTGCTCTTAGGTTACATTAAATACTTCAGATCTTCCTCTTCAATCGCGCATTAAGATATTTTTAATCGATCCAATGAAAGCTTTTAAACTTATTTTACAAAAATAAATGCCCCACATAGACATAGCATTGCCGTATTTTACCACCCGCGAAGGGTAAACACTGCAGCAATGCTATGTCTATGCAGAGCATTTATTTTAGCAAAATTAATTTAAAAGCTTTCACTGAGTCGATTAAAAATATATTAATGCGCAATTGAAGAGGAAGATCTGAAGTATTTAATTTAACTTAAGGGTAATTTTCTCTGAAAGTATTAAAAACAGAGATAATAGTGAAAGTTGGGCATGGCAAATCAGCCTTGTGGCAGCTGAGACGGCCACACCGGGTCTAGTCCGGGTCTAGTCCGGGCAGTCCATGGCTCTGTTGGGGTTAGTCCGGGCTAAACCGTGGCTAGTCTGCGGTAAACCGTGGCTAAAACGTGGCTCTTCTGGTTTAAAAATGACCCGGACTGCCCCAGACGGGACACGGACTACCCCCGGATTACACCCGGATGATGCCGGATCGAGCCCAGATTGCAATATTCCCTGGATCACCCCAGATGTTTTAAACATTTTAAAACATCTGGGGCCGACCCTGGATGAGGCCGGACCAGCCAAGGATCACCAAGGATCACCAAGGACGAGCCATGGATGAGCCACGGATCGCCACAGACCACGCCGGATCATGGGTCACGGCTCGTCCAGCCCCTGATCCGGGTAGGTGTGACCTAGGCTTAAGAGAAATGGAGTTACACGAGGTTGGTAAACCGTGAAATGAAGCGATTGGCAATGCTATAAACACTTCTCTTTTTTTATATTTTCTTTCTTTCTCAATCCGATAATGGGCTAGTTAACATTTAGAGGCAAAACAAAAGGAACAGAAACCTAACACAGTCATGATACTTCCTGCTCTAGAATTTACTTTCCAACCCATGTGGCCAAATCGGTAAGAGCGCAGGCTTTCCATGTAGACTGTTTGTTTGTTGTTGTTTTACATCCTAGCAACATCTAAGGTCATATCAGGACAGGTACCGACTTGTGACAGTGCGCACTCATGGTGACTTTATAATGCTGTCCCACTGGAAGACCAGGCCATCAGCACCATGACCTGATATCCCACTCAGTCACATTATCCTGACACTGAGCCAACCAGTCCTTGCCCTATCCTAATAATGCCGAGCGCCAGGCTAGGAAGTGACAAGTATCAATTTTTAGGTCATTGGTTTGACTCGACCAATCCCATGTAGAAGGTTAGCGGGGTACGGTTCTAATATTGAATATAGTCAACGCAATGACTTATAAAATTGATACTTGTCCCTACCTAGTCTAGCAGTAATAGGATAGGGCAAGGACTGGGATGTTGGGTTATGGTGCCAAGTGTCTCAACACTATGAAGTGGCCATGAGTGCGCGCTGTCGTGTGCACCATAAACTCACACTGGGGGGGGTGGCCGAATCGGTAGAACACGAGCCTCCCATGCGGGAGATCGGGAGTTCAATTCCCGGTCGAGTCAAATCAATGCCATACCAAATTTATATGTGTCGCTTCCTAGCCTGGCACTCGGCATTAATAGGATAGGGCAAGGACTGATTAGCTCAGTGTCAGGATAATGTGACTGAGTGGTATATCAGCTCATGGTGCTGGTGGCCTGATTTCCCAGTGGGGCAGCACAATTAAGTCACCATAAATGCACACTGCAACAAGTCCTGGCCTGATATGATCTTAGATGTTGCCAGGACGTAAAACCCCAACAACCAACCAACCATAAACTCATCAATCAGTCAGCCAGCGCACTGTCACAAGTTGGTACCCGTCCTGATGACCTTAAATGCTGCTAAGATGCTAAGCCCCAACAAACAACAATCAAACTCTTCTCTTTTTTTTAAAGTTGGATATTTGGCCTTACAAGAAATGTAAAATATATATCATGGGGGTGATGAAAATTGGAAATATTGTACCTAGAGCAAGGATTCAAACACACATCTTGCTAGTGTGCTAACCATTACATTACCTAGGCTCCCTGGTGCAATACCCTATCCACGCCCTACCTGTCTATGTGGTTCCTTGCTTGGGAGGACAATGGAGACTACAATATATACAATATTAGAAGTATTGTAGAGGGTGTAATTTAGTATACCCAGGAGTGGGTCTTGGCTCAGGCGGTACAGTCTCCACCTGTGATCGTGTGGGTTATCCTATCGATCCTGCTCAGTGCAGCCTAGGATCTTACTGGGGCGTAAAACTACACCAACCACCCAGCCTCCCCCGGCCCTCTCAGAGGACTGTGGTTGGGCTCTTAGGCTGTCTTTTTCCTTCCTTCCTCCCCCCATCCCCCCCCCCCCCCATCGCCCCTCCCCCCTCAATTCCTCTGATCACTACCCATCGGAAGCCAACTCCCGACCACATGGGACTGCTTTCAGCGTTGCCCATTTAGTGCTGCAGATTTGCAGCCTTCAGCGCACCAATGCGACTGAAAACTCCCCCAAAACAAACACACATTTGCAGTTTGGGTTATTTTCCGTCCCACCCAGTGGTCCACAACTGGTTCATCAAAGGTTGTGGTATGTGCTGTCCTGTCTGTGGGAAAATGCATATAAAAGACCCCTTGCTGCTTATCGTAAAGAGTAGCCTGTGTGGCTGCAGCGGATTTCCTCCTAAGAAATATGTCAGAATGACCATATGCTTGACATCCAATAGGCAATGAAAAAAAGTCCATGTGCTCTAGAGGCATGGTTAAAGTTGCACAGTCTGATGGTTTCGAGTTTCCGAAATTTTCTGAGATGAATACATTAGGTTGATCGTTATAATGTACCTTATTTTAGTTTGAAGTAACTTTTATTTTAAGTGGCAAACTTTTGAAATATTTGAAGTGCAACCATGCAAAATTAATTTTGGCAAGCCTGCCACAACTCTGACACCATAGCATTCTGCAGTAATATGATCTATTCAATTGGCTCACTATTCCCTTCTGTGTGGTGACAAATGCTTAATAAGTGCATCAGTATCTAAGCTAGATATGTAGAATCAAATTTTAGATCATTGTTTTGGTTTTGAAAATTTGATGATTTCATCGGACTATGCAGCTTTAAATAAAACAAATGTTCCTTTCTAGTATACCCAAGTGTGTAAGCGAGTGTTAACGTGAAATGTGTGTTGGGGGCTGGGGGGACGGAGGGAAAGAGGGGGGGGGGATATGTATGGAACAGAATAAAAAACTTGTCACAACAACAACAACAACAACAAAAAAAAAAAAAAAGCTAAGTAAAAAGTAAAAAGAGCATGCTCAACAATGCCATGTCCAATATATGCCACATGTGTGCACATGCACACCAGTTAATGGCTAGGACTTTGCTTGCCACACACGTGGGTTTTTGTCTAATCCAATACTCCACTTCCAAGATACCAATATCGGTGTCCACCTAGGCACTAGTCAGGCATCTGGGTCATGTTAGGCTTGAGGTGAAGGTTAACACACTGTGGCACTGCACAATGCTATACAGACGTACAGGAAGTGGTATTTCATCAAGTGCGGAATATTTATGTGCGTAATATCCCTATAATCCAATATGTGTGTTCTGAGTTCTGCTGGTCCCTCGGGAAGGACTATGGCTGAGAACCAGCATGTTGGGTCACAGCTTCAGCTCACATGGGGCGTAATCGATTAATCAACTCGGGTCACCCGAGCCACTTTTTGGCGCATGCGCACATCCTACAGACTCGGGTTGAATAAACGAATACGCTCGGTGTGGACAAAACGTTGGCTTAATCTGAAACTTAATATTATTTTTCAATAACCGATAGAAATACAGCAAAATAGGATTTGAAGTATTTTATGATTGTAGAAGCTGAAAATCTGGGTTATTAAAAAAAAAGTATTAAAACAACACGTAGGAGTTGTACCGATAGCTGTTATACTACAGGTACCAGCACAGATGTGATGTCATCGCTCTTAGCAAACCCCAGCCAAGAGGTGGGTTACTGGGGTCGGATCGTTTTGCACATGACACGTTTATTTCTCGACTCCACTCCCGGTGTTCGATTTGAAATTCTGACGACTCGGGTGACCCGATTCGCCCGGGTCGTGTTAATCGATTACGGCCATGGTGGAAGTTGGGGTTGGTGCCACTACCAGCCTTATCCATCACATTAGGCATTGTACGTTAAATTCACATTGAACCTATAACGACAGGCTTTGTAATGACCTAAGTGATAGGGTTCTTACCGTACGTTTTGCTTCTATTAGAAGTTCTAATGTAGATTGCAGTGAAACTGTCCTAGCAAAATAGTTTACGTTATATCCAAATAAAGTTGCAGGCCCGGATGGAGCATCCCCGAGAATCTTGAAAGAACTACACACTATAATAGCTGAACCACTGTACAATATATATAGAAAATCAATCGACCAAGGGAAACTACCTAGAGGCTGGAAGATCGGCTATGTGTCCCCGATCTTCAAGAAAGGCGACCGACATCAGGCTAAAAATTACCGACCCGTAAGTTTAACCTCAGTCATATGTAAAACACTGGAGTCTATAATATGTGATAAGATCATGCACCATCTCGTCCAGAACCAACTATTGACAAAGTTCCAGCATGGTTTTGTCAAGGGGAGATCTTGTGTAACCCAGATACTGGCAGTTCTAGACAGATGGACAGAAGCACTGGACAATGACAGCAACGTAGATTCAGTGTACTTAGATTTTGCCAAAGCGTTTGACAGTGTGCCCCACAAACGCCTACTCATGAAGATGAAGAGCTTCGGTATTACTGGAAAACTATGGACCTGGATCAAGGATTTCCTTCATGCAAGAATACAGCACGTAGTCATCAATGGTGTGAAATCCCTGGCAGCGTTAGTGTTGAGTGGTATACCGCAAGGAAGTGTTCTGGGACCCCTACTGTTCATATGTTTCATTACCGACATGCCCGAGGTCATCCATGCATTCATCCAGATGTTTGCGGATGATACAAAGCTGTATATGGAGGTTAACAGCCCTGAAGATCAACAGGCGCTACAAAAAGACCTAACTGCACTTGAAGACTGGGCCAACCTGTGGCAACTACGTTTCAATGCACAGAAGTGCAAGGTCATGCACCTGGGTAACAGAAATGAAAATCTCAGTTACTACATGCACCAAGATGGAGAAGAAGTCCAGCTCCAAGTGACAGAACTAGAGAAAGATCTTGGCATATACATGGACATCGGACTCACCTTCTCATATCACAGTGAACAAAAGGTGAACAAAGCGAACAAGCTTCTAGGCATGATACGCCGCTCGTACACGTATCTAGACAATGACACGGTGAAGACACTGTACACGTCACTGATCCGGCCGCACCTTGAGTATGGCAACACGGCTTGGACACCGAAGTTCAAGAAGGACATGTCAATGATCGAGAGTGTACAGAGACGTGCTACAAAGTTATCACCAACCATAAGAGAACTACCATACGAAGAACGTCTCAGGATTCTCAACCTACCCAGCTTATACTACCGAAGGGCCAAGGGAGACATAATAGAAGCATTCAAACACGTCACTGGAAGATATGCGGTTGATGCTAGATACCTGAAGCTGGCCAACTGTAAAACTAGAGGTCATCGATACAAGCTGAAGAAGGAAAGAGCAATAAAACCTGTCAGACAGCTATTCTTCAGTAACAGGATAGTAAATGCCTGGAACGCACTGCCTGAACATGTCATAGAAGCGCCTTCCGTCAACGCCTTCAAAGGCAGACTGGATAAGCATTGGAGGGGCTGCAATATTGCACACATCCGGTACTCGATGCGTTTAATCCTAGTAAATCAAATTTTGACATGCATCGACCTGATACAGGCTATAAGCCTAACAAAATCAGAAGCGGATGAGTATGAGTATGAGTATATAAATGTCGTGGGGTTGATGAAAAGGGGAAATATTGCACCTAGAGCGGGACTCGAACCCACATCTCTTTGCATTCCTAGGCTCGCTGATAATACCACACTACCTACGCCTACCTGTCGATGTGGCTCCTTGCCTGAGAGGTCAGTGCAGACTACTACACTCGTCCTCCTGGAATTGTAAGTCTTTTAATGCCTACAATTATATACATACAGGCAATGCACTAACACATATGCCCACAGGGTAGGTTCAACAACTATACAGCGTGTAGCTTGTAGAGGATCCTGGTCATGGCAACCAGTGTTGTGGGGGTGATGAAAAGGGGAAATACTGTGCCTAGAGTGGGACTTGAACCCACATCTCTTTGCATTCTGGGCCAGTGTGCTAACCATTACACCACCTAGGTAAAATTTATACTTGTCGCTTCCTAGCCAGGCGCTCGGCATTATTAGGATAGGGCAAGGACTGGTTGGCTCAGTATCAGGATAATGTGACTGAGTGGGATATCAGGTCATGGTGCTGGCGGCCTGGTCTCCCAGTGGGGCAGCACTATAAAGTCACCATGAGTGTGCGCTGTCACAAGTCGCTGACCTTAGATGTTGATAGGACATAAAACAACAAACATGGTTATTTATAGTGATTTCTAATTAAAGTTCCTTTAAAATAAAGTACGGCTGGTTATACTTTATAGCGATGAACCTAATATATATATCGATCTCCAAAATTCTCAGAAACTCAAAATTATCTGACTGTGTGTATGTATAGTGAAGGATAGATTTAGTGCCAGTGGGAGGTACTAATGCTGTGGGTGGAAGCCTACCGTGCAAGATATAGAGAGGGGAAGAGAGAGAGAGAGGGGGAGAGAGAGAGTGGAGGGGAAGACAGACAGACAGGGACAGGCGGAGACAGAAAAAGACAGAAAGAGAGAAAGACAGAGAAAAAGAAATGGGACAGCGAGAGACAGAGCGTAACAGAGAGAGAGAGACAGACAGAGACAGAGGGAAAGACAGAGAAAGAATTGGGTCAGAAAGAGTAACAGAGAGAGACCGAGACCGAGTGAAAAACTGAGCGAAAGACTGAGAAAGAGAGAGACAGAGAAAGACAGAGAAAGAAATTCGGAAGAGATAGACAAGGAGAGTAACAGAGACAGAGATAGGGAAAGAGGGGGAGAGAGAGAGAGAGAAAGAAATGAGGCAGAGATAGACAAGGAGAGCAACAGAGAGAGACGGAGAGAGACAGAGAGTCATAAAGATATAGAGAAAGTAGGAGAGAATGGGAGAGGAGGAGAGAATGGGAGAGAGACAGAAAGGGAGAGAGTGAGAGAGAGAGAGAGAGAGAGAGAGAGACATACAAAGAGGGAGAGCTTAGAGTTTTGCATTCGCTGCGTGCCTTCATTGTTCGGTTCCCCCGGCGTGTATAATTAATTAATACAGCCGCTGTTACCCAGTAAGCAACATGTGTGTACATACACAACAGAAGGGAGGTGTGTATGTGTGTGAGGGGGTGAGTGGGAGGGGGCGGGAGTATAGGGGCTGCGCCATGTACATGTATGTGTGCACCAGAACATTGTGAACCGAACCAACAACGACTCAAACAGGTCAAGAAAGTAGATTCAAGACGGGAGACAGCGATTGAGACCAACTCCTGATTGTCACCCCCCCCCCTTACCCACACACTTACTCACCACACACACACACACACACACACATACACACACACACACACACACACACACACTCACCGCCTGTTGATCTCCCCGCAGCCGACTGGTCCCCGGTCCCACTCCAGGAGCGTATTTCCGCCGTGCAACTGAGCGCTCAGCTCGACAACCAATGAGGAAGGAGGGCAGAGAGAGGGAGAGTGTGTGGGGGTCGGGGGGATGGGGGGTGGGGGGGGCAGGTCGGGGGTGTAGGAGTCAATCAATAAGAGTCACTGGCCTGCTTCCTGCTCCCGCTCCTGTTGCGTTGCTAGCCCGGTATAGCGATATAGCGAATGGTAGACAGGAAGTGTGAACACTTATTTGTCTCTCTTTTTTTTTTTTTTGGTACATTAGTTGTCCCCAGCAGGGGAAATCCCAGTCACAGATGACTGGTCTTCCCCACTCCACTGCTGGTCGATAGAAAGCCCGAGCCTACACTTTTACCGACCCACAGGATTTTTAACCTCCCACACCACATAGACATGGTATGAGAGCAACCGGCCTTTGATGACGCTGTAAGTTATACACAGCGGTGGAAATCCAAATTGGCAGAGCTGGGGGCACGGGCACGGGGAATCGAACCGCCGACCCTCAGATTAGGAGTCTGACCTAGAAAAAATTCAGACACTCTAACTACTCCGCCACAGAGAACGCCACACCGGTGTCACAGTTTCCGCCGTCCGCCAGTTTCCGCGGTATGCATACACTCAAATGCATTGTCAATGGCCGTGAGCAATCTTCATACAGAAAAAGTGAAATATCTCTAAAACCAAACCACCTAGAAACAAATCGCTTGGTAGATATATAGAAAACATCTTTACCAAAAGGTTTATATTAAATTTATAAGGTTAGGGTTCTTGATTTCTATTAATTTTGAATAAAACTAATGTTTTGCACTGCGTGGTCCGTCAAACTCAAGGCATTGTCAATGGTCGTGAGCAATCTTCATACAGAAAATACAGAAAAAGTGAAATATCTCTAAAACCACACCATCTAGAAACAAATCGCTTGGTACACATATAGAAAACATCTTTACCAAAAACATTATATTAAATTTATAAGGTTAGTGACGATGCTGTTCAATTTTGACGCATGCGCAGAAGCAATGTGTACCGCGGAAACTGGCGGACGGCGGAAACTGCGACACCGGGTCAGAGCCAGGAGGAGGTGGGTGTGTGGGTGGGTGTGTGGGTGGGTGAGCAGTGGGCGTTAGAGCAGGCTTGGTTGGGTTGGGCTGCGATTGGTTGAGTTGAGTTGGGCGTGGGTTGGTTGGGCTGACGTTAATTAAGATGGCTGATCTTGGGTTGATGTGTCGGCTATGATTATGACTATAGTCCTGTTCACACGGGGCAGTTAATTCGAATCATAAAAATCGACTTGTATAGTTCGGGTTACATTTCGCGTGTGAACGCGAGGCTAAGTCGGATTAGGGCTGATTCGATTCATATAATTCGGATTTTATAAACCACTTGTGTAGGTGGTTTATATGAACCGAATTTTATGATGCGACTTATATCGCCCGTGTGAACGCAACCGACTTACTTGAGGCGGATTAAGGACATCACACGCATGCGCAGTCGAGACCTTAGTTTGTTGACTTTCCAGTCGATCGAAAGCGCATATTATATAATTTGGTCTATGAACCGGATAGAGGTGCACAGATGTTTTTTTCATCATTTATTTATAGGTTTTCACTGCCCAGCAGAAGTTTTTATGGTTCCAAAACAATATGATTCAGTCTATACATATCTAGGTCGAACCCACACTCTCTCGTGCCGACGTCGACTAACCGAAACTGGTGCTGGTTAGTATGTATGGACTTGCTCATTTGCTGATATCGATTTCCGGCCCAAGTACTGCCCGTGTGAATGCGACACTAGTTCGGTTCATATTATCCGCCTTGTATAAAGCGGCGTAAACTTTTCCCGTGTGAACACGGCTTATGAGTACTATGAGTGGCTAGTTCATGCCATGCTCAGGGCAGCCTGGAGCTCGGGGGTTATCCGTTACTAAGGGCGCCCTCTTCTGGCGCACACTGCCTCCCGCCACCCGCCACCCGCCACCCGCCACCCGCCACCCGCCACCTGCCTCCCGCCTCCCACCTCCCGCCACCTGCCACCCACTGTGCATCACCCGACAATCAACCTGCACCAACCACCACTCACTGACCACCCACTAATCAACATGCACCTTCCATCAAAGCAACGTGCGGTACCGGGCGCGGTGGCCTAATCGGTACAGCGCGGGCCTCGCGTGCGGAAGGTCGGGAGTTCGGTTTCCGGTCGAGTCAAACCAATGACTTTAAAGTTGATACTTGTCGCTTCTTATGCCAAGTACACACCTACCGTTTACGATTCGCGCACTAAAACTCGCGACGACCTTACGACTGAGAACGGGCCGATTAATTTTTCGAATCGCGAATCGTATTCGCAAGCAAGCAGTTTTAGCCCTCAGAAGTCGCGAATCGCAATCGATAGGTGTGCTAGGGGAGCGCACACCTCACGACTTTTGGGCAGTTTTAGATCGTATACGGTAGGTGGGTGCGGAAAAACGGTAGGTGTGTACCTGGCATTAGTCTGGCGCTTGGCATTAATAGGATAGGGCAAGGACTGGTTAGCACAGTATCAGGATAATGTGACTGAGTGGAATACCAGGGCATGGTGCCAGTGGCCTGATTTCCCAGTGGGGAAGCATTGTAAAGTAGCCATGAGTGCGCACGGTCACAAGTCGGTACCTGTCCTGATATGACCCTATATGTTGCTAGGACGTAAAACAACAAACACACAATCAACATGCACCACCCGCCAACCACTCCCTAATCAACATGCACCACCCACCACCCAACGTGCACCACCTGCAACCCACCAATCAATGTGCACCACCCACCACCCAACATGCACCACCTGCAACCCACCAATCAACATGCACCACCCACCACCTACTAATCAACATGCACCACCTGGCACACAATAAGCACCACACACCACTCAAAATGCACCACCCACTACCCAATGGGCACCATCTGCCATGCAACGCGCACCATCCACCACCCAACATGCACCACCCACCACCCAACATTCACCACCTGCTAATCAATATGCACCATGCACCACCCACCACCCAATGAGCACCACTTGCCACCCAATTTGCACCACCCACCACAAACTACCCACCACCCAACGTTCACCATCCACCAATCAATATGCACCGTGCGCCACCCAATGTACACCACCCAACATGCACCACCCACCACAAACTACCCACCACCCAACGTGCACCACCCACCACCCAATGTGCACCACCCAACATGCACTATCCACCACCCACCATTCACCTGCCACCTAATGTGCACCACCCCACCATGTGCACCACACTGCACCACCTCACATCACTGCACCCAATGGCACCGCCACCCAATTACCACCACCCAAGTGCACACCGCACCCAATGTGCACCACCCAACATGCACTATCCACCACCCACCATTCACCTGCCACCCAATGTGCACCACTGACCACAAACTACCCACCACCCACCACCGAACGTGCACCACCCACCACCCAATGTGCACCACCCAACATGCACTATCCACCACCCACCATTCACCTGCCACCCAATGTGCACCACCGACCACAAACTACCCACCAACCAACGTGCACCACCCACCACCCAATGTGCACCACTTGCCACCAAATGTGCACCACCCACCATGAACTACCCACCAACCAACGTGCACCACCCGCCACCCAATGTGCACCACCCAACATGCACTATCCACCACCCACCGTTCACCTGCCACTCAATGTGCACCACCCACCACAAACTACCCACCAACCAACGGGCACCATCCACCACCCAACATGCACCATCCGCCACCCAACATGCACCACCCACCACCCAACGTTCACCACCTGCCACCCAATGTGCACCACCCAACATGCACCACCCACCATGAACTACCCACCACTCAACTTGCACCATCCACTAATCAACATGCACCACCCGCTAATCAATATGCACCACCTGCCACCCACTATTTTTTTTTAATGGATAACATTGAAAATAGTTAGTGTGTAAGCGTGCAAAATTAATTTTATATAAAATATGTTGCTGATAATTATAATCACCATTACTTTATTTTTAAGGTAACGTTTATTTTAAATGTGTAACTTTGGAAATAATTGAAGTGCAAGCATGCAACATTAATGTTGATGCACACATAAAAACGCTGACCATAGGCTTCATCAATAACAGGTTCTATTAAATTGGCCTTAAAATGCCTTCTATGCAGCAACAAATGCTTAATGTAACACGATCTAAGTAAGATATGTCGAATCAAATTTAGATAATTGTTTTGGTTTCGAAAATTTGATCCTTTCATCGGACTGTGACTGCAATTCTGTGTCCATTTCTCCGCCCTTGAGTTAGGTATTCTAATTAACACCAGTTGGCAGCACATGCTATACCAATCTGCATTTTAAAGGGGACCTTTCATGAGCCATTTCTCTTGCTATATACTTGGTGGCAGCACCCGTTCCCGGTCCAAGTCGGCCATCATGGTTGGATAGAAGGGTGTAGGTGTGTGTGTGTGTGCTGGTGGTGTAGGTGTGTGGTGGGGATGGGGGTGGGGGTGTAGGTATGTGTGTGGTGGGGATGTAGGTGTGTGGTGAGGGTTTATGTGTGTGGTGGGAGTGTAGATGTGTGGTGGGGGTTTAGGGATGTGGTGGGAGTGTGGTGGTGTAGGTGTGTGGGGGTGGTGTGTGGTGGGGGTATATGTGTGTGGTTGAGGTGTATGTGTGTGTGGTGAGGGTGTAGGTGTGTGTGTGGTCAGGGTGTAGGTGTGTGTGGTGGGGGTTTAGGTGTGTGGTGGGGGTGTAAGGGGTACTGGGGGTATAGGTGTGTGTTGTGGGGTGTGTGGTAGGGGTTTAGGGCTCTGGTGGGGGTGTAGGTGTCTGGTGGTGGTTTAGGGATGCTCAAGATTGTGAGGTGCCACTGTGCAAGACAACCCTACACCTCCGCCACAAACCACTTACACCCCCACCACACACACCGTCAACCCCCACCACACCCATACACCACACCACACACCCCTACATCCCCATACACCTCCCACCACACACACCAAAATCCTCATCTCACCGCTACACCTCCACAACACACCCACCACACAAACATACGCCCCCACCATACACACCTACACCCCAACCATACCCACTCACCACACACCCCTAAATCCACACAAACACCCCACCACAATCCTCACCACACCCCTACACCTCCACCACACAAACATAGACCCCCACCACACCCACCTACACCCACCCCACAATACACACTCACCACACACCAAAGCATACAGAGACCGGCATGGTGCGCCATCTGACGAGAGAGTCATGCAAACTGAAAGGTCCCCATTGTGTTGAATGTCAATAGGTGGCGCCCTGAATGTTAGTCAGCTGCATGTGGCATCCATTCTTGAAATTGAAAACAATTAAAGTTGCATAGTCCGATGCTTTTGAGTTTTTGCTATTTTCTGAGATAAATATATTATACTAATCGTTATTGTCCACTTTACTTTTGTTTGAAGTAACTTTAATTTTAAATGGCTAAGTTTGGAGATATTTGATGTCAAAACATACCAAAATAATTTTGGCCATCATGCCAAAAATCTGACTTCAGTAGTAATGGGTTCTATTAGTTGACCTATTATGCCCTTCTATGCAGCAACAAATGCTTAATAAGTGCACCAGTGTCTAAGTTGAATATGTAGAATCAAAATCTAGATAAGTGTTTTGGTTTTGAAAATTTGATGTTTTCATCGGACTATGCAACTTTAAGTCACGGGGAAGGGGATGAAAATGGGAAATATTGTGCCTAGGTCAGACTTGGTACCCTCACTTCTTACCATTCTGGAGCTAGCATGCTAACCATTACACTATCTAAGCTCCCTAATGCAACCACCCTATCCATGTAGATGTATGTGGCTCCTTACTTGAGAGGTCAGTGTAATATATGCTAATGAGATGCCTAATGGGAGCCAGGCATTGAGAGAGAACAAAGGACTATGTTAATGAGATGACGTCATGGAAAGTGTAGCCGGTGGTTCAGAGTCATGTATGGTGAATAAAGCATTCAGTATCCAGAAATCAAAGTGTTCAGAGCACTCATATCCAGTAGACAGCAGCGAGGGTTTAGGAGGAAGGGAAGGCAAAGGGGGGTAAAGCGGTTCCAGCAATGAGAACAAAGTGAGAGAAGATAAGGTAGAGGGCCCCACCCAAGCACACAACTCCCCTGGTCAGGGGGAGAAGTACGCCTGGGAGAAATAGAAAGGGTAGAGTCTAGGAGAGAGAAATGAGGAGAGTTGAGTCAAAGGACTGTGTCTATTAGGTCTATGGTGACCATCCAGTGAGCTAAAGACACGGACAGAGTAAGGGTAGAAAGTGAAATGCTGGCGGGCTCCGCCTCCTGGAACTCTTTTCAGACATATCAAGGAGGAGCAAGGCCAGCGGAGGAATCCACAGCTTTAAGTACACTTTGAGTCATGCAGCATGTCCTTACTTTGGTGGGTGACGAATATAAATAAATAGAAAATACACTGATAACTCAAGCAAAGTCTTAGAGGGTATACACGCTAGGTATAGTATACAGGACTAGTGAACGCCACGACGACAAGTATTCTCTATGTCGGCGTGACGTCACAGCCCGGCCAAACTACTCGCGAAGGGTAAAACAACGCAGTAATTTGTGCTGAAGCAATGCTGTGTCTATGCGGAGCATTTATTTTTGCAAAATAAATTTAGAAGCTTTCATTGGGTCGATTAAATATATCTTAATGCGCGATTGAAGAGGAAGATCTGAAGTATTTAATTTAACGTAAGAGCAATTTTCTCTGAAAGGATTAAAAACAGAGATAATATTGAAAGTTGGGATATTCAGTGCCAGTGCTAGCCCTACCGGATCACGGCCTCAAAAACTATTTTTCGCAAAATAAATTCAAGAACTTCCAATTGGCTGATAACAAAAAACGAATGAATTGTGAGAAATCTGACTTTTAATAGAATAAGAGAATTGCTTTCAGCAAATTACTGGACGTATGTTATGTCTCACAGAGAGGGCCCCCCGTCCCGTCAAGAACATAAGAGAAACCTGAGCTGAGACTTAGACGACTCGCCACTCTCCACAGAGCTATGAGAGCGCATCAAGTAATAAAGCTCTTTGTGCATCGCGACCGCAGATGATGATGTGTAATGTTAGTGTTGTCTCTCTGACAGTGGTATCTGTTTTACCCTTCGCATGTTGTGAGCGCAAAAAGTGGCCGGATGTCCGACATCGAGAATGCGAGTCACTTTATTTTGGTCCCGCGGCCAAAGACCCTATAAGACGGCTCACTCAGCCTGTAGTTTGTAATCAAAATGATCAAACCCACCACTTGGTGCACTGGCTGTTCTCTTGGTTAAACAGGTGCTATATTATATGTATAAATGTATATATGAATGTGAAAGATGTGTGATGCTGGCGATGCCGATGCTGATGCTGATGTGTATTTGTTCATAGCAATTTCATATTGCTGTGTATTCATACTTACCTATCTCATGTATAATATAATTGTATGTGTTTACATGTGAAACACCAACCAGCAGCCGGGCTGATCAAACCCACCACAAGGTGGCACTGCAAAATTTACACCATGGGAGAGATAGGGAGTGAGCCGTCTTAGTATTATAGGGTTTTTGCCGCGGCCAACACGAAAGGTTACGGTGACGTCACAGGGGTCAACATGGATCAGTCCACTCCATGACCCCACAGCTGCTATACGCACTGTCTTCATACCTTACATCAGAGAGCTTGTATAGCTCTCTGCTTACATCTTCCTTTATCAAGACTATGATATACATCGAGATGTTTTATTCGTACAGTTTCTTAGTTCGAGCATAACATTTATGTTCATAATAGCATTATGTTCAGAGTAGCGTAACATTTATATTCATAATGGAGAGCAATTTCTTTTCTATATTCAACTTGTTTGTAATCTTCGGACTTTGAATATATTTTGACAATGTATTTAATTACTGATTTGCACTAAGGCGTCCTTTTTGGGGGGATAATTGAAAGCTCTAATAAATGTCTAATCGATAATTTTGATTGCTTACTTCTAGCTTCTTAATCTAACAGGATTTGCAAATGACAGATATATTTACGTTTTATTTAACCCAAGGGGCATCATCATTATCATCATTTTGGGGGGGGAGAGTCAGGGTGGCAGGTCACTAGTTGGTGAATAAGAGTTGTAGCAATAAAGCTCAACCTTATCACTGTCAATCTTGCGCGACTTGTCTTCCTTTCTTTCTTATGAGTTGTTTCGGGTATTGTGTAGGTGGAGACTGGCAGACAGTTGCCAGGATCTGCCTGATAGTGATAGTAGTGAGTAAGATGAGTAACTGAGATGGCCAAACCAGTTATTCTTCAGCATACTGCAAATTGTGTATTCAATAGTTATTGTATACCTTATTATACCTTTGCGTAAATAAGCCTGAATTGAAAAATGGCTGGAAGACTAGTGCTGTGGCACTAACAACAGACTTATTCAGCAAAATAAAACATATTTACCACCAAAAATAAACTATCCGATTGTAGAACGAACAAACTTTTGGGGGATGTGGGAGAATCCTTACAGAGAAAGAAAGAATGCATGCAGTAGATAGCTACACAACTGAAAGCGGTGAAAACAAGGGGGAGTCACAAGACTATTACTGTCTAGCGGCGAAAACAAAGTCATTAGACTTAACCGTTATTGGCAGCATAAATACACCCATCACACACAACAACAAAAAAGAAAAAAAAGAATACCACGCATTGTGGACAAAGGGGCCGTCCAAAGTTGTTGACATTTTCACGGTCGTACAAAGCGTACGTTAATGGGTGTGTGTGTGTGGGGGGGGGGGGGGGTCACTAAAGTACGATTTTTAGCATTTAATCAAATGTTGATTTTTTTTGTTGTACCTTAGTTGATTAAAGTTGCATGGTCCGATGAAATATAATTTTGTCGAAATTAAAACAACTACTTACATTTGATCCTATATATCCAACTTAGATACTGGTGTATTAGCTAATGATTTGGGACAGCATATGCAGAATAACCAGTGAATTTATAACCTCACCCCTTTGGACACTCACTTTGAAACACCCATTATGCAGGGAGGCCATTAACCAATTAGGCCAATCTTGTGACCTCATTAGCCCCCCCCCCCCCCACCACCAAGTAGGCCTACTGTGCAGGGCCATAGAGGGGAAGGGGTAATGAGGTGGATGTTGCCTCCCCTCCATGTTGGATATTCAATGCTATTTGGTAAATTCTATCAATATAATGAATCAATTTGGGTAATTTAAATTTTGAAATCTTTACATTTGTCAATTAAAATTGCATCTGCCATCGGGACCATGTATGGTATGAGGGAGGATGAGACATATGGATGATATAACAGTAAATAATAACAGAGCAATAATATGTAGATGAGAAATGCAAATTGATTAGATAGCAATGCGAAATGTTAATATGAAATAGTATTTTAAGGTGAATGATCAACTGCCAGGGATGAAAGTGTTCTCCAGTAAAAAAAGCGGAGATGCGGATATTCTCCCATATGTCAGGGAATCGCGGAAAATTCCCGGAAGTCAGGTTTCATAAGAAGGATTCAGGTGCAAAACCATGTGAATGTTAATCCAAAAATGGAGAGAACCATTGGAATCAAACCTTCAAAAAGGTTTGTTTTTTTATTCATACTGTTTTGTTTATTGTTCCATATCCAGGTGATCATATGAGAAGTGAAATTAATTAGCTTTAAGCTTATTTTCAGGTAAAAGATCTTTCATTTAAACTACATTTTTGGATTGGCATTTACATCGTTTTGCACCTGAACTCTTCATATATACAGTATAACCCCGTTAAACCAAACTTGAAGGGACCCTAGAAATTTGTTTGGATTAACCGATCATTGTGTAAAATATTCCAATAAAATGCATTGGTGGGGAATGCAAATGGTGTATAATGGAATGCAAATGGTCTATTAAGGTAAATGGTATATAGTGCCAGGTGCATGAATGTATTTATGTAGTTGCTGGTGATCCTTTACTTATGGTCAATAGTCATTGTGTATTAGGTAGATAGTGTGAAGGAGGCACTAGTGATAGTGTGTAAGGGGCCTCAGGAGCTCTACTCACTACACCCCCCCCCCCCCAACTGTTAGTCACGGATCACCACACACACAGCTCAGGCAGGTGGTGGCCAAGCAGCCACACTGCATGGTGGTGGTGGGCAGATCACAGTAGCCATGGTGACACAGGAATGGTTACTATTCATTGGTGGAACTGTAAATGCTTGATTCCTATTGGAGAACACGGTCAGGTGGTATGCCATACCAGATCCATGTACCACTATATAATAATAAACCTGAGGGCATTGTCTCTCTCTCTACTTTCATTCTTTATATTCTTCCTGTCTCTTCTTGCCTGTATTGATTTCACTATAGCCTGCCTACACAACCACAGATGCCAGCCGTGGACTTTACAATTGGTTTAACCAAGCTTTGGCTTCGACTTTGACTCAGCTTTGGCAAAACGCGGGTACATTATGAGTGTAATATATAATGTATGTGGACACTTTGATTGTTTTTTTTATGTATATACACTTTATAACCCCATTAAATCAAGTTCTATTGAACCAAACGATCGGTATAAAAAAGTCGGTTGGGTCTCGGATGACCTTATAAACACATGAAAGTTTGGTTTAACTGTACTGGAAGTGGCCTGGGGTACGAAAATTTTGTTTGGATTAACCGATTGTTTGGATTAACCGACTTTGGTTTAACCAACTTTTTTATATGATAAATGGTAGTATTTTCCCGGGCCGCCGAAAAAAGTTTGGATTAACCGATCGTTTGCTTTAACCGAGCTTGGTTTAACAGGGTTATACTGTATCAGTATACACTGATAGTGCTGCGCCGTTCGAGGCACATATTTGTTGTATACACTGATAGTGCTGCGCCATTTGAAGCACATATTAGTAGTATACACTGATAGTCCTGCGCCGTTTGAGGCACGTATTAGTAGTATACACTGATAGTGCTGCGCCATTTGAGGCATGTATTAGTAGCATACACTGATAGTGCTGCGCCATTTGAAGCACGTATTAGTAGTATACTCTGATAGTGCTCATTTGAGGCACGTATTAGTAGTATACACTGATAGTGCTGCGCCGTTTGAAGCACGTATTAGTATTATACGTTGATCAGGGTGCGGGACTGCAGGAGGGGCCTACAGGAAGAATCTCGGAAATCCGCGAAAACGCAGAGATCTTTCATCCCTAAACTGCTTAGGTGTCAGTTGCTTATTGTGATTGTCGGCCGAGGCTAACATGACTAATTTGCAAACGAGGCTGGTCTATTTCTGTCTTCCTGCTTTCTAAAGTATTCTTATCCTGTCATTCTGCCACTCTGACTCTGCCTGATCACTTCGCTTGAACTTACCTAGTCCACTTTGCTGTGCCACCTATACGCAAACGCAGTGGCAGGCCGCTCCTTTCTCAGCAAGGCCGCCATCAGCCCCGTCTGGTGACCCGTTCGTCCTGTGATCTGCATTCCGCTCATGAGTCCTGGGACTCCAGTTCTTCGGATAGTGTGATGGACCAAGCCTACCTGTCAGGTATTTCTGAGTCAGACCAGGACATTATCCACAGAGTACGCAGAGACAATCGCAGGCTTACACAAGACCTGAGCCGGCAAGCTCCTGCAATTAGAGCACAAACACTGTACGGTAGGGATACGGTAGCCATACGCTACGCGTACGCTTCATACACCAATGGGACCTCCGGCAGTGCACAAAGCTCGGCTTATCTCGACCTATGTAATAATAATAATAATAATAATAATAATAATAATAATGTGTTTAGACCAAACACAACACATTGGTATGCTCAAACATTGGCATTTTAATTTCCAAACCCTTTTTGGAGAACATTGTGGGTCTTTTAAAAGTTGATACATTACAAATTGAGACCAGATTGTCATTGCGGTTGGATAGTTGGGGATTTACATCCTAGCAACATCTAAGTTCAGTCATTACATGATAAATTTCTCAGACTAAATACAAATTTAATCAACCATACTACCGCCCGAAATTTCTTTAATTATTTTTTTTTCTCAATCCAAAAATGCCTTCCCATCCCAAATTCAAACCAAAAGGGCTTGAGAAACAAGTGATTTGGAGTTAATATGGTTGGGGTTAAAAAATAATCAATTAATTTTTTTTTAAATACAAATGGAAGGAAGGAAGGAATTTCAGGGGGTGGCCAGCCAGTTTGGGGTTAGGTAGAAGGCGAGAGGGGGGGGGGTGTACCTGAACTTGTGTGTAAGGGTGAATGACCATGCTGGTCAGCAATCAGGTGCTGGGTGGGATAGACACCAACAGCCACCACTAGGGTTTTCTGTCGGAGTGGGCACACGACCTTGTACATGAACCTAAAACCTTCCTTTTTTTTTTTAAACGCTGCGATCCCCAGAACTTTAGCTAGGATACCGGGAGCCTTTTTTTTGTTTTCTAAATATTTTTTTTAACACATTCATTGATTAAAGTTGCATAGTCCGATGGTTTTGAATTTCCGACATTTTTCTGAGATAAGTATATTAAATTGATCATTATAATCTACCTTATTTTAATTTGAAGTAACTTTTAATTGAAATGGCTACCTTTTGAGATATTTGAAATTCAAACATGTGAAAATAATTTTGGCAAACACGCCAAAACTCTGATACCATATAGGCTTATGCATTAACAGGTTCTATTAAATTGACTCAATATGCCCTTCTATGTGGCAACAAATGTTTAGTAAGTACACCAATATCTAAGTTAGATGTGTAGAATAAAATCTAGGTGAATGTTTTTGTTTTGAAAATTTGATGCTTCATCGGACTATGCAGCTTTAAGCTGAGGAAATTTCGATCGCGGACAATTGGTCTTCCTCATTCCTCTGCTCCTTGTCTGTTGTCCTAATGCTGAGCGCCAGGCTAGGTGGCGCCAAGTATAACATAAGCAAAGACCATATAATACTAGTATTATAGGGTCTTTGCTTCAAGTCAATAGACTACATCATGGTTCCAGTGGCGCAGTGCATTGTGGGATGTGTCAGAGCAAAACAAACCCATGAGAAGCACATGGCACATGCTAATACACTGGGTGCAGCTATGAAATGTGCTAGTTTCAGCTCATCTCAGCTCTTGTTTGAAACATAGAATGCCAAGTAAAAAAATATATAAAATAAATTAAGATATTAATCTTTTATCCAGCATTGCATTTAGTTCAATATAATCAGCACATCTTATGCCATGTGCATTTAGATTTAAACAAATCTAGGCACTCAGACTAGTGCCAAATTGATATAGATTTCTATTTATTTTGAATAAAATGCGGTTTTGCCCTACACGTATCGACAAACTGAATGGATGTAGGCCTTTGCTTTGCTCCCAACGCAGTTTTCGGCGCATGCGCAGTCGGAACCGTGATGTAGTCTATTGGGGCGTAATCGATTAATCGCCACTTTTTGGCACATGCGCACATCCAGGGCCCGTATGCATGGAGCGGTGTTAGCGGCGTGTGGTGTTATACCTCTAACTCCGGGTACCTATCTCCAGTTATCGGCGTCGTAGAGAACTATGTCAAGCCGTATGCATGGGCGCTTAAACGGTGAGTGTTAGCTAAATGTGAATGTATTTATAGATTTGGGAAATCCCTCTGCGTTTGTAGCCATATATCAGGCCCAAATCTATTCAATGCGATCATATTTGACAGAATTACATACGCAATAAGTGAAATTTCAGCAAATTAACCCTAAAAACGAAGCGATATTAATGCTGCCGCCGTAACGGCGGCGATATTAATAGTTATATCTTCGAATCGATGAACGTAAAGTAAACAAATCGCCGCCGCCGCTGCATCGACGTAACTTTCCATACTGGCACCGGCGGCGGTTTGTTTACTGTACCTTCGTCGATTCGAAAATATAACCATTAATATGGCTTCGTTTTTAGGGTTAATTTGCTTAAATTTCACTTATTGCGTATGTAATTCTGTTAAATATGATAGCATTGAGTAGATTTGGGTTCCATCCTGACACTAACCTAACACTAACACAGCTGTAAACCTGCTATGAGCAGAGTTAGAATTTCCGAGTTTAAACGCCCGGTGTTAGACCTAACACTGCTCCATGCATAGCAACTTTTTTGCGCTAAACCAGAAATCCCGCCATAAACGCGTTTTGGGTCGCTAACACCGCTCCATGCATACGGGCCCTGCAGACTCAGGTCGAATAAGCTTCTCCACGCTCGGGTGACAAAAATGGTGGCCCTTTTATTTGTTTTTTTAGTAGCCGATATAATTACAGCAAAATATGATTTAACTATTTTTATGATGGCATAGTTTAGTGATATTTCCATTTCATTAATCTATGTTATTACAACAAAAAAAGATGTATGACTGGTACTGGTGGCTGTTATTCTGCAGGACGGTACCAGCACAAATGTGATGTCATCGCTCCTTGCAAACCCCAGCCAAGAGGTGGGTTACTGGGGTCGGGTAGTTTTGCACACGGCACATGTATTTCTCGACTCCACTCGCGGTGTTCGATTTGAAATTCTGACGACTCGGGTGACCAGAGTCGCCCGGGTCGAGTTAGTACACGTTTGACTGAGTCGGATTTTAAGCAGGTTTGAAAGCATGACCCGCCACCACACGGGAAGCGGTCGTTCTACTCATATCAACCACTTTGCAAGCCCATGCTCTATGGAGGTAGGCCTCATAATGTAATGTAATATAATATGACAGTGTAATCGTTTATTGTTGGTTTTTACATCCGGAATATTCAGTACATGCTAATAGTTATGTTGTTGGAAGTTATATCTTGCCAAGTGTAGGGATGAAAGTGGTCTCCGGGAAGAAAAAAAAAGCGGAAATGCTGATATTCTCCCATTGGTTTATCATTGTCGGGGAATCGCGGAAAATTCCAGGAAGTCGGGTTTCATACAAATACGTTTGAAGCATGTATTAGTAGTATACGCTGATAGTGCTGCGCGCATCTGCACCACACATTAGTATACTCTTATAGTGCTGCGGCGTTTGAACACTATTAGTATACACTTACAGTGCGGGGGCGTTTGAACAACGTATTAGTATATACTTATAGCTACAGGAAAAATCCCGGAAATCCGCGAAATAGCGGAGATCTTTCATCCCTGCGAGTGGCTCTAACTCATGGTTCTGCAGACACCTCAAACAGCCAAAACCTCTCATCAGATTATGCTAAAGTAATTTTGAAGTTTTTTGTGAGAAGATTTGTTGTTTGTTTGTTGTTTTACATCCTAGCAACATCTAAGGTCATATCAGGATGGGTACCGACTTGTGACAGTATGCACTCATGGTGATTTTATAGTGCTGCCCCACTAGAAAATCAGGCCACCGGCACCATGACCCGATATCCCACTCAGTCACATTATACCGACACTGAGCTAACCAGCCCTTGCCCTATCCTAATAATGCCGAGCACCAGGCTAGGAAGCGACAAGTATCAATTTTTAAGTTATTGGTTTGACTCGACCGGGAACCGAACTCGCGATCTTCCACACGCGAGGCCTGTGATCTACCGATTCAGCCACCACGCCCGGTTTTGTGAGAAGAGGATTGTATTGGAGATGTGTGTGTGTGGGGGGGGGGGGGGGGGGGGGAGAAACATTATTCAAGGGTTACACTAACGCATACATCCATGAATGCAAGCAAGATAATGACATTTTACACATGTTTTAACTTTATTCTCTTCTCTTTTAAAAAAATTGGATACAAATTTAAAAAAATTTACGGTGGCGAAATTTTATTTAAAACGTGCGGTAAGTACTTGGATAGCTTAGCATCGCATTAACAACCTGTACACTGGGCACTTATTCGCAAATATATTGTACATTTACATAAACAAGCAACATTGGCTTATTTGTGAATCAACAAACTTTTAAAAATCGTAGCATTGTCAATAACCCTGGAAAGCTGTACACTTCGACGGTTTATTCAAAACCTGGCATTTATCAATTTAATTTGGGGGATGATTTTCATTATTATTATTATTATTTACATTGTTGAAGTCAAATTAAAGGAAATCGCATCTAAGTAATTATATTAGGGATGAAAGTGATCTCGAAGGTGGGGGATGGGGGCGAGGTAAGAAGCGCAAATCGAAGGCGATGTGGGCGATAATAGGATGAAAAGACTAACATAATGTCCTTCAAGCCGTCTAATGATTGGTCAGAGGCATGATGCTAAGTAATTTGACATACAGTAAAAACCTCTCTAAATCGACTGACCATGGGACCGACTTTAAATGGTCCATTTAGGGAGATGATCGGACTAAGGTTTTTTTTTTAAATCATTAGAATGGTATTGTATGGGCAATCGTTTGGGACCCAAATAAAGCGACCGATATAAGGGAGGGGGCGATCTGCAGAGATGGTCGGTTAGATAGGTTTTACTGTATATGGAAATATTCCAAGATTTTCTTAGTCTACGATGCCTCCAAGAGAATTTCTATTGCTGCAGGGGTTAGTGGGGGGGGGGGGGGGGGGGTACACCCCACTCAACACCAACCGGTCACCAGCCCAACACTGGCAGTCACCAGAGATAGTTTGGTTTTTCTTTAATTAGAATTGTCTTATATTTAGACAATGAATGGACAATATATGTAGAATTGTAAATAGTTTAGAAATAACAAATCGTCGATTTTCAAAAAATGGCTGAAATCGTGATCTTTCATCCCTGATATAATACAAATCCTTATAAATGTTAACAAATCCATAGCATTAGCATGGTGTTTACAATAGTCAAACACAAATCAAATTTCATTACAATGTCATTCTTTACCTTATCAAATTTTGCATCAACAAATAACTCCAAAAAACTATTCCAATATTATATTAGCAATATTGCAACGTTAAACTTTTTTTTTTTGGTTTTTCAAATTCACCAACATAACATAGCAAGGTGCATTTGCAACCCAATTCGGTTGAATCTACTGACTGCAAAAAATCCTTAGTTCTAGAATTAAATGATTAAATTTGTTTGTCCCATTTGGCTAAGTTGCTTAATCTGTTTGAATTTAAATTTTAAAAATTATTTAAAAAAAAAAAAAAATGCGTCACCAGATTTGATATACTGGGTCTTAAATCTGACAGTTGTACATGTTTGGGACTTTTATTTCACTTATATTAACCGCACAACCAGAATTGAACACAGTACCTGTCAAAGGCACTACTGCATTAGCACTAGCATTCATTTCCTTTCCTTACAGAGGGCGCCACTATAGAGGGGAGGGGGGCGCGGGGGGAAATCAGTTATTAGAATTGCAGTCCAATGACATTGACCGTCTGCTATATTTATACAAATTTCATAATCCACTTCACTTTGGAGTAACTTCTTTTTATTTAACTTTTAAAATGGCTAACTTTGGAAGATATTTCAAGTGAAAAAGCAAAATAATTGTCTACACCAAAAAACTGGACCTCAAAGATGCTGATTGTTGGCAGTCTTGTGGGTTCTACGTCCTAACATCTAAGGTGATATCAGGATGGGTACCGACTTGTGAGTGTGCACTCATGGTGACTTTATAGTGCTGCCCCACTGGGATATCAGGCCACTGGCACCATGACCCAATATCCCACTCAGTCACATTATCCTGACATTGAGCTGATCAGTCCTTGCCCTATCCTATTAATACCGAGCACCAGGCTAGGAAGCGACAAATATAAATTTGGTAAGTCATTGGTTTGACTTGACTGGGAACCAAACTCCCGATCTCCCGCAGGCGAGGCTCGCACTCTGCCGATTCGGCCACCGCGTCCGGTGTACACCGTGTCAGTAGTGAAGGACTGTCAGGTTCACTAGATGAATTCGGTTTGAATGGTTCGCAGCAGTGACCCGGTTCTATTAATTCAACTTAATATTACTTATTTACAGCAATAAATGTTCACTAGGTGCACCAGTATCTAAGATGGATCAAATGTAGGTTTCGTCGGATTACACAACTTTAAATGTAGACACTCCCCATCAGCTCTTTTTCATTATCTAATCTATTTTAGAGCTAAGTTGATTAAGATAATTAATGTTTTTTTTAAAAGGCCTTTTAGAAAATAATAATGTGGACATTCGCCATGCCATCACCTCTGGCAATTTGGATTTCCACCGCTCTGTATAACTTACAGCATCATCAAAGGCCAGTTGCTCTCATACCATGTCAATGTGGTGTGGGACGTTTAAAATCCCATGGGTTGGTAAAAGTGTAGGCTCGTTTTCCATCGACCAACTGTCTAATGGTGAAACCAAGACTATTCAGACTTATCCATGATAGGCAGTATAAATAAATGTTCAAGAAAAAGATATGCATGAATGCAGTTGTAAGGATGACGCCCCCAGTGGACTAAATGCCCTAATTACTCATAACATACAATCTTACACATTGCTATCTGAATTCAACATATAATTTGTCATTTAATCTTTCATGCATTTAATTCCTCATTCACATTCCATCTATTATCAAAACATGTACAGCCAACAATAATTATTTTCCTTACTCACCAGAATAGAATATTGTATAAGAACTAACTCTTCCATGTATTAATTCCTCATTCGCAACTTTTTTTATATATCAAAACATACACAGCCAATTTCATTACCCCGTTAAATAAAAATACAGCACAAAAATTTAATCAGTACAAAAACAATATCCTGAACATTAATTTCTCAATTGCATCTTGTAAATAATAGAAATAAGTAATTATGCGGCTGATCAATTTATTACCCACCAAAATAGAATATGGTGCGAAAACAATTTTTTTAATCGAAATCAGTAATATATATCCATAACCACATTCCAACAGATTAAGCAACTATTTAATAACTGATCACCCAAGCGACCAAAACCCACAAACAGTGAAACATTCATTGCATTATTGGTTCAATCTGTGTGAAATATTATTTTGTGTCCATATAAAAATATACGTTAACCAATGTCAGTTCCTACCCCTTGGATATTTTAGCAGCCAAGTGCAGCCTACCCTGAGATAATTGGGATTCTTAGATAATATTGACCAGGATAATTGGGATTCTTGTATAATATTGACCAGGATAATTGGGATTCTTGTATAATATTGACCAGGATAATTGGATAATTGTCTGTTCTAAACACAAAGTGGAAAGTAGATTCAATTCATTAATTAATTGTTTGTTTGTTGTTTGACGTCCTAGCAACACTTAAGGTCATATCAGGATGGGACTTCCCTAACTAATAATATGCAAAACAATTTTGATAGCAAAGTTTTCGAGTGGCAAATACATTAGAACTGGAATTTAGACTGACCCAGTCAAGATTCCAAAGCGGACAGCATGCTTCAAAACCTGAATATGACTCCGGACGTTCGATCACTGTAGGTCTATTTGGGGAACCTCTACAAATTGGCCATGTACATTATCTATGGCAACTTCTTCGGTCACCAGATCAGAGGGGTCGACTTGAATCACTTGGGTAGGGATTGTCCCTTGTGACGTGAGTTCCA
Organism: Branchipolynoe longqiensis; assembly: GCA_030323885.1. Lineage (NCBI taxonomy): Eukaryota > Metazoa > Annelida > Polychaeta > Phyllodocida > Polynoidae > Branchipolynoe > Branchipolynoe longqiensis. Next base: position 34,113,082 of record CM059203.1, on the reverse strand, counting down.
CCTGCGCCATCTGTGTAGGGTCGAGTTGCAGATGGCCGACTTGCGTGTGCACCAGCTGCTCGTGGATGACTTCTTGTGAAGTAGGCAGCTGCATTTCGATAACTTGTGTGCCTTCGGGAATAGGCCCCATCTGTCCTTGGTGGATGTGCACCTCGTGGATTTGACTGTGAGATAAGTCATCCGCTTGTGCAATTTGAACCTCGTGGATTTGACTGTGGGAAAGATGCTGAGGAAGTTGTTGCATGTGGTGCACTTGTAATTGCGTGATTTGACCTTGAGAAATGTGTTGTGGGATTTGTTGCATGTCATCCAGTTGCACTTGTGTGAATTGACCATGCGATATGTCCTGTGGGACATGTGCTTGGCTTATTTCCAAGTGATGAATCTGTCCCTGTGATGTGTTTTGAGCGATATCTTCAGCATTCGCAATATGCATTTGGGTAATGTGCTGCTGTGGAATATTCTGAATGTGCTGCTGTGCTTGTGCAATGAGCACCTCTGCGACCTGTGCTTCAGTGATCTGCAGGATTTGTTCCTGTGATATCTGCACAGATTCCTGGATGCCGACAGTAGGAGGCTTGTGAACATCATCATGCATCTGGACATGACGCAGAAAGTGACTCAGAAAAGCGAACGAGATACCACATACAGAACACAAATAAGGCATCTCACCGCAGTGCATCTTTAGATGCACCATCAGCACGCGTGGCTCCTTGAATGTCTTCATGCATACACCGCAAGCAAAATGTTGCCCATGCCCATGCCGGACACGGTGAAGCCGAAGCTGAGATTGACTTGCGCATGCTTTCCCGCATGTGGTACACCGTCGCTGTTTCAGACGTGTATGGATGCGGAGGTGAGATTTGAGCATCATTGGCTGTGAGAATTGTTTCCCACATGTCTCGCAAGAGAAAGCATCACCACCGGTATGTGCCAAGAAGTGCATGTTAAGCTGCTCTCTACGTGGAAATATTGCGTGACATGCTCCACATTGATACTGCTTCTGTGCCGCCATCTGCTTCAAAAGTCTTCTGAACGGGGACATTCCCTTCTTCGGCATGTGTGACTTTTTGTGAACCTTCAAGGTAAGCTTCGAGATGAATTTCTTCTTGCACACTGGACAAGGATGTCGTTGGACAGTTTTCCTGCGGGACGCCCTTATGTATTCCTTAAGCTGGTCAGTGCTGCTAAAGTCCTGACTTAGAGCCTGTGCTTTCTGCAGGGCTTTCTTAGCCACAATACGCTTGGCTAACTCCATGTCCTCTTCAAATTCTGCATCAAATACAATGGAGCGGCGCTGCTTTCTTACATGCGTCCGCTTGTGCTTTGCTAACCTCTTCTCAGTGCGGAAGATCTCTCCACATATATTGCAGATTTTGGAATGGCCATCATGGTAAGCCATGTGCCGCCGGACGAAGTACTCATTGAGGAACAATTTTCCACAAACTGGGCAGGTAGATGTTGTCTCACCCTTGTGGATTCGCGAGTGCTCTTTGAGGTTGGTGGCACGCCGAAAGCCTTTACCACATATTGCACATATATGGGGTTTGTAATCAGTGTGGGTCCGCATGTGATCATGAAGTGTGCCCTGTCGTTTGAAACACTTCTGGCACACCACACACTGATGTGGGCGCTCATTTGTATGACAAATGAGATGACGCTTGAGGTCTTCAGGACTGCGAAACATCTTGGGACATTGTGGGCAGGCATGTGGTCGGTTCTGGTGGTTCTTAAGATGTTCATTCAGGAAGCTCTGGTGGAGAAAGCATTCCCCACACACACCACATATATTTGGACCTTCGCCTGCATGTGACGCCTCATGCACTTTTAGATGTGTAGACTTCTTGTAGGTTTTCCCACAGATTCCACATGCAAAGCGACGCTCTCCTGTATGTGCAAGCACATGCTTGCGCAGATTCCCACGACAGCTGAATGCCTTACTGCATATATGACACACATGTGGTTTTTCACCTGTGTGAGTGCGAAGATGTTCTTTCAGGTTGCACACTTTAGTAAATGCCTTGTTACACATGGAACACACATGAGGTTTAACCCCGGTGTGAATCATCATGTGTTCTTTAAGGTTGCCTGCAGTGCGGAATGATTTATTGCACATAGAGCAGATGAATGGCCGCTGTGGATCATGTACTTGGATGTGCTCAATATTTAGGGCATCATGCGTTAAAACAACCTCATTCTCACCGGTTTCGGTCGCAATAGTGATTATCGTCGTCTGCTTCTCACCGGTTGGTGTGGAAGTCTCCACTGACTGTTGCATGGCATGCACTGTCTCCACTGCCTCCAACGCCTGTTTATAGAGTGTTGGTGTAATGCCAGGAATCGGTGAAGTGAATGTCGATTGCAAGTGTTGCTGAGCCGTTCCAGGTTGCAGCTCACCAGGCTCCTTATCTGGCATGTGTCTCATTGGCGGCTTCTTGCGAGTGTGAATCCACATATGTTCGCGCAAGTGTCCTGACCGCGTAAAACACTTTCCACATTTGCCACAAGAGTGTGGCTTATGACCTGTATGCGTTTTCATATGATCTCGCAAGTGAGAGAGCTGCTTGAATGCTTTTTCACAGGCGTCACACTTAAATGGACGTTCCTCCGAATGACACACCATATGGCGTTTCACCTCCTCCTGTCGCGGGAAAGCCTTTTCACAAACCGGACAATTATAGGGACGGTCTTCATGGGTCTTAACATGAGCGCGAAGAAAACTTTGATGAAGGAATATTTCGCCACACACAACACAGGACCACGTCTTATCTCCATCGTGTGACATCATATGTTGCTTCAGGTTGGACACCTTTTTGTAGGACTTTCCACAAATTCCACATGAATGGTACTTTTCATCAGAGTGTGCCAACATATGTTTCTTAACATTACCCCGACAGCTAAAAGCTTTACCACAGGTTGTGCATGCAAATGGCTTCTCCCCTGTATGAGTTCGCATGTGGTCATTCAGATTTCCTAGCTTTGTAAATGCTTTCCCACACACCATACAAACGTGTGGCTTCTCACCGGTGTGAATTCGCATGTGTTCCTTTAGGTTCCCGGCACTGCGAAAGGCTTTCCCGCAAACAGAGCAGGCAAAGGGTCGTGGTAATGCCTGAGCTCGCGTCATCGGCAGGCCATTAATCCCTGGGATAATTGGAGCATCTGGGATTGATTCCGATATATGCGTTTTGGAGTGCTGCTTGAGGTTAGCTTGTCGTTTAAATGCCTTGCCACATATTGTGCACTCATACAGCTCTTCGGTATGCGTCATTATGTGCCTGTTTATATCATCCACCTCAGTGAATGCCCTGTTGCAGACACTACAAATGAACAGGTAGCCACCAGTACTGTTCAACAGATCCATGTTACCAGGGGTGAGCTCAGTGATTTCTTGTTGTTCGCTACTGGCGATGGCCTGTTCGATCTGCTCCACCCCCATCACCTGTAGTGGGGAGAAATGAGACGGTCAGCACTCGTCCATGACTACTAGATTTGGCATACAAACAAGAGACAACCAATACAAACAGGATGAGACTGATTCATACGAGAAATTTGATTAACAAGATCAAACAAAGAGGGAAAACTGATGACAGTAATTGATGTGGGAGCACTGCGGATGTTTCAACAATCAGATGAGTATTTTGAGTTATCATTGGCAGGAACTTAGGAAATGACCAGGCAGTTAAATAATAGACCCTGCCATTTAAGATACTGACATCTATCAGCAGAATTTGGAACCAGTCTATGTGGGTCGTTTCCATGACTTTCATCCCTGTATGAAGTTTGGTTTCCTTATCTTCCTATGTTAACCCTCTGCCTGCTGCATCCCTGTAGCTCCCATAATCCTTTCTTGTACCTTGCCTTATAATCGGATTATTTTACATCTGGTTAAAGTAACATACTAATAGGTATCCCAAGTCATTTTTGCAACTCAATAAAAAGTAACATACTTTGATATAGTTCCATAGCTCTCACCAGGAGAAGTAATAAGACACAAAGTTCATTAAAATTGGATAATTAGTTAAAAAGTTGTAGGCTTTTTAATATGGACAAAAATCAGCTATTTTGGCATTTTGCACTAAACCCACATTTCAGACATCAATAATTCTAAATATAATGGCCACATGAACTTGTCTTTCAGGAATATGTGTCATCTATATGGATATATCAAGCCTATTTTTTTCCAGAGTAATGACATAATTATTTTCCGAGATATTGGCCATTCAAAATGGAAAAAAAATAAATTGCCACTTGTCAATATGAGAAATTAAGAGGTATGAGTTACATAAATGCTTGTATTTAAAGAAATACACCACGAATACCCTTGAAACTTCACCCAGCTATCCACATCATGTAGTAAAAATGAATTACCACATATAAACCAAAATTTAACATAGTTTCAGAATAATCATGATAATTGTTGAGGAAATTGACATAAATTTCAATTTTGCATACCAATTAAGGGGTAGGATCTACACTTTCGACTGTATTTTGAAAAGTATTCATCCGATTTTCCCAAAATTACAACCAGCCCATTCTGATAACATGGTTTACAACTTAGTAACTTCCAATATAACTTCCACCTGAAAACTACAAAGGTGATTTTCAACCCTAAGATGGCACTCAAAACATGGTCGCGCGAATCGCGATTCCCTGCAACAAACTAACTTTTTAAATGCTCAGTAGCATGTTCATTACATTAATATACACTAATTAGATTAGCGCAGAATGAAAACACATTTTAAGCTTCAAATTGGTATATTTCTTTATTTAATATAACAACAATTGTGCATATTGGAGAAGTTTGAAAACACCCTTTCTGTTGATGCACCGACCCGATTCCAGTGCCTCGGCTGACCTGTATTGGGATGCCTACTGTCAACAGTTATTCAGTAGAATTAGGTATCCCAATAGAGCGAGCCAGGCTGGTGGAAATGCATCATTAAAATGTGTTCTTTCATTCTGCGCTAATCTAATTAAGTGTATATTAATGTAATGTATGTGCTACTGAGCATTTCAAAAGTTAGTTTGTTGCAGGGAATCGCAATTCGCCCATGTTTTGAGGGCAATTCTCAGGGTTGAAAATCACCTCTGTAGTTTTCAGGTGGAGGTTATATTGGAAGTTACTAAGTTGTAAAACATGTTATCAGAAACAGCTGGTTGCAGTTTTGGGAACATCGGATGAATACTTTTCAAAGTACAGCCGAAAATGTGGACCCTACCCCTTAATTGGTATGCAAAATTGAAATTTATGTCAATTTCCTCAACAATTATCATGATTATTCTGAAACTATGATAATGTTGGTTTATTTGTGGTAACTCATTTTTACTACATGATGTTGTGGATAGGTGGGTGAAGGTTCAAGGATATTGGTGGTGTATTTCTTTAAATATAAGCATTTATGTAACTCATACCTCTTAATTTCTCATATTGACAAGTGGCAATTTGTGTTTTTTGCCATTTTGAATGGCCAATATCTCGGAAAATAATTATGTCATTACTCTGGAAAAAAAATAGACCAGATATATGCATATAGATGACACATATTCCTGAAAGACAAGTTCATATGGCCATTATATTTAGAATTATTGATGTCTGAAATGTGGGTTTCATGCAAAATGCCAAAATACCTGATTTTTGCATCATTTTTGTCCATATTAAAAAGCCTACAACTTTTTAACTATTTAATGAACTTTGTGTCTTTTTACTTCGCCTGGTGAGAGCTATGGAATTATATCAAAATATGTTACTTTTATTGAGTTGCAAAAATGAGTTGGGATACCTAGTAGAATAAGCACTTAGTTTCTCTTGCATTTGTGCTTTTCTGCGCATTACCCCAATGCGGTATACACACAAATTATTGTATTATTTGAAATGTGGACAGAATTAGCTTTCTAATGACATAAAACAATATATTGTGAGACTTATGAGCCGTTTTTGGCATCATTTTAAAGTTTTTAAACATTTTTTTAACAATAATTCCGCTCAAAGTACTCATTAATGTTTGATACTAACATGTGGCTAAGAATCTGCTCTATCATTTCTATGTGATTTTGAACATTTTTACTAAAAGAATCTATAAAGTGACACAAATTTAAATAATGGATACACAAAGAGCAGTTCATAAGCTTTTAATACATGTACTTTTTTTCCATTTCAATGGGTAGAATTTTAGATGAACTATAATGAGTCTAAAATGACCTTTTGTTGGTGCCTAATGATGCATTTCCACCAGTCTGGCTCGCTCTATTGGGATACCTAATACTAAGAGTGCAGGAAGGCTTCTCATGCTGGAGGTTGTGTGTTCGAACCCTGACCAAATCAAACCAATGACATACAAAGTTAATAAACAACCTAGCCTAGTGTTCAGTGTTAAACGGATAGGTTATGGTCTGATTAGCCCAGTCTCATTGTCAGGATAATACGACTGAGCGGGATATCAGGTCATGGTGTCAACAGCCCAATCTCTTATTGAGACCGCACTATAGAGTTGTCATGAGTCTTCACCATCACCGTCCTGATATCACCTCAGATACTGCCACAGTACTAAGTAGGGTTGGCACTTTGTACAAATTTAATCTATTGACTATCGTCAGAAAATTGAGTTGGAAGTGATCACCGCTTTCAAATACTGACCTGCTCGTCACCGACGGTCATGACTTGCTCCGTTGCCGCAGCCATCATTTCCTCAGAGATGACAATTGTATGTTCCTCCATCGTGTAATCTGTCACCATCATACATTAAAGGCAACCACTGGCGCTAACTTCTCCTGTAAAGAAAAGACAATTTAAATCGTAGGTGAGTATAATAATGACTAATTACAAGTATAAATACAAATTATTAATCATCAGAAATTAATCATTTCAACGGTTTTGTTTATTGGGGTCTTACAGCCTAGCAACATCTATGGTAATATGGACGGGTACCGACTTGTGACAGTGCGCGCTCATGACGACTTTATAGTGCTGTCCCACTGGGAGATCAGGATATCAGCACCAAGACCCGATATCCCATTCAGCCACATTATCCTGATACTAAGCTAAGCAGCCTTATCCTAGTAATACCGAGTGACATGGGTGCTAGATAGAACTAAAAGATTGATTGATTGATGGTTGCTTTACGCCGTGTCGGTAGCATAGGCCATATTCACGCCGAAGAACTAAAAGAAGTAGGTACTACTTTAGCATGTGGTCTACCGAGACTTTAAGCCTACCCCAAAAAAAGTAATGGTCAGGGCTAAAGTCCTGGTAGATCACACAATAAAGCAGCACAAAGAACGTGTGTAATGGAAGTAATTCTAAACTATCCAGAGCGTTTTACAATGCAATTATTTCCATGCAATATTAAAAATTTCATCTTTATTTCTAAATTTGAACATTATGTACAGAAGCTTCTTTTTTCATTAAAAACAATTACTGTTCAGGGTTTTCGCTCCTAAAGTAATTATTTTAATGAACCAATGTCATGGAAAGTTCTTGAATTCATTGTTTGAAAATAATTGCAGATTTTACCCAGAAAGTTGACTAAAGACACAGACATGAGCAGAGAAGTAAAACAAATTAGCTGATTGTGGGCGTATGCCTCAAAACTCGGCCAAAGGCCGAGTAGGGGGGCAGGGTGTAGGGAGCGGGGGCCATCCCCCCCTCCCACCGAGAATTTTTTTTTTACAAGTAGGACACAATTGGTGCAATTTGGTAGCCACTTAGGAGGGAGAAATTTCACTCTTCACCTGTGACATAAGGTAAGAATAGGCATATAGACCAGTACTCTAAGAATACAGAAGTGTTTTTCTTGTAATCTTGCATAAATGATAAGTCAATAATATAAATAATACACCTATACCATAGTTAATAGTTTCAGTTATTTAATTTATTGTCCATGAAGCATTTAATTGGCGGAAATCAGCCAATTGGCGGGAAATGCTCATGCCTGAAGACATTAACGATCACATACAAATTACAGTATTTAGCTATGTGCGAATACCGCCGATCGCCGCGAAGCGGTTCGACAATGACAATAACGCTGGCTCCATTCTGTTGCGCAGAGCTGCTTTGCAGTAGGTGTTACCTTTCAGGTCGCCAAGAGGAGGGTTTTCTACCTACAATTTAACTCTTGGTTTCATGACATAGAGCACATATTTATCTATATCCTCATTTTTTAATTGTTTCAATTTGACCAGTATTAGTTTCAAAAGTTGATGGTTGAATTTCAAGTTTTACTTTTCTCCACAAACTCTTCATCAAATCACTCAAAGTTGATTAAAATGTCCTATCAAACTATGCACATATTGTTCCTTTATTAGTTCTCTACATGTGAAATTTTAAGGACGTTTGATAGATGGCCAAGAGAGTTATTTAATCCACAGCACTTGCTTACAGTGTCCCCTCTGTCACACACAAATTGGCAGTTGGCATTCACACCTCAGCCTGGCTCATAAAACAAATAATATGGGTCACAACTTTTGGCTGGTTTACTATAGAACAAAGGGCCCATAATTAGGCATATTTTTCAAGTTCAAATCGATGTAACTTTCTTGATATTTACATGACAACCAAGTTTAAGGTCTCTTCAAGATCTTTCCATTGGAATAGGTTCCATTGAATGATTGAGATAAAATGCTTTTAAAATAAATACTCACATAGCTACAGTATTTTTATGAACCCTATTTTGTCCCAATGTAGCTATGTGCGAAAAACGGCAATCGCCGCAAAGCGGTTCGGCAACGACGATAACGCTAGCTCCATTCCGCTGCGCGGAGATGCTTTGCAGTAGGTGTTACCTTTCATTCACCAAAAGGGGGGTTTTCTAGCTACAATTTAACTCTTGGTTTCATGACATAGAGCACATATTTATCTACATCCTCATTTTTTAATTGTTTCAATTGGACCAGTATTAGTTTCAAAAGTTGATGGTTGAATTTCAAGTTTTACTTTTCTGAACAAAATCTTCATCAAATCACTCAAAGTTGATTAAAATGTCCTATCAAACTATGCACATATTGTTCCTTTATTAGTTCTCTACATGTTGTGAAATTTTAAGGATGTTTGATAGATGGCCAAGAGAGTTATTTAATCCGCAGCACTTGCTTACAGTGTCCCCTGTCACACACAAATTGGCAGTTGGCATTCACACCTCAGCCTGGCTCATAAAACAAGTAATATGGGTCACAACTTTTGGTGGGTTTACTATAGAACAAAGGGCCCATAATTAGGCATATTTTTCAAGTTCAAATCGATGTCACTTTCTTTAGGTATGTTGACATCCACGCGATGCGTCGCCGCTGTGTTGTTCCCGATCACTGTGATCAGGAGTGCGCATATAAAGGAAAGCTTTCTGAATGTCATCCTTTGCAAATTTTGCATTTCTGATGATTCGTTCGTTCGTGACACAATTTTAAACATTTGCACCCATTTTTGGATGTGCAAATCGTTTCAAAATCACTTTGGCCATAAATAAAAAATATATGGCCCAAATTATTAATGTCTTTTCTCACATTATGCCAAATATTATCAAGATCCTATACATCGAAAATGGTTAATTTTGAATCGGAAAGTGTCATGAGCTGCGTTTACACGGGCAAAAAGTAAAACGATCTAGGCAAAGCGTTTTACCTGAGGCATTTTAGTGGCTCGTTTACACGGACCGAATTTGAAAGTGTTTCGGCTGCCGGGAACCAGCCTTAGTGGTGAGTCTGTAGCCGGCGAGCACTGCTATTTGTTTAGTTTACATTCGTCGATTCACAATATGAATAACGACGCCGATGTAGCGGCTACGTTAATATCGTTGGAATTTAGGGTTAATTTAATTAAATTTCATTATTAGAGTATGTGATTCTGTTGAATATGATCGCATTCAATAGATTTCGGCCTAATCGGTCCCTAACAATGCTGGGCACCAGTGTATAGTTACAGCTGAGCCTGTAGCCGGCGAGCACCGCTATTGTACACTATCGCCGCCTGGGAACCAGCTGAAACGTTTCCTGTAAACCACCTCCCAAGGTGGTAAACGTGAAACGTTTCAGCTGAAACGTTTCAGCCCTAAAATGCCTCAGCGGCGCGTTTACACGGGCAAATGTAAACCGATCTAGGCAAGTGGTTCTACCTAGGGTGTTTTAACTTGCCCGTGTAAACGCAGCTATGGTTTGCGCTACTTTGGCGCAGGCCGCATCGCGAGGAGGGATTCCCTTCTGACACTATAGTGACACTGACAGGCTCACCTCTGCCGTGCACTCATTTTCGGATGCTCAAATCAGTTCAAAATCACTTTGGGGATAAATAAAAAATATGTAGCCCAAATTATTAATGTCTTGTCTCACATTATACCAAATATTAATCCTGCATTCTAGTAGCCTTATCATATGAAAATTACAATAAAGAACCACCAGATGTATAACCTGCACATAAGTAATAACTAAAACTCATAACCCTCCCGGTTCTCTGACCTGCACATAAGTAATCATACTAAAGATATTAACTATCAGGCTGTACTGTCTGGGAACATTTAGAGTAGGTAAAAGCTAATAACCTCAATTGTACTATTGAGAGAAGCTTGTTGAAGTCATGTCTTGAAAAGTATCAGGGTATAAGGCTGTGTAAAAATTTATTAAGCCTGATTAATAAATTTATTAGCCCAACAAAAATGATGATCTGCGTCTGGTTTTGAATTATACCAAATATTATCACAATCCTATATGTCGAAAGTGGTTAATTTTGAATCGGAAAGTGTCATGGTTTGCGCGACTTTGGTGGGGACGCATCACGAGGTATGTTGACATCCACGCGATGCGTCTCAGCCGTGTTGTTCCCGATCGCTGTGATCGGGAGTGTGCGAATGGATTTCAACATGTCTTCCAAAATCGCTTCAAATTAATAGAAATCCACAACCCTAACCGTATGAATTTAATATAATCATTTTGGTAAACATGTTTTCTATATGTGTACCAAGCAATTTGTTTCTAGGTGGTGTGGTTTTAGAGATATTTCACTTTTTCTGGAAAGAAGATTGCTCACGGCCATTGACAATGCATTGAGTTTGCCGTACGTGCAGTGCAAAACGTTTATATATTCAAAGTTAATAGAAATCCAGAACCCTAACCTTATACATTTAATATAATCTATTCATTAAATATGTTTTCTAAATCTTGTATATATCAATAAAATTAAGTAATTTCTGACATATTTTGTGTTTGAGCTGCTCTTCCGAGATTAATTAATCAATTAATTACTTAATAATACAAAATCAGGCTTTGATGCAGTCTTAAAATGGACCATTTCTTGTTTATAATCTATTACCAAAATCTTGTAAATATCATGAAATTTAAGGAAGTTATGGCATATTTTGTGGTTGAGCTACTCGTCGAGATTAATTAATTAAATAATTAGTTATACAAACACAGGCTTTGATGCAGCCTTAAAAAGGACCTTTTCTTCTCTTTAATCTATTACAAAAACCATGTACATATCATGAAAACTACTGAAGTTATGCACTTTTTTCATTCAGTTTGCATTGTTTAGGGTCACACCCATTCCCTTTGTTTCAGTCTAATTATAGGACACAAAAACATGCGATTTTAAATAAATAAAAAATCATAACTTTGTTAATACTAGACCAATATGCATGATCGTTGTGTTATTTAAAAGCATTTGTTTGGCTCTTTACAATGGTATGAATATCATTTCTATATGGTAATTTTTTTTTTTAAATCCAACATACCTACTAACTACTTTCTTGATATTTACATGACTACCAAGTTTAAGGTATCTGCAAGCTCTTTCCATTGGAATATGTTCCATTGAATGATTGAGATAAAATGCTTTTAAAATAAATACTCACATACTGTGACATAGCTACAGTATTTTTATGAACCCAAATTTGTCCCAATGTCAGAATGTGGCAAAATGTCACATGATTATGATATACAGGAGTGATATTCAATTCATATTGTGATTAGGTAGGTACCCCGGAATCCGCCGGGAGCGCCACTGTCGCCGGTGCGATAAAACTCGTACAACTTCTTGAGGCTTTCTGAGCAGCCCAGTCATGTCGGAAAACGGCACCACATGTGCAACACATGCACACTGCATTGACTGCTACATCTGGGTTTGAAGCACAACAGACTGGGGCACAGATAGAGACCATTTTCAGTGCTGTGTGACATTTGAAAGGCATTTTACCAAGCCATTCAAGTCTTCAGATGCAGAAATCAGAGCTAAGACTGCCGGGAAAGTGCATGTTAACTATGATAAAGTGAAACTTTAGCATTTTATCTTCCTAAAACTGGTCTTACATTGACTCTAACTGGAATCGCAACTCTACAGTTTGATGGCCAAAAGTTGGTGTTTTGACTGGATTCTGGAGTTGAGTGACTCACGCGCGGCCCCCATGGCCCGCGGGAGGGTCGAGGGATGCGTCGGCTACATTAGTCGTTAAATCAACGGTGTTTTGTGGTGTTTGGTTGTGTTGTTGTTGGTTGTGTTGTTGTTGGTTTGTTGTTTGTTTGATGTTGGTGGTTGTTTGGTTGTTGTTGGTTTGGTTGTTGGTGGTTTGGTTGTTTTTACTGGATTCTCTAGTTGAGTGACTCACGCGCGGCCCCCGCGGGAGGGTCGAGGGATGCGTCGGCTACGTTAGTCGTTAGATCAACGGTGTTTTGTTGTGTTTGGTTTGGTTGTTGTTGGTTTGGTTGTTGGTGGTTGTTTGGTGGTTTGGTTGCTTTGACTGGATTCTCTAGTTGAGTGACTCACGCGCGGCCCCCGCGGGGGGGTCGAGGGATGCGTCGGCTACGTTAGTCGTTAGATCAACGGTGTTTTGTTGTGTTTGGTGGTGTTTGGTTGTTGTTGGTTTGGTTGTTGTTGGTTTGATGTTGGTGGTTTGTTGTTGGTGGTTGTTTGGTTGTTGGTTTGGTTGCTTTGACTGGATTCTCTAGTTGAGTGACTCACGCGCGGCCCCCGCGGGAGGGTCGAGGGATGCGTCGGCTACGTTAGTCGTTAGATCAACGGTGTTTTGTTGTGTTTGGTGGTGTTTGGTTTGGTTGTTGTTGGTTTGGTTGTTGTTGGTTTGATGTTGGTGGTTGTTGGTTGGTGGTTTGGTTGTTTTGACTGGATTCTCTAGTTGAGTGACTCACGCGCGGCCCCCACGGGAGGGTCGAGGGATGCGTCGGCTACGTTAGTCATTAGATCAACGGTGTTTTGTTGTGTTTGGTGGTGTTTGGTTTGGTTGTTGTTGTTGGTTTGGTTGTTGGTGGTTGTTGGTTTGGTTGCTTTGACTGGATTCTCTAGTTGAGTGACTCACGCGCGGCCCCCGCGGGAGGGTCGAGGGATGCGTCGGCTACGTTAGTCGTTAGATCAATGGTGTTTTGTTGTGTTTGGTTAGGTACCCCGGAATCCGCCGGTGCGATAAAACTCGTACAACTTCTTGCGACTTTCTGAGCAGCCCAGTCATGTCGGAAAACGGCACCACATGTGCAACACAGACACACTGCATTGACTGCTACATCTGGGTTTGATTGTTGGTTGTTTGAATCACCTTGATGTCAAGTTTGATCAGGATCAAACCATTAATAAAGAAACTGCAGTTATGGGCATGATTGTATTACGGTTGCCATGGAAACCAACATTTTTATGGTTGCCATGGAAACCTACATTTCTTTGTGATCTAATTTATTTATATCAGTTTTGATAAGCTGAGGTGATTTGCCAGACCAAGAAGAACCTTGATGTGACATTTCATCGGGATCTGACCATTATTAAAAAAGAGCTACAGTTGACTGATATTGTAGGCGGGAGTGATTGTATTACGGTTGCCATGGAAACCTACATTTTCCTGTGATCTAATTTTTGTATATCCGTTTTGATAAGCTGGGGTGATTTGGTATAAGAAGGAGAACCTTGATGTCAAGTTTGATCAGGAACAAACCATTAATAAAGAAACTGCAGTTGTAGGCATGATTGTATTACGGTTGCCATGGAAACCAACATTTTTCTGTGATCTAATTTTTTTATATCAGTTTTGATAAGCTGAGGTGATTTGATAGACCAAGAAGAACCTTGATGTGAAATTTCATCAGGATCTGACCATTATTTAAAAATAGCTACAGTTGACTCATATTGTAGGTGGGAGTGATTGCATTATGGTTGCCATGGAAACCTACATTTTCCGGTGATCTAATTTTTTTATATCAGTTTTGATAAGCTGGGGTGATTTGGTATACGAAGAAGAACCTTGGTGTGAAGTTTGATCAGGATAGGATCATTAATAAAGAAACTACAAGGAAATGTTATAATTAGTCTATGTAACAGCCCTAAATAAGGCACTTCTCTAGTGCATTAGCTAATACAAAAAATCTTAAATTCAACTAACTTCAAATGCACATATCTCATTCAATTTTTGGAATATCTTAAAAATTCAAAAAGCATATTGCTTTTGATTCATTGGAGCTTCCAATGAAATTATAATTTGAATGTTTGGAATAATTTGAAAATTTTACTGCGGTACCTAGATTAGGCCCGAAAACCGTAACCACAATATCACTAGCCTGTGTAATTGGGGGGGGGGGGGGGGAATTACATCGTCAAACTGCTCATAATGTAGGCCAAATCTAAGACCAAACGTTGTCTATTTTAAGGTAGTGACTAGTCTTACGGTTACGCCACACCCACAGCCCACAACTTGCCACAAGCAAGATGACCTATTTCCCATGAATGATGAAACAGTGTCCGCCATTTCTTCATGATCTTCAGAATTGACCTCAGCTCAGTTAAATCGGGCTACATCAACGAAATAATGCCCAACACACCCCAAGTATGTCGTGGTAAGACCCGCCCATGTAATACTCGACAATATACATCTGTAAGGGAAGCAAAATGGCAAATGCCGAAAACCAGCTTCAGTAAATGTGAAGCTGGTTTTCGGCGCCGAGAAAAGCGGGAGTTTCAAAATGGCGCCCTGAATAAAGCTTACCCCATTTGTAAATCCACATCACAACAGTAGCTGTCAATCAGTAAAGACAATCCACACAGCTGTTTCTAATCAAGTACTCTGGTTTCAATTTGAATGTATGTGAAATCTGTGTTAGGTTTAATGTTGCTAGGTCAAATGGATTCCTCAAACATTGGTTGTTGACGAAAGATCCATGTGGGGCCATGATAATGATTATGAATACATGATCAATGAACGGCACGTTCAACTTACGTCAGATTGGAACCAAGTTTTTTAAATAATTAAAATACATTTTCATCCGCTTTAATATTAGTTAGATGTTAACTGTGTCTAAATAAATATTAGTGTGTGGATCGACCTAGTAGTAGAATGAACTGGCAATGTGACTGTCAAATAATAATCGACATTTTTAACTCACCACGCCAGTTTTCAAGTTAAAACCGCTGTTACAAACATCCAAATCTTAAAGGCCATCTTAGATAATATATCGGCGTTTTAGTGTCACACAAACCTGCACAGTATATGTGTCGAATAATCCCAGTCACACGTTTTCATGCCGATAAATTCGGCAGTGGGAGGAGCGGGACCTTGCTGGGAAATTGGACCGGGAAACATGATGCAGGCAGTCATGGCGGCCACGATCATACCGCCGGACAAATTATCGCTCAATTTCCAAGTTTTTCAATGGTCGCGCCCACATTGCTTTCCTTGAGAACAACTCACATTCCACATCCAACAGGTTCCGCGACCTCCCTATTCATTTCAATGAACAGAATCCGTATTATAATTCACTGATTTCACAAGATTTGTGACTTCATAGTCGACAAAACAGAACTAGCGTTCGTGGTTCCAGATGACCAAGCCATGTCTCTGCAAGGACATCTAGCGACAAAAAAGTTAGTTCGCTTATTAGAAACCAGGGGGCAGCATCATAAAGCCTCGCGACTACCTTTGTACACATTATTATAACTTCTTTTAAAATAACGGGCGAGTTGGTAGGTTTATATAGCATCTTCTTAATATATTCACTAACCCTCACCAGAGAGAACACAGTATTTGGAGAGTAATTCGATTGTTTAGAACACTTGTCCCCAACAAAACTAACCCGTGCCGCCATCTGGGTTTGTGCTGATTCTCAACTGGCAATTTGAATATCGCTTAGACACGCCGAAGGGTAGCGCGGCGGTTGGCTGGTTCCCGCCAGCGCAGATGTTGGCAGCGCAGCACTGTGGGTCCAAGGTGTTCTCTGATTGGTCGATCGTTTGCTGCACTCGGCTTCCGTGGCAAACTAGGACAGACAGTCACTAGTCTGGGTTTCTATATGAATTAATGCCCCCCCCCCCCTCCATTGTTCATATAGTTTCCGATGATCAGAATATTAAGATCGTTAGCTACCTTGTGGTGTGGTTAAGTGACACGGCTGGATAAGTCATGAAACTAAACAGTCGACAATGACTGACCTGCTGTTTCAGTGTTTATATCCCCAACACTTCATGTGGTATACACCTAAACACGGTTTGGCGGCCATCTTGACCTAATTCCTGTTTGCAGGTACACAAACACACATGGCAGTATCATCAGTGTGGCAGTGAGCAATCTTCATAGAGAAAAAGTTAAATATCTCTAAAACCACACAACCAAGAAACAAACTGATTGGAATACACATAGAAAACATGTTTACCAAAAATATTATATTAAATTGATATGGTTAGGGTTCTGGATTTCTATTTATTTTGAATAAAACTGACATTTTGCACTGCTGGTACCGGCATACTCAATGCATTGTCAATGGCAGTGAGCAATCTTCAGAGAGAAAAAGTTAAATATCTCTAAAACTACACCAGCTAGAAACAAGCTGATTGGAATACACATAGAAAACATGTTTAACAAAAACATTATATTGAATTGATATGGTTAGGGTTCTGGATTTCTATTAAATTTGAATAAATCTGACGTTTTGCACTGCGCGTACGGCAAACTCAATGCATTGCCGATGGTCGAGAGCAATCTTCACACAGATAAAGTGAAATATCTCTAAAACCACACCAGCTAGAAACAAGCTGATTGGAATACACATAGAAAACATGTTTACCAAAAGGATTATATTAAATTGATACGGTTAGGGTTCTGGGGTTCTGGATTTCTATTAATTTTGAATAAAACTGACGTTTTGCACTGTGCGTTCCGGCAAACTCAAGGCTATCAGGCTTTGTTTACCTATAACCGGAAGTGGCCTCGTTCTCGCGAAATTAGGACATGCCCATATAAGGCCAAACCGTGTTATCGTGTATACTCGATGTCGGCATGACGTCACAACACCGGAAACTAGCCCGCGAAGGGTAAAATACCGCAGTGATGTGTGCTGCAGCAATGCTATGTCTATGGGGAGCATTTATTTTAGTAAAATAAATTTAAAAGCTTTCATTGGATCGATTAAAAATATCTAATGCGTGATTGAAGAGGAAGATCTGAAGTATTTAGTGTAACCTAAGATCAATTTACTCTGAAAGTATTAAAAACAGAGATAATAGTGAAAGTTGGGATATTCTGAGTGTCAGTGCCAGTGTTAGCCTTACCACTGATCATGGCCTCAAAAACTATTTTCGCAAAATAAATTCAAGAACTTCCAATTGGCTGATAAAAAAAAAAGCTGAATGTGAAATTGTAGACAAAGATCTGAACTATTTAATAGAAAAAAATCACAAATTACTGTGATAGTTAGGGTGGTTTTAATGTTGTCTCTATGACTGTGGCATTTGTTTTACCCTTCGCTCGGTGTGAATGCAAAAAGTACCCGGATGTCCGACATCGAGAATCCTGCCCCCCCCCCCCCGGTGTTGCGGATTCCGAGGCACACCAGTTTGCCAGGGACACTTCCATTCAAATGCATTGTTAACGGCCGTGAGCAAATCTTTATACAGAAGAAGTCAAATATCTAGCAAATTACACCATATAGAAACAAATCGCTTGGTACACATATAGAAAACATATTTACCATAAAGACTATATTAAATTTATAAGGTATGGGTTCTTGATTTCTATTATTTTTGAATAAAACTAACATTTTGCACTGTGCGTAACATCAAACTCAAGGCATTGTCAATGGTCGTGAGCAATGTTCATACAGAAAATACAGAAGAAGTCAAATATCTCTCAAATTACACCATCTAGAAAGAAATCGTTTGGTACACATATAGAAAACATCTTTACCAAAAACATTATATTAAATTTATAAGGTTAGTGACGATGCTGTTCGATTTTGACGCATGTGCAGAAGCGATGTGTCCCTGGCAAACTGGTATCCCTGGGAAACCGCAACACCGGGATAGAAACCACGTGTCACCATAGTGAATTTTCGTAATTATCTGGTGTGGTTTGGGGTCTTAGAATTTAAAGGTTATATTTCATTTAGGGCCTATCTGCATGGTTGGCTAAAAGTTACATTGGAAGACAACGTTACTGTTGTGTGTTGTGTTGCATTGAAGTTTAGAAATAAATAGACGTATTTAGCAGTATGGATAGTAGCCCCCCGCCCTATATCTGCAACAACATTTATCATTTGGCACTACCTTATGAGTAGAATAAAACTATAAAATAAAGATATCATTAAATATAAAATAAAAGATATCATTAAATATAAATAAAGATATCCTTCTGTTTCTGTTTCTGTTTCTCCTTCCCCTTCTCCTTCTCCTTCACCTTCTCCTTCTCATTCTCATTCTCCTCCTCCCTCTCCTTCTCCTTCTCCTTCACAAAGTTGGTTAGATTAATAGCAATATGACAAACTTGGTTTCATTCAATAATGCTGAAATATAAGACACAATGAGTCATGATATATGAATATGATGGTAAACCGGCTTAGTTTTTAAACAATGGATACATCTCATGGCAATTATTATTATGCCTATTAATTGTGGGATGTTTGTAGGTTTAACAAACAGTTTTGCAATGCTAACAGTAACAATGTCATGTAACCAGTCGACGGAACAGATAATACATTGAGGGTCAAATTTGTATTGGAACACCATTCAATAAAGAAATAGGTACGAATACAAAACAGAACTTGACATAATATTAAGTAATAAAAGCTGTCGAATTATTGTGGGGCTAGGCCCTCACAATACAATGACTTGGGGGGGGGGGGGAACCCTTCTTCCCTTGCAAGCAAATCTCAAAACAACTGGGCTATTTCACCTCCTGTAATCTTGGTTCTCTTTTTTTTTGTGAGTAAAGTCCCTGTCACACATCACTGGATTGGGGGAAATGGAAAGAAGCCAAACAAAGTCCAGTTTGTGTCCGTACAAGTTTTGAACATGCACAAAACTAGGAACGGATGCCGCCAGATTGATGTCTACGGTTCTTGTCCGGTTTGAGTTTGTTTCGTCAGTTGGCTGTCCATTCATGTCGGTTTCATGCAGCTGCCTTTGACCCGATATCGCATTTAATACATTTTGATACTTATCACACCCGAACACCACCAGACTAGACAATTCTGTCCGTTGCTCAATCCGGCATAGTGTGACAGGCACTTTAGATTGTGTTTATATCCAAGCCAGTTTTTAAATCTGCACCTTTTTTGACATGTCCACCTTGTAAAACGAGGTCTACATGCAGCGTGATGCATGCGCATGTGTGCCATTCGTCCCCTAGTGGAGATGGGGAGAACTACGTGGCTTGCCCAGCTGATGGTGTCTACGCAAAGTGCCCGTCACCATGGAGTTGCCCAAGTCTTAAATACTCAGCCAGGTAAGTGGGACAGAATGCCGTTTAAGGTATCCATAATTAATTAATTAATTAATTACATGTTGTCTGTTTTTTTCTCAATTATTGGCTTTCTTAAAGTTCCATAGTTCGATGGCTTTGAATTTCTGACCCTTTTTAAAAGAAAATATAAAGATAAATATAAGCCTACCACCGCGATCATTATAGGACTAGTCTACTTTACGTGAAAGGATTACCTTTGGAGATGTTGCAAATGAAAACATGGAAATTTGTGAATGCATGTCAAAATGGAGGACATCTGAACATAGCGGTTTCAACAGTGACAAGTATATCAAAATGACTTAAAGGTGCATAGTCTGATGAAATATCAAATTTTCAAAACCAAACCAATTATCTAGATTTGATTTTACATATCTAACTTAGATACTGTTGCACTTATTAAGCATTTGTTTCTGCATAGAAGGCAATACTGAGTCAATTTAACAGAACTTGTTACCGCAGAAGTCTATGGTGTCAGAGTTTTGGCAAGCTTGCCAAAACTAATTTTCCATGTTTGCAATCAAAATATCTAAAAAGTTTACCATTTAAAATAAAAGTAACTTTGAACTAATGTAAAGTAGATACTAGTGATCGATCTAATATATTTATCTCAGAAAAAAATACAGAAATTCAAAACCATCGGACTATGCAACTTTAATATTCAATCTGTGCAGCAATAAAATGTCTAATAAGTGGACAAGTCTATAACTTTGTTTTATAGGATCAAATCTAAATAAGCGTTTTGGTTTCCACATTTTGTATTGGCCTTTCACCTACAGACAATTCGACTATTTGTCAATTTGCCCACAAATTATTTCCCCTATCACCATTTCGCCTAGTCGTCATTTTGACATACAAAGAGAAAATACAAAATTGGATTCATATCAAACCTTCAATTCACTGGGAATTGTTTCTCTTGATTTGCTACTGGAGAAAATACATGTAAATTTTGACAACCAAAGGGGAAGGGGTGATTTTGATTGAACAGAAATAGACACCAAGAACTAATTTAATGCATTTAATTCAGAAGTGGGCAAAATGGTAAGTATATGGAATGGTGATTAGGCGAAATGACGATTAGGTGAAATGACGATTAGGTGAAATGGCGATTAGGTGAAATGGCGATTAGGTGAAATGACGATTCGGTAAAATGGAGATTAGGTGAAATGGCAATTAGGCGAAATGACGATTATGTCAAATGGTGATTAGGTCAAATAGTGATTAGGCAAAATGGTGATTAGGCAAAATAGTGATCAGGCACTGTGACCCGATATCCCACTCAGTCACCTCATCCAGACACTGAGCGAACCAGTCCTTGACATATCCTAGTAATGTCGAGCACCAGGCTAAGTAGCGACAAGTATCAATTTTATAAGTCATCGGTTTGACTCGATTGGGATTCGAGCTTCAACCTTCCGCATAGGAAGCCTGCGCTCTACCGATTCGGCCACCGCATGCAGTCTTCATTCCACTGCATGTATATATAATGTATATGTGTGTATCTATATGTGTCTCAATAACATGTCTCAGAAATAATAAGAAATACATATCAAATTCCGCCCATTTATGTACGTATAATTAGTTATATACTCCTTGTATATATAGAAGGAGGTTAATATTCTGTTGTTGTTCTGATGGGTGCATTTATACTGCCCATAACAGTTAAGTCTAATGACTTGTTTTTGCCGCTAGACAGTAATAGTCGTGTGACTCCCCTTCTTTTGATCACTTTCAGTTGCTGCGTAGTTATTTACTGCATGCATTCTTTCTCTGTTTGTAAGCAAGCATTCTCCCACATCCCCCAAACCTCTGTGAGTTTGTTCGTTCTACAATCAGATAATTGTTTGGCTACCAATAGTTACTTTCTCTAGCACATATATAGCACACATATATATAGCACATATATAGCACAAGTATGATAAAACTGTACTCAATGTTTTTAGGTTTTTTTTTACCCACCCACCTTCCCCATAGACACATGGGGGCCTGCTGCTGTCAATGCATTGTCGATAGTGAAATTCGCCAACACAATGCACATATTGACACAACAACAATTTCAGACGTGGACTTAGCAAATAGCCTCATCAAAATCAATGCAACACATGTTCTCCAGCATCTGCTATAACAACTAGGCCAATTTGAAGTCAACACACGGTACCCCAGAAGCATTCAAAACCAAATGAATCAAAATATATGGGAAGCATGGAATCGATAGATAAATTTGATAACGGTAGTTATGGTAATATTTATTTACGCATGACCAACTGACATTATGACAAATCCATACGCTATTCATGAATCAGTCCAGCCATTGGGGAAATGTGCTACATACTTATACTTGTTGTGTGTGTGCTTTTTTGGGGGGGAGGGGGTAAATATTTTGTGTATGTTTCATTTTATTTTTCCCCAGCCATACGTGGTGACAATTTTTTTCATAGAATTCTTTTGCTGATAACAAATGTTAGAAATGGGGTAGTGTATGAGAAGGTGGAAAGTGTTATTAAAGAGTTATCAAAGAGTTATTTCATTATATTCTTTTGCTTAATTTTCCTTCCTTTACTTATTTATTTGTTTATTATACATACTCTAGACTGGTCGTAATGTAATGAAAGTGATCTGGTGATGGTCGGATCGTTTTGAGCTTGTACCCTTTTCTGAGATAAATATATTAGGTTAATCTACATTACTTTAGCTTGAAGTAACTTTGCTTTAAAATTACTAGCTTAGGAGGTATTTGAAGTGCAAACATGCCAAATTAATGCTGATGTGCTTGTCAAAACTCTTACCCGATAGGCTTCAGTAGTAGCAGGTTCTATTGAATTATATTAGTATGATCCTTCTATGCAGCACACATGTTTAAAGATGCATAGTCCGATGGTTTTGAATTTTTGACATTTATCTGAGATAAGTATATTAAATTGATCATTACAATCTACCTTACTTTAGTTTGAAGTAACTTCTAATTGAAATGGCTACCTTTTGAGATATTTGAAATTCAAACATATGAAAATAATTTTGGCAAGCATGCCAAAACTCTGATGCCATAGGCTTCTGCAGTAACAAGTTCTATTAAATCGACTCAGTGTTCCCTTCTATGTGGCAACAAATACTTAATAAGTGCACCAGTATCTAAGTTAGATATGTAGAATCAAATTTAGATAATTGTTTTGATTTTGAAAATTTGATGCTTCGTCGGACTATGCAGCTTTAATAAGTGCACCAGGATCTAAGTTGGATATATAGAATCAAATTTAGATAAGTGTTTTACTTTTGAAAATTGGATGCTTTTAAGTTTTATCGGACTATGAAACCTTAATATTAAAAATTTAATATCTGCTTATTTCTTACGATTTTCCAGGCATCAGCTATAATAACCTTGAGTGTTAGCCAGTTTGATCTTGGCCACTGGACACCAGAAGCTACTACTACCAGACGGGATGGCCGAATGAGTTGAGTGTCCGTCTCCTGTTTTGGTAGATCGTAGGATTCAAACCCATGGGTTTGAACCCTGGTCAAGTCAAACCAATGACTTAAAGATTGATACTTGTCACTTCCTAGCCAGGCGTTCGGCATTATTAGGACAAGGCAAGGACTGGTTGACTCAATATCAGGATAATGTGGTGACTGAGTGTGATATCAGGTCATGGTGCTGGTGGTCTGGTCTCCCAGTGGAGCAGCATTATAAAGTCGCCACGAGTGCGCATTGTCACAAGTTGGTACTCGTCCTGATATGATCTTAGATGTTGGCAGGTCGTAAAACTCCAACAACCAACCAGAAGCTACCATGCCTGCGCCAAGCCTCATTCATCTCGCTTACATCCCACAGCGTTTCAACGTCCCCTGTGACGTCATCACCAACCTCTGGGATGCCGTCACACTACGCCACGCCGACCACCTTACACGCCAGAGGGCGGTGGCGCTAGCGGCATTTCTCCTGCTTGGCGCCTACGTCGTGTGCGACCTCTCCAGGCGGTTTGAGGAACTAAACAACCAGGTTAACATACTGAGGGCGGACCTGCGCGCCACTCGGCGGACGGTGGTGGCGCCACCTGACGACTCCCCGGTGCAACTACGCCTGGCACGGGACGTACTGCAGTGGCTGGGACCCGCCGTGCTCAAACCGGATGTGCGACAGGACGCAGCGCCCGATAGCAAAACGGGAAGTGACGACGGCTCCAACACCGGAAGTGGTGGCGGGGCGACCGGAAGTGGATTGAAAAATGGGAGCATGAAAGGAGAGTCACGACGTCCGCATACACCGCACACAAAGGAGCCTATTGATTCTACTCCGCCTCCTCCACCTCCTCCTTCTTCTTCGCCACAACCCGAATTACCATCATTAATAGGTGAATCTGCAAACGAACTCTTCTTCCCTTACATACACAACAATATCAGTGTGTGCACTGGTGACACAGAGGTAAGCTATCTCATCTATGTCCACTCATCGCCTAGTAACTTCGCGCGTCGTCAGACAATGCGAGAAACTTGGGCGCAAAGCAACCTTTTCCTCGAGTTAACCTCAAAGGTTGTCTTCTTCCTGGGAGCCACCACTAGTTCCAGTGTTCAAGCTGAAGTGGATGCTGAGTTTGAACTTCATGGTGACGTCATACAGGTGGACTTTCATGACGATATCCACAATTCAACCTTCAAAGGCATTGCAGCATTGCGGTGGATCACAAACCACTGTGCACATGCGCGGTACGTCTTCAAAGCAGATGACGATGCTTTTGTTAACATATTCCTACTAGTCGATCTACTAATGGATGTGTACCGGGATATAACCCGACTCATCTTGTGTCTCATATGGGACCGGATGCCGATTGTTCACTCGCGTGGGTTCCATCGGCTTAAATGGCGGCCAGATAGTTACTTCCCAGGACAGGATGTTTACCCTAAGCATTGCAGCGGCACTGCCTACTTCCTGTCCGGGAACATTGTACCGGAAATGTACGCGGCCGTACGACACGTGCAATACTTCTGGGTAGATGACGTGTACGTGACAGGTTTGCTGACTCAGCACATCCCCGGGTTGGAATGGGTGCAGGAGGGACGCCGCTTCCGGTACAAGATGCGCGCGTTTTATGAACACTTCCGTTCTGAGCGCAATGGGACGCTGATGGTGACGGTTGTGAAGGAAGACACAGAGATGAGGGCAATATGGGCGCTGGTTGTCAAGCAGCTCACAGAGTCCCAGCTAAGGCGTGTTGGCCATAAGAAATATGAAGAGTTAGCTAAAGTTACAGAATCCAATAGGTTTTGAACTTCTGTAATATTGTTTAGATAAATATATTCGGTTGATTGTTATTTTCTACCTTACTTTAGTATGAGGTAACTTGTATTTTAAATGGCTAACCTTGGAGATAATTAATGCTCAAATATGCCAAATTAATTTTGGTAAGCATGTCAAAACTCGGACACCATAGGGGCTACTCCATTCTGCAGTAACACTAACAGGTTCTATTCAATTCACTTAGCATCCCCTTTTATATGGCAACAAATGATTAAATATTCAGATTTACGGCATAGGGGGGAATGCAAATGTTCTATTACTGATCGGTGTACGTGACCAAGCGCATGTATGTATATATATGTAAGGGCTGGTGGTGCCTGAGTGGGATGTAAATAGACATAGTGGTGTTGGCAGGTCTGGGTGTGAGGGCACTCAGGGCCTACCCCCTCCCCCGCTGCTGGGGTAGTGATCATCACACTCAAGGGTCAAGGTTGGTGGTGGCCATGGGGCCATACAGCTTGGTGGCGGTGGGCAGACCACTGGTAGCCATGGGGACCAGGAAGGCTGGATCCCTGTTGGTAGGGCCAAGAATTCTTGTTTCCCATTGGGGAAAAGGGGTGGGGGTGATACTCTACAATGAACCCATGTAACCATATAAATAATAAACCAGAGGGCTTGACTCTCTCTCCTTCTTTACACTTTATACTCTTCCTTTCTCTTTGCCTGTGTTGATTTCGCTATAGCATGTGTACACAACCACAGATTCGAGCTTTAGCCATTTTACAAAATGATTAATAAGGGCACCAGTTGATATGTAGAATACAATTTAGATAATTGTTTTAGTTTAAAAAATGTTATGATTTCCTCGGACTATGGAGCTTTGAAGTTGCTTAATCGATGGATTTTGAATTTTTACCAACTTTTTGAGATAAGTATATCGGATTGATCATTAGACCCTACTTATAATTAATCGTAACGAACATTTCTGACAAATGACTGATTTATGACTAATATGAGATATTTGAAGTGAAAACATTCAAAATGATTTTGGCAAGTAGGGCCTACACTAAAACTCCTGTGCTGGATCCCAAGTCGTGACACAGTTTCCCATCTTATCATGACCACGTGCTACACTGACTTTATTGTTTAGCATATCAATCTAGCTCAGACTGGTCACATGGTGTTTGAAACAAGGTCAATACCAACTAGATTCACAGAGACTTCACAATATTGGCTTTTTTTCGGCAGAAAGTGGGGGAGGTGGTTTATTTGTTGGGGTATTACCAGCTAGTAGCATCTAAAGGGGCTGTCACATTACGATGCATCGCGCTACCGTACGCCGACGTATGTGATTCTTGGCCGCTACATCGGGATACGTCTCTATGCATTACACATGCATTAGTCGCTCGTTGGTATACTTCAATGTACGTCAACGTTCGTTGAGATACAGTGTCACGCATCAGGGGGTTGGCAAGGACTGGTTAACTCAGTATCAGGTTAATGTGACGGGGGGTGGGGGGTGGGGGGTATTAGGATATAGTGCTGGTGGTGTGGTCCTTCAGTGAGGCAGCACTAAAACGTTACAAGCCAGTAGTCGGTTTGATGCCTGTGGATGTTGCCAGGATGTAAAACACCAAAAAACAACAAACACCAACATATATATTGGCCTATATGCATACTGATCTAAGTGACTACTTTGAACACGGCCACGAGAGGGCATGGTAGAGTGTATTATCAGTGAACTGGAAAGAGGAATTAACATCATCATCATCGTCATCATCATCCATGCCTGCCCCTTCCATGATGTCTCGTCCCACTTTTCCTTTGTCCGCCTTGTTTTCTTCCCTCCCCCCCCCCCCCCCCCCCCTTCACTGTACCTTTGCAAGATGGTTTTGGCCAGACCCGCTGAACGCGAAATATGGCCACACCACTACAGATTGCGCCTCTTCGACCATGTGTGGACAACTTTCAATATACAAAACTGCCTTTCCTTTATTTGATTGTCCTTCAACTGATTGGACACCTGGGCCGCGTTCAGGGTCTGTCTCGGAGGCACCTCGGAGATGGCCGTGACGTCATGCTGATCTGAACTGCAAAGGCAGTTTGTTGTCTCGAAAATGGCCGCCCCCATAGACAGTGGCCATTTGCAATGGAAAAGCTGCGCTGTGATTGGCTGAAACCACTGAATGCGGCAGCCATTTTCTAGGCGCTTTTCATCTCCAGTCTGAAAAGGGAGGCGTCTCCGAGACGTCGCCGAGACGCTCCCTGAACGGAAATAGGCCAAAAAGCATCGCGGAGACGTCTCTGCGGCGCCTCCGAGACGCACCCTGAACCCGGCCCTGCTCTGTCAGGATGACGTTGGTCTGAATACAGAGCTGTTTCACTGAAGACAAGACATGTTCAAGGGGAACCTTTGATAAATAGGGTTCTGGGGTGGTGTTAAGGATTGTCACCTAATGCAGTTGTGAATGGTGCCAATATGTATCCAATACATTTCCATGAAACCAATATTTTGTTTGTCACATCATTCAACTACTAATATTTTAATGTTTGTTTGTTACAAGCCGGCGTCCTTTCTGATATGACCTTAAAGTTGCATAGTCCGATGGTTTAAAGTTTCTGTCATTTTCTTAGGTAAATATGGTAGGCTGGTCCTTATAATCTACCTTATTTTAATGATAAGTAACATTAATTTAAAATGAATAACTTCGGAGATATTTGAAGTGTAAACAAGTTACATCAAATTTGGCATGCTTGCCAAAACTCTGACCCCGATAGGCTTCAAAAGTAACAGGTTCTACCAAAATGGCATTTTATGCCCTTCTATCTAGCAACAAGTGCACCAGTATCTAAGTTGGATATGTAGGTACAAATCTAGATGAGTATTTTGCTTTCGAAAATTTAATGATTTTATCGGACTATGCAGCTTTAAATATTGGTACGATGCCTCCCTCACCTCCTCATCACCCATTCCCAAATAATACTGTAGTAGTCTGCACTGACCACTCAGGCAAGGAGCCATATGAACAGGTAGGCATGGATAGGGTAGTGATATCACAGAGCATAGTTGGTGTAATGGTTGCACACTGCTCCGGAATGCAAGAGATTTGGGTTCGATTTCCGCACTAGGCTCAATATTTCCCATTTTCATAACCGCCACAACAATACTTTGACTATGCTTGTCAACCGCTAGTATCCATGGTCTCGCTAGTATCCATGGTAAATGTGACTGTAGTAGTCTGCACTGACCTCTCAAAGAAGTAACCACATAGACAGGTAGGCGTGGGTAGTGTGGTGATATCAGGGAGCTTAGGTGGTGTAATGGTTAGCACACTGGCCTGGAATGCAAAAAGATGTGGGTCCGAGTCCCGCTCTAGATGCAATATTTCCCATTTTCATCACCCCCATGACACTGGTTGCCGTGACCATGATCCTGTACAAGCTATGCGCTATATGGTTGTTGAACCTACCCTGTGTATGTATGTGTTAGTGCATTGCCTGTATGTATGTAATTGTAAGCATAACAAGACTTACAATTGCATGGGGACGAGTGTAGTAGTCTGCACTGACCTCTCAGACAAGTAACCACATAAATAGGTAGGTGTGGGTAGTGTGGTGATATCAGGGAGCCTAGGTGGTGTAATGGTTAGCACCCTGGCCCAGAATGCAAAGAGATGTGGGTTCGAGTCCCGCTCTAGGCACAATATTTCCCATTTTCATCACCCCCATGACATGACTTTAAACATTATTTTATATTTACTTTATGTCATGAATGTTCACAATTATTTTGTATGTTTCTTTAAAGATCTGGTCACCTGATTTTAACATACTTTGTTTCATGCCTATTTACTCATCATCATTGTCAGTAGTTGTGTTGTGTTGCGTTGTGTTCCTCCTAGCTGATTTTCCGCTGTCGACGGAAGATGAGCTCGAGCAGCGCAGTCCTTGGTAACCCGGGCGACGACCGAGCTGGTATGGTGTTTTGTGCGGTTGTACATTTCATGAAAGTGTTGAAGTGCTGCTGGCTTTTGCAAGTTACCAGCGGCACTCTCTCAGGGAGCAAATAGAGGTTTCGCACCGGCAAGAACATGTCAAGACAGGCGCAAAACTATTTGTCCCTTCAGTGGCTGGTCAGGAGATGTTGGGAGTTCCATACATCAACCGCCCTTAATGCTGCCACAGTGACATGGTTTTCTGTTTAGGGTTTGCTCCCTTAGCCTCCGGTTCTGTCAAGAACCTGTACCACAAGGCAGTGGTTTACAACTCTGCAGGGCAAGGGCGTCAAACTCCCTGAGGTATTGCAATACCTGCAATACCTGCATACCCATTTACTACGCCCATATATTAAACAAATATTGCTGAAATTCTAGAAATAGTAATTGTGACATTGCACTTAGAATTACTAAGAATAACTCTAATAGATACAAACAAAAGTTTGTTTTATTTAACGACGCCTCTTGAGCGCATTGATTTTATCATCGGCTATTGGATGTCAAACATATGGTCATTCTGACATATTTCTTTGGAGGAAACCCGCCGGCACCACATAGGCAAAGATATCGAAACAAGTACAGCTAGCGATGGTATCAAATCATGAGGATTCATCGTGCTGCCACATTTCGACTCCATATTGCCAGCACCATGACCTGATATCCCACGCGGTCAGACTATCATGACGCTGAACCAACCAGGCCTTGCCAGGTTCTAGGCAAGAAGACGACAAGTAGCAACTTTGAAACCCTTAGATTTTACTTGGTTATGAATTAATCACATCAAACTGTCACATGCTGCAAACACACTCTACGCAATCACTCAGCCTGTCTGATACAGATAGATCTATGCATAACACATAATGAATAGTGAAAGTCGGATTTTTGACTGTTTGAAATCTACAAACAGCTACAAGCCACAAACAAGAAGCGAGAAAACCTAAATTATTACTAAAACTAAATTCAAAAGATTTTAATCAAATTGGACTAGTGCTGCCCAGCGGTGAACACAAATATTAACACACTTATCCGTTATGAGCAGGGTAAATAACTTCATCACACAAAAAAAGGAGGAAATATGCACAAACATGCAGGCATAATTACACACATGCACACATGCATGTATACATACATGCTTTATTAGATTTATTCCAATCTAATGGGATATTCTGCATAGAGTGGGATTCAAACCCACATTTCTGCCTTTCCGGGGCCACACCCAATTCACACTATTCACGCCGCGGCCATGTTGAAACCAGACCGAGGCTAAGTAAACATCTGCAAGGTGCCTCTGTATGAAAAGTAATGTGAATACTTTTTTGTCGACCAATACCTCTCGAAATCACTCAAATTTGAGGGTATTCATTTTTGAAACTACCTTATTCATCTTTGCATACCTGTTTTCTATCTATTGGCCAATTTTTACGAAGATTGGGTGACCCTTGCATGGTGCTTTTCCCATTCTTTAACTACAATGGGAGTCCAAACTGTCTAATGGTGAAAACAAGTATATTCAGACTTATCCATGATAGGCATGATCTTCAAGAAAAAAACAATGTGACTGTCAACTTCAAGTCTGCATAGTTATGGTGGTATCATGTAATGCAGCACTGTCAGCATAGTTATCTGTGTAACACAGTTAAACAACTAGTCTTAGTAATTACAAATTAATAAAGCTTTAAAAGGGTTAAAATATATTTTTTAAATATATTTATATTAAGAAAATTATGCAATTTTGAATTTAAGAAAAGATTGGCAGTCAAGGTGAGTGACTTTGTTGACATTGCCTACTGAAATGCATCTGATCATCACTCAATCTTCATGAAAATTGAGCAATAAATAGATAAAAGGTAAGCAAAAATGATTATGATAGCTTCAAAAGTTAATATCTTCAAATTTTACTCCTTTAATTTATGTAGTAGTTCATACACATCGGCACACAGTAGTGTCTTATGGCCATTTCCAATACCGACGCTTACTCAGACTCGTTCTGATGCCGAATTAGGTCACGGGTGAATAGTGTGAATAACCTAATTAATCTATAGAGGCTCCATGATGCAATCAACCTACCTGCACCTACCTGTGTAAGTGGCATTTCACTTGGGAGCTGAGTGCTCATCACTGCTCTTGTCCCTCTTGAATCGTTAAGTCTTAGACCTCCATACTTACGATTACAAATAAAGAAATATCCAGGCACCGGACGTGGTGGCCGAATTCGTAGAGCGCAGGTATCCCATGAGGAAGGTCATGATTTCAATTTCCAGTCAAGTCAAACCAATGACGTACAAAATTGATACTTGCTGCTTCCTAGCCAGGACCTCAACATTATTAAGATAGGTTTAACCGTTTGGCTATTCCACCCCCGCTTAAGGCGAGCCAACGAGTTAATTTATGTAATATTTTCCATGTGAATTTCCTGGGCCTGCCACGGGCTGCTGCAGCCTCTCCTCCCATCTGCCGGTAGTCTGTCGCCGTCGGTGTCCTCCCCGTACTAAAGGCGAATAGCCAGAGTTTCGTCTAAATACGGAATTTGCCCTAGTACGCATTTATCGGCCTAAAGTATATATATGTCTATAAGTTAGGTTGTTTCAACTTACTGGCTGTCCCCCTCGCCATTCGGGGTATTATCAGAGAGCGTGTATATAAACAGATGAGAGGGACAACTCCCATACTAGAGCATGTAACAGCTGCCAACTGTGGCGCTCCAAGTGGTGGTTGTTGAACAGCTTAAGCATATGGGCAAACCTCAAGGCATTTTCAATGGCAGTGAGCAATCTTCATACAGAAAACGTTAAATATCTCTAAAACTACAACACCTAGAAACAAACTGATTGGAATACACATAGAAAACATGTTTACCAACAAGATTATATTAAATTGATATGGTTAGGGTTCTGGATTTCTATTAATTTGGAATAAAACTGACGTTTTTCACTACGCGTACGGCAAACTCAAGGCATTGTCAATGGCCTTGAGCAGTCTTCGTACAGAAAAAGTGAAATATCTCTAAAACTACACTACATAGAAACAAACTGTTTGGAACACATATAGAAAACATGTTTACCAAAAGGATTATATTAAATTGATAAGGTTAGGCTTCTGGATTTCTATTAATTTTGAATAAAAACAAATGCTTGTTCAACACTAACCGCCAGGAACGCCACTGTAGCCTGTGTTACCGTTTTTCGCGGGAGTTGTCCCTCTCATTTGTTTATATACACGCTCTCTGGTATTATTAATGTTACTGAATTAATCCAGAACTATGCAGTCCAGCTAGAGATGCTGCCGCTGTCACTGATAATCAGTCTAAGTTAACGTCGTTATTTCCGCCCGAAAGTAACACTATGTTAATTCTGTTAATGTGTTGTTATTATATCCCCGCAGATGGGTAAAGTAACTGCATAAGGCTTGCTTAGGCATAAGGCCTTTAATTACATATAAAGCAATCGAATATCAGGTTTTCCATAGCGGTTAATCTACAATAATACTGGAGGATAGTAAGGAACGTTCCAATCCACCTTCGCAAGAGCTCACGACTTTATTCTTACCGTAACTAACAAGGATACCAGCGAAATGCGTCCAGTTAATGGAGTAATATATGCTTCCCTTTCCCTCCCTTGAAGTTTCATTAAATAAGTTTAGAATTTCGATAATAAAAGCCTAAATATCGGCTGAAACGTCAGAGCATGCAAAAACACGTCTGACGGGTCTGGCCCCGAACGCCCGACCTCCCGTTGCTTGGCTAGTCGCAATTGACGTAACCAAACAACACTTTACCACCGAGAACCCTCGTGTGCACAAGTGCTAGCAATTTGCATGCTCGTGGGACGAGTGCGCAAATTGCTCAAGGCGAGTAGACACGCCCACTTCACTGGGAAATGACTGGTTGGCTCAGGGTCAGGATAATGTGACTGTGTGGGCTATCAGGTCATGGTGCTGGAAGCCTGGTCTCCCATCTCCCAGTTGGGTAGTACTATAAAGTTGCCATGAGTGTGCACTGTTACAAGTCAGTACCAGTCCTGATATGACCTTAGATGTTGCCAGGATGTAAAACTCCAACAACTAACCAACCAATAAATATCCAGGTAGCTTGCCTTTTGCATTGCGTACACATGGAGGGTTAAACACCATACAGAACATGCCACATGCAGCATTCTGGTCATGACACCGATGCTGTCAAATATATTTTATTTTTAAACATATGGGATACTCTATCTAGAATTGGACTAAGACCTACATTAGATGAGATAGGATAAGGACTGGTTAGCACAGTATCAGGATAATGTGACTGAGTGGGATATCGGGTCATGGTGCTGGTGGCCAGTGGAGCAGCACTATAAAGTCACCATGAGTGTGCAGTGTCACAAGTCGGTAATCGTCCTGATATGACCTCAGATGTTGCCAGGATGTAAAACTCCAACAACCAACCAACCAACTACAGTAAAGCCTCTCTATTCCGACCCCTCCACAGATCGACCACTCCCCTATATCGATCGCTTTATTTGGGTCCCAAATACCATTGTAAATGTAAGGTTATTCGAACTCTCTAAACCTCCCACCTCCCTAAATGGACCACTTAAAGTCGGTCCCATGGTCGGTCGAATTAGAGAGGTTTTACTGTATATATATATAGGCATACACAGACATACACACATGCCTACTCTCACAGACCGACTCTGAAGGGAACACCATTCACAGCCACCTGAGGAATGTCCTTTGATGTTTACCTGGCTCTTCCGCTCTATCGTCTCCCTCCCGCCTATTTCCAAATTAAATACCAAATGTTTCCTGCCCTTCGACACAATTCAAAGAATACAAAGCGAACCCCCGTCGAAATCAGATCGGTTCATCTTTCACCATTGCTCTTATCCGTGAAAGGGAAAACAATACAAACTCGTAGCAACCAAAATTAACGAAAATTAGGTCAGTAAAGCGGGCTCCTTTTAATAAAAGCACGCGGGGGGTGGGGATGCAGAGCGGAACGGCCGGTCGTAACGCGAGCCGTCTGAAAGGTCAGGGTCGTCACCCAGTTTGGAGAGAGCCAGGATTTTACGCAAAATTAAGTCAAAACTTCGGAGCCCTTGCAGAGCGCAATTCGGAGGACACCATGCCGGGATTTTAAGCTTGGCAGTCCATGACGGTGCCGTGTAGTGGGAGGTAGGTAGTCCGGCGGTTGTTAGTGGAGTTTGTTTGCAAGTTTTGGAGAAGTTTGTCGCGTGTGGTTCAGACGGCGGGGGACACTTGCTGTCGCGACTCGCCGGAGACGGGGCCGTGTCAAAGACTTTCCTCCTTCGGTAGTAAGAAGTAGCATCCTCTTATATCCGCGTCATCGTACTGCCCTTTTTAATTATTTGTTTGGGGGGGGGGGGGTGTTGTCGCTAATGTTATTCTCTTCTCAACCCCAGGGCACTGGTTCTTGGAACCGTTTCACAGTGCATATCTTATTGACCTCCTTACCTTGCTGTTTTATTTTTTTGGGGTAAATGTATTGATTTGATCTGAATACAGTAAAATCTCTCTAAATCGACCGCCCATGGGACCGACTTTCACTTTAAGTTGTCCATTTAGGGAGGTGGTCAGTTTAGAGAGTTAGAATATCCTTACAATGATATTGTTGGGACCCAAATAAAGCGATCGATGTAAGGGAGTGGTCGATCTGTGGAGGGGTCGGTATCGTCTACTATAGAGGGGTTTTACTGTAGTTCTTTTCTCAGGGCTACCACTAGTACTAGGGCACTGGCTCTTCCAACCGGTTTACATAAAATTGCATATCTATATATTATTTACTCACAAGATCGATATGAAACTAAGTTATAGAACATTAATGTGATGGTAGGTGATACATCTAAAGGAACACAGGTACATTACCTAATATAAATCATGGTTGGCGGTCTGTACAGTTTAATATTAAAAAAAGAAGATATATACAGTTTATTATATTACATTCATTGAGTAAGTCCGGGCAATTTCAATCGCAGACAATTGGTCTTCCTTAGTCTACTGCTCCTAGTCTTATCCTAGAATTGCAGAGTGGCAGCCTAGGTAGCGACAAGTATTTTAAAGTCATTAGTTTCAAGTTTGACTCAACCATGGCCCGAACTCCATGTGTTCGAATCCCACGACGCCACAAGGAAAGCGGATGTTCAACTCATTTGGCCATCGCGTCTGGCTTGCACTAAGTTGTAGTGATGCAAACAAGTTGACAATAGACGGGTTCGTCATTCCAGGGGTGCATGCATTGTGGGGTGCATGGAAGAAAAACAAACCTGCGCGAAAGACATGGCGCATGGTGCTAATGCACTGGGTGCAGCTATGAAATGTGATAGTTTCAGCTCATCTCAGCTATAGAGGGGGTGTAATGACGTCACAAGACAGCTTTCGGTGGCCATATTGGATTACATACAGAAGTCTTGCAACTGCCTACACTGTGCTTATTTACTGATTTGTTGGTTTATTTGTCAGTTTTGAGCAGTTTGGCCATGAGAAGTTGTTGCTAAAGTGCTGTAAGTAAACACATTGGATGTAAACTGCCCAGAACCTCCCAGAACACAAGAAAACTCTGTTTTACTGCATCTGCATGCATTCACAACATGGCTAGGGAGGGTGCTCGTAATCCAAAATGGCTGGCTGCTGAGTGATGACGTCACGTGCGCTCCCTCTATTGTTTGAAACATAGAATACCAACTAAAAAAATGTGTAATAAATTAAGATATTAATCTTTTATCCAGCATTGCATTTACATCAATCTAATCAGCACATCTTATGCCATGTGCATTTAGATTTAGACAAATCTGGGCTGTCAGACTAGTGTTAGAGCCATATCCAGAGTCAGTTTTACTTATTTTATTGATGTTTTTAATAATATATCCTATGTTATATTACATATATCTAGAACTAGAAAATGAGTAGGGTTAATCAGATATTGGTTATATATTTCTCTGAAACAAGTGTCTGTTGACACATTTGGCATTTTAATATTTCGAACAAGAATTAATAATGGTGATGTGGATATCACCCTGAAAGAGACTGATTGTTTTGTGTGGAATTGTATGTTTCGTAGCTCAAAATGCTGAACTATGGCTAGTTGTCTCTTAAATATATTCATTATATTGCATGTGTGCATCCATGTTTATGTCAAAATCTAAGTTTTGCCCTACCCGTATCGGCAAACTCAATGGCCGTATGACTGTGTTTTGCTCCCGGCGCCGTTTTCAGTGCATGCGCAGTCGGAATGACAATCTCGTCTATAGAGGTAATTTTACTCCAGTAGCTCTGTTTCTGAGACAGGGCTGCTGGAAGAACCCATTGAATTTGAAAACAGTGTCATGCCCCTCTTTATATTTACCTGCTAATTTTGAATTATAAAATAGATAAAATCATGGAGTTTTATAGACTTTAAAAGTCAAATCGAGAGCATTCTGGGGCGGCCATTTAATTTTGACCAACTGTGCGCAAATCTAGATAAATACTGTATGTACATTGGAATCACCATCGCCACATTAATTCTTCAAAGTTAGCCCTTAAATAGTTAAAAATAAATGATACTACCGGACTCGATCGTCGAGCTGGAGGAGTGCGGGCTTCCTGTGCGGAAGGTCGGGAGTTCGAATCCCAGCCGAGTCAAACCAATGACTTACAAATTTGATATTTATCCCTAGCCTGCTGCTTGGCATTATTAGGATGGTGCAAGGACTGGTTAGCTCAGTGTCAGGATGCTTTGATTGAGTGGGATATCAGATCATGGTGCCGGTGGCCTGGCCTCCCAGTGGGGCAGCATTATAAAGCCAACATGAGTGTGCACTGTCACAAGTCGGTACCCGTCCTGATATAACCTTAGATGTTGCTACGATGTAAAGAATGACAGAAAACTGATACTTCAAACTAACGTAAAGTAGATTATATGGACCAGTTATATATTTTTCTAAGAATATGACAGAAACTGAAAGCCATCGGGTTATGAAAATTTTCATTTACAGTTATTTACTGGATGTATCATTAAACTAAATACACATGGAGTGCCTGGTTCGGGTTGAGGCTGTGATATGCGAAATTTGAATGCAGTACTCAGTTATATCAAAGACCCTATAAAGTATAATACTATTGGTTAAACAGTTGCTATATTATATGTATAAATGTGTATATGAATGTGCAGAGCTGCTTTGCTTTGCTCTGCGAATTAGCGGAAGAATGATTGTTATTTGCAGAGCTGCACATAAAATTATGTTATTTATGAGCGTTACTATTAAATTAAAACTGCTATGATCAAATTCTGTTATTTATAAACGTGACTTAATAATATTTAATAGAGTTCTCAAATTAAAAACGGTGTATGTACAGTAATCACTGTCACTGCAAATAATAATCATTCTCCCACTAATTCGCAGAGCAGCTCTGCAAATAATAATCATTCTTCTGCAAGTTCGCAGAGCAAAGCAGCTCTGGATGGCATTACGATGAAAACAAAAAGCAAAATAATTCTGCACATGTGCGTGCACAGTAAAATGATGCACAGTAAAATGATGCATGCTGATTGGTTGGTTGCTGCTCTGCGAATTACAGTATTGGTGACTCTGCGAATAGCCAGTAGGATAAATAAATAAGGCCTGGGTCGCGTTCAGGGTCCGTCTCGGAGGCACCGCGGAGATGTCTCGGCGATGCTTTTTGGCCTAATACCGTTCAGAGTGCGTCTCGGCGACGTCTCGGAGACGCCTCTCTTTTCAGACTGGAGATGAAAAGCGCCTCGAAAATGGCCGCCGCATTCAGTGCTTTCAGCCAATGACAGCACAGCTTTACCATTGCAAATGGCCGCCGCCTAAGGGGGTGGCCATTTTCAAGGCGACAAACTGCTTGTGCAGTTCAGACCAGCGTGACGTCAGTGCCATCTCCGAGGCACCTCCGAGACGGACCCTGAACGCGGCCCAGGCTACGTTCTAGGCGAGTGTCGGTTCTTATCGGTGGCGTACCACCTTCTTTGAACGTGTGGACTACCGCAGTTCCCTCCTTCCACCTGTAAGCTCAACGTTCGTGCGTGTCACACAGTGCACGCAACTTTATGACCGGGGGATAGTTTAGACTAGGCCGGCATACATCCATTCACATACATTCTATCTTAAATCCACCCCTGCTAATTAATTAAGTATGGAAATTTAATGGCAGGCAATACGCAAACCTTTGCCGTACCTCCCGCTGTACCCTGACCCCGGGGAGGGCTGGGGGTGTGCCCGGGGATGATGTCGCCGCCTCCCCGGCCCGGGCGACCCGGTGTCAGCGTCTCACCTCCCACAAGTCTGGTTCTCCACAAGAAATATGTTTAACTCCAATACATTCTTACTATAGCGTCAACATTCTAAAGTCAAGAATATTGTTCCCCCCACGCAATACTATTCTCCTGTATTCTTGGGCTAAACTCATAAGACTACACCGCTAAAAAACAGATAGTGATAATCGGTCGACAAGCGACCAGAAGTAACCCTGCGGTACCGTCCCCCCCCCCTCGTCCCCTTCCTCCCCGCACCCCCCCCCCCCCCCCCCCCCCCCCCTCCCTGGTCTGCAACGGTAGGGCTTATCTGCATCCAGACCGATGTTGTCCTGACATACCACGTGTCTTGTCATCGGGTGTAGTGTTGAAGTTGCATGGTCCGATGATTTTGAGTTTCTGTCATTTTCTGAGATAAATATATTAGGTTCATCTATGCACTATATATGACCGACCAGACGGGATGGCCGAATGAGTTAGAGCGTCCGTCTCCCGTGCTGGTAGATCGTGGGGTCGTGGGTTCCAGTCCCGGTCGAGTCAAACCAATGACTTTAAAATTGATACTTGTCGCTTCCTATCCAGGCACTCGGCATTATTAGGATAGGGCAAGGACTGGTGTGCTCAGTGTCAGGATAATGTGACTGAGTGGGATACCAGGTCATGGTGCCGGCGGCCTGGTTTCCCAGTGGGACAGCACTATAAAGTTGCCATGAGTGCGCAGTCACAAGTCGGTACCCGTCCTGATATGACCTTAGATGTTGCTAGGACGTAAAACAACAACAAACAAACAACAATAACAACTATATATGACCAGACCGTCAGACGAGATGGCCGAATGAGTTGAGCGTCTGTCGAGATCTCCTGTTTTGGGAGATCGGGGGATCCGAACCCATCGTTTTGTGTGTTTGAACCCTCGTCGAGTCAAACCGATGACTTAAAAATTGACACTTGTCACTTCCTAGCCAGGCGCTCGGCATTAGTAGGATAGAGCAAGGACTGGTTGGCTCACTGTCAGGATAATATGACTGAGTGGGATATCAGGTCATGGTGCTGGGAGCCTGATCTCCCGGTGGGGCAACACTGTAAAGTCGAGATGAGTGTGCACCACTCTCACAAGTCAGTACCCGTCCTGATATGACCTTAGATGTTGCTAGGACGTAAAACAAGAACAAACAAACATACCATTGTAATGATAAAATTCCCTAATCCGACCACCTCCCTTAAATGGACCATTTTTAAGTTGGTCCCATGGTCGGTCGATTTAGAGAGGTTTTACTTTTACTGTATATATATTCCTCATCTATACACAGCTAAGAGTTGCATATCTGGACTCTACTGTACTAAAAATAAACTCTCGAAACATTCAAATATTCAGTCAGATATTGATATTAGTTATTACTTGTCCCTCTGTCTACACCGGGCGCGGTGGCCGAATTGGTACAGCGCGGGCCTCGCGTGCAGGAGGTCGGGAGTTCGTCTCCGTGTCGAGTCAAACCAATGACATACAAAAATTGATACTTGTCACTTCCTAGCTTGGCGCTCAGCATTAATAGGATAGGACAAGGACTGGTTAGCTCAGTGTCAGGATAATGTGACTGAGTGGGATATCGGGTCATGGTGCTGACAGCCTGATTTCCCAGTGGGGCAGCACTATAAAGTCGCCACAAGTCGGTACCCAACCTGATATGACCTTAGATGTTGCTAGGACGTAAAACAACAACCGACCGACCAACCAACTATATCACTGTAATTTAAATAGGCAGCACCTCACAGCAAGACCTCGCGACAAGTCAGTTACCATAGTAACTCACTGCTTTGTAAACAGACACGACACGGCCCCACACGACCTGCTGTGATTAAAGTTGTATACTCCGATGAAAACATCAAATTTTCAAAACCAAAACACTTATATAGACATAATTCTATGTATTCAACTTTGATACTGGTGCACTTATTAAGCATGTTTTGCTGCATAAAAGGTTGTAATAAGTCAATTTAATAGAACCTAATAGAAGTCTATGGTGCGAGAGTTTTGGCATGCTTGCCAAAATTAATTTAGCATGTTTTGACGTCAAATATCTCCAAAGTTAGCCATTTAAAATATAAATTACTTCAAACTAAACTAGTATAGACTATAATGATTAGCATAATATGTTTATCTAAAAAAATGTCAGAAATTCAAAAGCATCA
Organism: Branchipolynoe longqiensis; assembly: GCA_030323885.1. NCBI lineage: Eukaryota > Metazoa > Annelida > Polychaeta > Phyllodocida > Polynoidae > Branchipolynoe > Branchipolynoe longqiensis. The sequence goes on along the minus strand of CM059203.1, from coordinate 34,072,720 downwards.
AACTATGCAATTTTAAAGTTGCATAGTCCGATGGTTTTGAATTTCTGTATTTCTTTCTGAGATAAATATATTAGATCGATCACTAGTATCTACTTCACATTAGTTCAAAGTTACTTTTATTTTAGGTGGTAAACTTTACAGATATCTTGAGTGCAAACATGGAAAATTAGTTTTGGCAAGCTTGCCAAAACTCTGACACCATAGACTTCTGCAGTAACAGGTTCTGTTAAATTGACTCAGTATTGCCTTCTACGCAGAAACAAATGCTTAATAAGTGCATCAGAATCTAAGTTAAATATGTAAAATCAAATCTAGATAATTGGTTTGGTTTTGAGAATTTGATATTTCATCGGACTATGCAGCTTTCGGTTAAAGCATAATCCCCGCAGTGATGTGAGGGAGCTGTAAATACCAACGTTGCAAAGCCCAATGGTTTTGAAGTTCTACTAGATTTATCGAGGTAAATATATTGATTTGCTCATTATTATCTACTTTATTTTCGTTTGAAGTGATTTAAAAAAAAAAAAGGCTAACTTTGGTAATATTTGAAGTGAAAAGATGCAAAGTTAATTTTGGCATGCACATCACAATTCTGATTTTGCAGCCTTCCGGTGTGTAGGCTGAAGCTGCGACCCAGCATGCTAGGTCGCAGCTTCAGTCTTTTCTAAGGAACTACCTGGCATGGTGGCCTAATCGGTAGAGCGCGGGCCTGCACGTGCGGAGTTTGGTTCCCGGTCGAGTCAAACCCTTTTTTTTGTTGGTACATTAGTTGATTAAGCAGGGGAAATTTTAACTGTGGACAATTGGTTTTCCTCATTCCAACACTCCTTGCCCTGTCCTAGTAATGCTGAGTGTCAGGCTAGATTGCGACAAGTATACATTTTTAAGTCATTGGTTTGGCTCTGCCAGGGTTCAAATCCTATGACCTACCAGAATGGGAGGCAGTCGCTCGCGTCTGGTCTTGTGTATACCTGTGCATGCTTGTGTATATGCTTGTGTATCATTGTATACTTGTGTACATATCCTAGTCAGTCACTGACGCTGTGCCAACACACCCAAATAATTCCTAATGGACCAGTAGTGACAATACCAACCCGCCATCCCTTGGCATCAGTAGAAGACCTAAGCTTTGACTAGCAGCTCACCGTGTAGACCAGACGGGCTGGCCGAATGAGTAGAGCGTCCGTCTCCTGTTTTGGGAGATTGGGAGATCCGAACCCATGAGTTTGTGGGTTTGAATCCTGGTCGAGTCAAACCAATGACTTAAAAATTGATACTTGTCACTTCCTAGCCTGGCGCTCGGCATTATTAGGATAGGGCAAGGACTGGTTGGCTCAGTGTCAGGATAATGTGACTGAGTGGGATATCAGGTCATGGTGCTGGTGGCCTGGTTTCCCAGTGGGGCAGCACTATAAAGTCGCCATGACTGCACACTGTCACAAGTCGGTACCGGCCTGATATGACCTTAGATGTTGCTAGGATGTAGAACAACCATAAACAAACAAACAGCAGCTCACCGTGGAACATGCTCTGTGGAAAAGGTATAGCTCTAAGTTGGCGGGAACATAAAGCCCCAGTCACACCTACCCGGAGCAGGGGCCGGACGAGCCCCGGACAGTGATCCGGTGTGGTCCATGATCCGGCATGATCCATGGCTGGTCCATGGTGATCTTTGGTGATCCGTGGCTGATCCGTGGCTGGTCTGGCCTAGTCTGGGGTCTACCCCGGATGTTTTAAAATGTTAAAAACATCCGGAGCAGTCCGGGGCTTTTTGCGATCCGGTCTCGATCCGGCATCATCTGGGATGATCCGGGGGTGGTCCGGGTAGTCCGTGTACCGTCCGGGGCCATGGTTTAACCTGTACCAGCCCCCGACTAGCCCCGACATAGCTACGGACAACTCCCAGACTGCCCGGATAAGACCAGGACAAGCCGGATGAGCACAGATTAGCCACGGAGCAAGTCGACTTCAAGCCAGAGACTACTCCGTGGACACACCGGGTAGTCCGGGGGGTGGTCCGGCTCAGTCCGTGGTGATCCGGCCTCTAGTCCGTGGCTCATCCGGGTAGGTGTGACCGCGAGGCCAAAAACGACCAAAATAGCGATTTATCCGGGACAGTCCGGACGACTGGTCCGGGGGTGGTCCGGCTAACAATTCGGGGCTCGTCCGGGTCGGTGTGATTGGGGCTTTACAACAAGCAAATGCTAGTGACACACTTGGCTTGGTGGTAGCAATATTTTGCTAGCAGCCCAAAATTCTAGTAAAACTGAAAGAATCCTTAAAGGGGCTGTCACATTAGGGTTTTTTGCGGGAGTGTATGGCGGCGTAAGCGCGTTACGTCATATACGTCGGCATACGGCGTATACGCTACTCATACGCTACGCATACGCTACTCATACTCTACTCATACGCCGACAGATGCCGGCGTATGTGAATCGTATGAGGCATACGCCGCCATACGCTATTCATAAATCCGTCCGTCCAAATTTTTTTGTGCATGCTCAAAAAAACCCGACCTATGAGGGCGTATGGCCCATACTGTCAAAAAATGTCACAGCACGCTCCCATACGCTCCTCGTAGGTTCCACATACGCTCAAAACCACCCGAAAGGTCACCAAATGTCATCATAGGCCGGCACGCGCAGGACCTACGTAGGTTTTCAATACGCTCCCGCCATACGCCGTAATGTGACAGGGCCTTTAGGAATTGCTATATTTAGTCCATTCCACATTATATTATTTCTAACTTTACCATGTTTACAAAAATATGTTTGTGCCTAACAACAGTTACAAGAACCATTTGCTCATCTCTGAGCTGTATGTATGAGTCTATTGATTCACAACAGACATAGCTCCATCCCATTTCCGTTTTGGTAGATCGTGGGATTCGAGCCCATGGGTTCGAACCCTGGTCGAGTCAAATCAATGACTTAAAAATTGATACTTGTCGCTTCCTAGCCAGGCGCTCGGCATTATTACTTTATATTAGGATAGGGCAAGGACTGATTGGCTCAGTGTCAGGATAATGTTACTGAGTGGGATATCAGGTCATGGTGCTGGTAGCCTGGTCTCCCAGTGGTGCAGCACTATAAAGTCACCATGAGTGCACACTGTCACAAGGCGGTACCCATCCTGATATGACCTTAGATGTTGCCCGAATGTAAAACACCAACAACCAAACCAAATCAGGGTTCCCACGCGTCATTGAATGTTCTTGAATCTGGTGGCCAACATTTTGTGTGAACCTTGATTATAAAATCTAATATGATATTTGAAATAAATTAGTTTTTCACAAATTCCTATCAGTTACATTTGTGGAATTGGTTTTCCCAACATTACATTGTTTTGAGTAGAATGTACAAAATGTTGCCATCAAAATGTGTCTTCTTGAATACCCCCAATTGCAGATTGGTTGGTTGTTGGAGCTTTATGTACTGGCAACATCTAAGATCATATCAGGACGGGTATCGACTTGTGACAGTGCACACTCAAGCCAACTTATCCTGACACTGAGCTAACCAGTCCTTCCCCTATCCTATTAATGGCGAGCGCCTGGCTAGGAAGCGACAAGTAACAATTTTAAAGTCATTGCTTTGGCTCGACTGGGAACCAAACTCCCGACCTTCCGCACGCGAGGCCCGCGCTCTACCAATTAGGCCACCGCGCACGGTCACCTGGTTAGTATGGTATGTACTTGTTATGCTGGCCGTGGCCCTCGTGGGACTATGCACGGTCATGAGTCTGGGTGGGTGGGTGTGTGTGTGTGTGTGTGTGTGTGTGTGTATGTATGTATGTGGGTGAGACGACATTCCAGGCTAAGTGGCTGACTCAGAACAAGCGGCGCGATCCAGACACATTGGCAGTGTGACTGAAATCAGTATCAGTTTCCAAGTAGCAGAGGAGAACTACACTGCAGCAGTTCGCTACGAAAGCCTGTTATGCAAATTACCAATTCGGATGCGTTGAATGTTTTGCTATAGAGGGGGTGTAATGACGTCACGGGGTAACTTTCGGTGGCCATATTGGGTGACATACAGAAGGCTTGCAACTGCCTACACTGTGGTTATTTACTGATTTGTTGGTATATTTGTCACTGTTTTGAGCAGTTTGCCCTCAGAAGTTGTTGCTAAAGTGCTGTACATAAACACACTGGATGTAAACTGCCCAGAACCTCCCATAACACAAGAAAACTCTGTTTTACTGCATCTGCATGCATTCACAACATGGCTAGGGAGGGTGCTCGTAATCCAAGATGGCATCCCGCTGACTGCTGATTTCTAGGTAATGACATCACGTGCACTCCCTCTATACCTGTGATACCTTGCGCAAAAGGACTTTTGTATTAATTAACAAATAATTTGTTTAGGGGTAAATGTGTTTATTACTCTGAACATATTTGATCAGTGCCTGGGCAATGGTGTTCCAGCCATTGATTTGTTTGTTTGTTTGTTGTTGTTTTACATCCTAGCAACATCTAAGGTCATATCAGGACGGGTTCCGACTTGTGACAGTGCGCACTTATGGCGACTTTATAGTGCTGTCCCACTGGGAAACCAGGCCACCGGCACCATGACCTGATATCCCACTCAGTCGCATTATCCTGACACTGAGCACACCAGTTCCAGCCATTGAATAATCATTGTTAGCTACAATGTATATATTGATTATTATTGAAGAGAGTAATCTACTCCATGTTATGTGCAGTACACACGACTCTGTATGCACACGCAGATAATAACTTGGGTGTGTAGTACATTCACAGAAATCCAGGAATTGTGCTGTTTTCATGGGAGAGTTTTACTTAAAGCTGCATAGTCGGATGAAATATCAAAATTTCAAAACCAAACCAATTATCTAGATTTGATTTTACATATCTAACTTAGATACCGATGCACTTATTAAGCATTCGTTTCTGCATAGAAGGCAATACGGAGTTAATTTAACAGAACCTGTTACTGCAGAAGTCTACCGTGTCAGAGTTTTAGCAAGCTTGCCAAAACTAATTTTCCATGTTTGCACTCAAAATATCTGAAAAGTTTTATCATTTAAAATAAAGTAACTTTGAACTAATGTAAAGTAGATGGGTTCTTCTTTGCTGCTGGTCCTAAAAAGGGGGAATCGGAGGTAAAAACTTAAATACGTCACAGCTTATTCCAGTTAGGCTTGTTGTGTTCCACATATATCTTATTTTAAGGCACAATTAAAAGAAAAGCAGTTTGGACCCCGACAACAAGTCAGGGTGGCTTTGAACACGACTAAGTGGAGAACATGACGTGTGTTTCGGTGTGACACAAAAAGCCGCCTAGTGTCAGATTTAGAACAAGACCCTTATTTTTTTCTAGTACGGTTTTGAACTGCACTCACTAGGAGTAACTAAGTGCAATTTTATGAGGGTCCGTCCACTTGAGAGTAGAACAGAGGACGTATAAAATTGTGATACTGAAACATGCGTTACATGGAAAGGAAAAGTTGTTCCTTCATGATGAAACAAGCACCAGTGATGATGAAAAAGTAATAATGCTTATTAGTTTTTGATGCTGTGGACATATTTCAAAGTAATCTTGGAACACTTCCCTAACTTCTGATGTTCTTGGAATTGTAACACATGTTTCATGTAACATGTAACACATGTTTCATGTGACACTCAATAATGACTTAGGTTAGACACTGCTAATAGCATGCAACAAATGTATTTGTTCAGGGCATTATTTGTACACATTACATGTATGCAAATATTTCTTTTGAGTGTTATAAGTTTTCTTATGTAGAAAAAGATATTGTGATGACTTAGAGGATGAAGATGACAACAGGTGAACGCGTGTTTCTTCTTCATCGATGTGTGACACCCCACAGTAATAGCATCATAGCACAACATCCTGTTTATGACTTGACACCACATCATCAGTCATCATCATCATCATGCTGTCGGTCGCGATGCAACAAAGACTGCTTTCATTACTTGACTGCCGCTCTCCATTTAGCTCTCTGCTGTGAGAGTGATGTCCATGAGTCGGCCTTAATGTCTCTCAGCTTTAGGTTTCTCTTGATGGTGTCCTTGAACCGGAGACGAGGGCGCCCTCTCTTTCTGTAACCAGAAGACAGTTGAGAATAGAGGATCTGCTTTGGTAGCCTGTCTGATGACATCCTCATGAAGTGTCCAGTCCACCGGAGATTCTTTTTGCTCAGACGATCAGTAGGTGTGTAGATACCCATGGTATATTTGAAAATCACGGAGAGAAGAGATTTGATCCATTGTTGGGTTTTGTATCACAAAATAGATTTTCGCCCTTACGCGTGTTTCACCTATGACACAAAGTTTATATTTCACTTTTAATGCATTTTAGGAAATAATATTATAACTTTTGTCTTCAGAACTAGGCATCTATGATGCTATGCTATTTAAAGCAGCAGGGTTTTTCCTGGCTTGCATGGTTGGATATTGTGAAAATTGAAGGTGAACGTGTGTTTCATGACGTGACACCTCATGAAACACGCGTTATGCTCACTTTCAAGCATTGTTGTTTTACACACACACTCAACAGTCCTAAAATTAGTTTTCTGACATTTTTGCAAGTTACAACTTTGCAAATAAACCAGCTATGTTTGAATATTTTGGTCTACAATGAAGTAGTTTCCAACACAAGCAGTACAGTTTCACCATTCCCATTTTTAGCTGTCATATTTGCGTGACAAATGAATCTATTTTTGCAATAACAAATAAACCAAACATTTTTTCTCTCACTGGATTGGTGTCATTGCTTCTTCGGGGTATAATGAAAGGAATTTTCTTCATTTGGTATGAAAAGGAGAATTAATTTAGATGAAAACAGTTACAATGTGAGGGACCAACCAATTAGGACCAGCACTGAAGAAGAACCCAGATACTAGTGATCGATCTAATATATATATTTCAGAAAAAATATAGATATTCAAAACCATCGGACTATGCAACTTTAATGTTTTAAATTGTAACCATGGTTTGCCAAATCTAAGCGGGTATGCAAATTACAATAGACATAGTTTTTAGCATGTCTGATAGTTTGTGCTTAGAGTTTTGAGTTGCAGAGATTTAATTGATTTAAAGATTCTGATTTTATACCCTTTAAACAGACTATAACATAACCAATGGCAATACAGCTTTTTTTAGTCACAATTATTATGATCAAATAGGATTAGTTATAATTTGTATAATTTAAAACAACCTATTTTATGTGTTTTATTTAGAGTGCACCCATGGTTTGAGTGTCTCTGTTGCCAAGCTGTGGCTATTGCTGTTATGCAGCCCTAATGACTGTCTTTAGTAATGTAGGCTAGGGCATACTACATACTTTGAAAATAGTACAAACTGTACTGAGCACACCAATGTTGCATTCGAGATGGACCATTTAATGGGCGGAATACGGTACTATAAACTGACACGGGTTTGTGACGTTGATGGCCGCCATAGTGGGTCATACACTGTCATGAATATTTATGTGTGTATGGATATGGGGGAGGGGGGGCAAAGGGGTGGGGCGAACATTCCATGCTATGTTATGGTGGCGCTTTCTTTTCTTCTTCCTCTCCTCTCTGCTCTGCTCTGCTCTGCTCTGCTCTGCTCTCCTCTGCTCTCCTCTGCTCTCCTCTGCTCTGCTCTCATCTCCTCTGCTCTCCTCTGCTCTCCCGTCCCCTCCTCTCCTTCCTTCCCCTCCCCTCTCATTCCTTCCCCTCCCCTCTCCTTCCCCCCTTCCCCTCCCTTCTCCTCCCTTCCCCACCCTTCCCCACCCCTCCCCTCCCCTCCACTCCCCTCCCCTCCACTCCCCTCCACTTTCATCCCCACCCCACCCTCTCCTCCCCTCTTCTCTTCTCCTTCCCTTCTCTTCTCCTCTCTCTCCTCTCCTCTCTTCTCCTCTCCCTCTCCTCTCCTCGTCTCTCCTCCCCTCCACTCCTCTCCTCTCCTCCCATCTCTTCTCATCCACTCTCCTCTCCTCCCCTCTGCTCCCCTCTTCTCTCCTCCCATCCCTCCTCCCTCCCCTCTTCTCCCCCCTTCTCCTCTCCTCTCCCTCCCCTCTCCTCTCCTCTCCTCTCCTCTCCTCTCCTCTCCTCTCCTCTCCTCTCCTCTCCTCTCCTCTCCTCTCCTCTCCTCTTCCTCTCCTCTCCTCTCCTCTCCTCTCCTCTCCTCTCCTCTCCTCTCGCCTGTCATGTCTTTGTCCTTTACTTCCAAGTTCCACCTAAACAAATACTACCAAACTGATTTTCTTCTTGCAAAAACACCACAGAATTCCAGCAGGGCTGGGGATGAGCAAAATCATGGAAAATTGAGTCAATTGCACCTGGTCGAACTTTTGAAAGGTTCCCATGCAATTTGAATCGCTGGAATTACACACACATACACACAGAATCAATAACAAAAGAGCAAACGGAAATGGACATTCAAGCTCTTATCAGGAGCATCCTGCTCAGGGTGAAAAGGTAGGGCTAGTGGTTGAGTGAAGTAATATATAGGTCAGCTACTATTATCTCGATACAATATCCATTGCTGGCAGTCTTGTTTATACTCGACTCTGGCTTATCAGATATCAGCTAGCTATCTGTGTCGACCTGGGTACTCAGCCAGTTTTGACACACTACTTTTGAAGATTATCTACGTGTCTATTGTAGCGCTTTGTGGGATCGGGCCTAATTATCCCCCCCCCCCCCCCCCCCCCCCCCCCCCCCCCCCCCAGGACGGGATGGCCGAATGAGTTGAGCATCCGTCTCCCATTTTGGTAGGTCGTTGGATTCGAACCCTGGTCGAGCCAAAAATTGATATTTGTCGCTTCTTAGCCAGACGCTCGGCATTATTAGGATGGGGCAAGGACTAACTTACAGATTAGTTGTCAGTCCAGACTACTATATTCGTCCCCCTGGAATTGTAAGTCTTCCAAATGGTTTACGTACATAAGTCGTCTGATTCATACAATTATATACAGGCGATGCACTTAGACACATAGGGTAGGTTCAACTACCATACATCATGTAGCTAACCCCCAATAGCCGATGTCTACTTTTTGTGCTGGAGGGTCGTTAAACAAACAACCCATTCGCATATGCTGACGGTACGCTGACCAACGTTACATACGTTACTCCATCGCTAGAAGTATGGCGCATATGTTAAGTATGCTGGAGATATGGCAGGCATACATTCGAAGTATGTTTGGAGTACGTTATGCATCCGTTGGCTGTACGCAGACTGCACGTTCCCAACAGGCTGAACGTAAGGCTAATGTGTTCCAACTTATTCCGACCTACCCCTAATGCCGACGTACGCCGAGCATACACCGAGCATATGAGAAACGAATGAGCCATACGGTGACTTGACAATTTTGAACATGCACACACATTTTTAGCGACTCGAGCTACGTCGGCCTATGACGCCGTATCCCGAGCATACTCAATGTATGCCCATCGTATACATAACAGATGATGCCATATGCTGATGTGTTGGCCGAAAATCGCATACGTCGGCATACGCTAAGGCCATACGTCATAGTGTGACATCCCCTTTTGCAACCAGTGTCATGGAGGTGATGAAAATAGGAAATATTGTGCTTAGAGGAGGATTCGAACCCACACCTTGCCATTCAGGGGCTACTATGCTATCCATTACACTACCTAGGCTCCCTGCTGCAATCATTCTATCCACGCCTGTCTGTCTATGTGCCTCCTTGCCTGAGAGGTCAGTGCAGACTGCTACACTATTAACATCTGCCAACCATGTTTAAAGTTAAAAGCCAAGCAAAAACAGTTTTGTTATGGGTTCACTGTAAACAACCTGTGAAGGTACTGGTTCCAGGCAGCATTGTTTATTTATATTGGGTGTAGAGTTGCTGAACTGGAAGAGAATGCCACCATTCCAAAATGGCAGCCATTGGATTCTCTCCATTCAACTTTTATAGTCTATTAATCTACAGGATTTTTTTGTAAATTACGCATTCCAAAAGGAGAGCTTATGAAAGCTCATTGTCCGTCACTCACTCTTTATCCGTCACTCACTCATGAACTCACTCATGAACTCACTCATGAACTCACTCATAAACTCACTCATGAACTCACTCATGAACTCACTCATGAACTCACTCATGAACTCACTCATGAACTCACTCATGAACTCACTCATGAACTCACCACTCATGAACTCACTCATGAACTCACACTCACTCATGAACTCACACTCACTCATGAACTCACACTCACTCATGAACTCAGACTCACTCATGAACTCACTCACTCATGAACTCACACTCACTCATTGACTCTCACTCACTAACTCACACTCACTCATGAACTCTCACTCACTCATGAACTCTCACTCACTCATGAACTCACTCACTCATGAACTCACTCACTCATGAACTCACTCATGAACTCACACTCACTCATGAACTCACTCATGAACTCACACTCACTCATGAACTCACTCACTCATGAACTCACACTCACTCATGAAGTCATGCTCACTCATGAAGTCACTCACTCATGAACTCACACTCACTCATGAACTCACACTCACTCATGAACTCACTCATGAACGCACACTCACTCATGAAGTCACACCCACTCATGAACTCACACTCACTCATGAACTCACACTCACTCATGAACTCACTCATGAACTCACTCATGAACTCACACTCACTCATGAACTCACACTCACTCATGAACTCACTCATGAACTAACACTCACTCATGAACTCACACTCACTCATGAAGTCATGCTCACTCATGAAGTCACTCACTCATGAACTCACACTCACTCATGAACTCACACTCACTCATTAACACACACTCACTCATGAACTCACACTCACTCATGAACTCACTCATGAATGCACACTCACTCATGAAGTCACACCCACTCATGAACTCACACTCACTCATGAACTCACACTCACTCATGAACTCATGCTCACTCATTAACTCACACTCACTCATGAACTCACACTCACTCATTAACACACACTCACTCATTAACTCTCACTCACTCCTTAACTCTCACTCATTAACTCACACTCACTCATTAACTCTAGGGTCCGTACGGGGCCTGGAAAATATTAGAAAGTCTTGAACTTCATTTGCGTCATTTCAAGACCTTGAAAAGCTTTGAACTTAACCTATTTTGGCTAAATAGTCTTGAAAAGCCTTGAATTTAACCTATTTTGGGTAATTAGTCTTGAAAAGCCTTGGATTCCATTAAAATTAAGCCTTGGATTCCATTAAAATTAGTTTGAAATCACCATTCGCCATTGTTTTTGTTTTTTCCTGAAATCGAAATGTAAATAGTCTTGAATTCCTATAAAAAACAGCCTTGAAAAGCCTTGAAATAGCCTTGAGTTCCATATATATCTTCACATGCATATGGACCCTGTAACTCTCACTCACTCATACACACTCACACACACTCACTCCTACTCACTCACTCACTGATACACACTCACACACACTCATGCACACACACTCACATACACTCTCACACACTCACTCATACTCACACACACAGTCACTCATACTCACACACACACTCACTCATACACTCACTCATACTCACACACACACTCACTCATACACTCACTCATGCTCACACACTCACTCATACTCACACACTCACTCACTCATACACACTCACTCCCTCACTCACACCCATTGCGGACTGATCCAAACATGTGTTATGAAGTGGAATGAAAGCATAGTGTGCCAATTAAAAAGTCAAGTCTAGCAGCGCCTCATCTACCATTGTACCACTGATGATACTCTTAGTGCACTCGTGTCCCCTTCACCCATCACAACCAGCTGACACCTAAATGACTAGCTCCTTGTTTGTCATGTCTCATGTTTGGTATCCTGTATTATATAATCAGGTAAGCCAAAATGTGTTGAGTTATATGACTCATAGTCAATAGACCCCCGCCAGTTAAAGCTGCATAGTCCGATGAAATATACAATTTTCAAAACCAAACCAATTATCTGGATTTGATTTTAGATATCTAACTTAGATACTGATGCAATTATTAAGCATTTGTTTCTGCGTAGAAGGCAATACTGAGTCAATTTAACAGAACCTGTTACTGCAGAAGTCTATGGTGTCAGAGTTTTGGCAAGCTTGCCGAAACTAATTTTCCATGTTTGCACTCAAAATATCTCAAAAGTTTACCATTTAAAATAAAAGTAACTTTGAACTAATGTAAAGTAGATACTAGTGATCAATTTAATATATTTATCTCAGAAAAAAATACAGAAATTCAAAACCATTGGACTGTGCAACTTTAAGCTGGAAAGTACCCGACTAGAGTAGTTCCAGATTTTGCCAACAGATGTCACTAGCTTAACTATTATGTGCCAATAGACACTCATTAAATTAGAAAGCTCACAATCATGTGGTCAAGGGAAACAAATTCCCATAGAAAAAGAAAAGTTTGATTAATAATTGATAGAATCTATTTAGTAAACTCTATGAGGCGGTCGGTACAGTCCAGCTGCCCTCAAAAAGGCTAAAATGTTTTCCTGTTTTACCTTAGTAAAAAGGTCATGCATACTGTCTGCAATGTAGAACTGTTGGCGCAGGGCAAAAAAAATCAGCGCAACTTATTAAAAATGTGTTTGAGTGTCAGCGGGGACTGACACCCAATACATTCAGGGGAGAGGTTCCCCCTTGAGCAGAAAAGCATGTGTAAGCCACGAGTGGCCAATACGGCATATAATTCGGCCTGGCTTCATACCTGGATTCGTCATGTTGCTCTAATAGACAATTGTGTGCAGGATTCAATGCATTAGTTTTTATCTTGACTACATATTGCATGGCCAGTTTGATTCTCCTGTTGTTAAGTGATAGTTCATTGGCTTCGACGTAGAGGCTCTGAACCCGTGAGGTGCGGAAGGCCCCAAGGGCCAGGCGCAGTCCCTGGTGGTGGATTGTGTCTAGCAGCCCAATATATGATTTCCTTGCAGAACCGTATATTATGCTGCCGTAATCCACTCGTGACCGAACCAAGGTTCTGTACACGGAGAGCCGAACATCTCTGTCCGTTCCCCACTCTGAGCTGGATAGCACCCTCAGAATATCTGAGGGTGCTGTCCAGCTCAGAGTGGGGAAGTCTGTTGATATCCGGCAAAGGCTGGTTTGTGTCCATACAAGTTTTGAAGATGCACAAAACTTGGAATGGATGCCGCCGGATTGACTCTGCATTTCTTGTCTGGTTTGAGTCCGTTTAGTCTGCTTACCATCCGTTGGCTATCCGTTCATGTCGGTTTCATGTCCGTTTGTCCAGCGGCCTTTGACCCGATATCGCAACATTTTGACACATTTTAATACATTTTGATACTTATCACGCCCCAATACCACCGGACTAGACAATTCTGTCCGTTGCTCAATCTGGCATAGTGTGACAGGCACTTAAGTTAGATGTGTAGACTCAAATCTAGATAATTATTTTGGTTTTGAAAATTTTATGTTTTCATCGGACTTTGCAACTTTTAACAATACGTCTTCTGTGCACACCCCTTATGCAAACCGGTAAATACTAATAACCCGTCACGCATGCATGCACCAGGTTATGTGAGTGTTTGGAGGTTGGGGGTGTTGGGGGGGGGGGTGAGGGGGGCAACCTGCTGTATTACTCACCCATTGGTAACTTCAAGTGTGTTCTGTGCACACCTTTGTTTGTTTGTTTGTTGGTGTTTTACGTCCTAGCAACATCTAAGGTCATGTCAGGATGGGTACCGACTTGTGACAGTGCACTCATGGCAACTTTATAGTGCTGCCCCACTGGGAGACCAGGCCGCTAGCACCCTGCCCTGATATCCCACTCAGTCATGTCATCTTGACACTGAGCGAACCAGTCCTTGACCTTTTTTTAAATTATCAAAATTTTAATTTAATTTTTAATTTTTTTGTATTGAGGCTGTAAGTATACTGTCCATAGCATGTAAGCCCAGGTACCCAGGCTTGTTTTCAATGCTGGCCAGCTGTAGTGTTGGTGTTGTCTTACCAAATAGTAGCAGCTGATAAGTTATTTGATTGCCTGCATTTCAGTACCAGATAGATAGTTTGTTGGTATGGTTAGTAGCCTATGTTAGTTTTTTGGGATATTTTGGGATTTTCTTGGATGCCGAGTGCCAGGCTAAGTAGCAACAAGTATACATTTGGTAAGTCATTGACTCGGCTGGGTTTCGAATACCAACCGTCCGCACAGGAAACCTGCGCTCTACAGTCAGCACCATCACCCGATATCCCACGCAGTCACATTATCGTGATACTGAGCAAACCAGTCCTTACTCTATCCTAGTAATACAGAATGCCAGGCTAGGTAGTGACACATGTCCAGTTGTAAGTCATTGGCTTGATTAGGCCATGCATGATTTGCACCCACAACCTCCCGCATGCGGTTCTGGGAAGTTAGCCAGCACTTTTGCCTAGCCTAGTGACTTAAAAATTGGTATTTGTCGCTTCCTAGCCTGGCGCTCGGCATTAATAGGATAGGACACGGACTGGTTGGCTCAGTGTCAGGATAATGTGACTGAGTGGGATATCGGGTCATGGTGCCAGTGGCCAAGTTTCCCTGTGAGACCGCACTATAAAGTTTCCATGAGTGCGCACTGTCACAAGTCGGTACCCATCCTGATATGACCTTACATGTTGCTAGGATGTAAAACAACAAACAAACAAAACCTAGCCTGGCGCTCTGCATCAATAGGTTAGGGCAAGGACTGGTTTGCTCAGTATCAGGATAATGTGACGCATTGGTTATCATTAAATGGGTTATCAGGATAATCTGTGTATAGGTTGTTTCATAAAAGATGAAATAGATAGAGACTGTGTGGGGTACGTGTTCACATTTATATTCCCATAATTTCATTATAGAACACATACACACCATTCAGCTACAAATATTGTCTAACTTATAAATATTGTCTAACTTAAAAATATTGTCTAACTTACAAATATTGTCTAACTTACAAATACTGTCTAACTTGTCTTAACCTCCATCTATCTTCCTCATTTCAGGATACCATGGATTCCCATCGTTACCATGGAAACCCCCAAATGAGAGGCCCTTCAGCGGGTAGCCAGTCTGAGGGCCATGGGGACCAAATGCCCTTGGGCAACTATGGACCTGTGGGCCAGATGCAGGGCAGGCCCAGTCAACGCCAGGACAGCTATGGGTCCTTTAGCGAAATGCCGCAGGAAAACTATGGTTCCATTGGCCAAGTGTCGGGTAACTATGGTCCTGTAGGCCAGGCAGGTGAAGTATCGCAGAGAGGAAGCAACCAATATCTCAGTGATGGTCCCTATGTCAGCCATCAGTCCCTGAATGAGTACATCCATCAGCCATCTTACAATAGCAGCCATGATCTATCAAGGGATCCCTATGATGGCCATTATGACGGTACCCAGCCTGATTCCGCACGGGGTAGCGGAAGCTTCCATGATCAGGGAAGCTATCCGCAATCGTATGATCAACTGGAAGCGTACCAGCAGCAACAACAATCACCGCAACAACCGCAGCCCCAGGAGCCCTATCTAGAGCAGGGGTCTGACACCAGTGGTCAACGGCATGAGCGGAACCAGCACCAGCCATCACACGCGCAGCAGCCGGAAGTGACGTCACAGAGAGGGTCCCGGCATGCATCTCACCAGCAGCCAGTGGAGGAAGGTCATTACAGTGCGGCAAGGTCACGAGAACACTACAATGCTCAAAGGTCATCTGAAGGGCCTTATAGTACTTTAAGGTCCCAGGAAGGTCATTCTAAGACAACCTCCAGATCGAGTCTTCATTCGAAACCTTCGGATGTGTCTTCTCGTGAAGGTCAATCGGTCACTAGAAAAGGTCGTGCCAATGGATATGGAAGATCACCTGATCGCTCGGAGCCGCGTAAGTATATATTTAACTATCCGCTACTGATTTGGTAGGCTATAACTTATAGCCTACCAAATAGTATAAGCCTGTATCAGGATCTATATTAGTATTATCTATGCTTTAACACCAATGATGAGGGAATTCGGCTAAGTTGAAGCTGATAGCATGCATTAGGATACATATGATCGTATCTAAGACTATTACCAATAGTATTAGTATTA
Organism: Branchipolynoe longqiensis; assembly: GCA_030323885.1. Lineage (NCBI taxonomy): Eukaryota > Metazoa > Annelida > Polychaeta > Phyllodocida > Polynoidae > Branchipolynoe > Branchipolynoe longqiensis. The sequence goes on along the minus strand of CM059203.1, from coordinate 34,056,627 downwards.
TCTCTGCTTTAAGGCCCTGTCACACTTTACCGGATTGAGGAAACGGATTGAAACGGAACAAAGTCTGTTGATATCCGACAAAGTCCGGTTTGTGTCCATTGCAAATCGGTTGATATCCGGCTGGATCCATTACAAATTTTGAGCATTCACAAAACTTGTAACAGATTGCGCCAGACTGACGTATGCCGTTATTATCCGTTCCCCGTCCATTCCCGTCCATTACATATCCATTACACATCCGTTGCCGCTCGTTATAGTTCTTTTTGTATACTGAATTGTCCGTTGATCGTTAGATACATTATCAACCGTTACCGTCTGTTACCCGTCCGGTACCATCCGTTACACAATCGATACATTTCAATCCAAATCACACCGGATTAGAATATTTTTGTCCGTTTCAATCCGTTTCCTCAATCCGGTAAAGTGTGACAGGGCCTTTAACACCAATAATGTCCTCGCATTGTGGGTGTCCTCTCATCGGAAGGAAAATCAAATGAAACAAAGACAGTTTGTACTTTGAAAAACAGGTGTCACTGAAAACAGATATTGCTGTATTAATATGATATAACAAACAACAAAAAAACACCCAAAAACCTCACACAACAAGAAAACCCTTGACATTCGAGGGGGGGGGGGTTATTTAAGGGACATCGCTTCTTGATTTCCACAGGCGTTTATTCGGAATTGGAGCTTACTCGTAGAAATACGGTAAATTCCTGTATTATCGCCTCGGGCGATAATACAGGAACATAATCCCCCCGCCCGCCTACCTCCCAGTTGGCTGCTGTAAATACATGGATCTGTGCCAAGAGTTCAGCCAACTGTGGCTGTATTAATTAATTAATGTACTTTGTTTAAATCATCTGGATAGAAAGATTGATTTATACAATTATAGGCAGACGATCTTGTAATTACTTTCTAGGGCTTATCTCGTAAATTTATCGGTTTTGAATACACACCCTCAGTCCTACACATAAATGCATCCATATATATATATTCTTGAAGATTTATACTGCCTATTATGGATAAGCCTGAATAGACTTGTTTTCACCATTAGACAGTTTCTCGATAGAAAGCCCGAGCCTACACTTTTACCGACCCAAGGGATTTTTAACCTTCCACACCACATAGACATGGTATGAGAGCAACTGGCCTTTGATGACGCTGTAAGTTATCCACAGCGGTGGAAATCCAAATTGGCAGAGGTGGGGGCACGGGGAATCGAACCACCGACCTTCAGATTAGGAGTCTGACCTAGAAAAAAGTCAGAAACTCTAACCACTCCGCCACAGAGAACACCACAATATATGCGGATGTAACTTTGTAAGTGAATATGCATCGTGCTTCCCCTGCCGGCTATCGCGGGAACTCGTTGGTTAGTTCGCCGCCTTACCACCGGGCACCACCCTGCTTCTATATACGCCATGGGCGCTAGCTGGGCGCCTTAGTTCCTCTCAGCCGGGCGGTGTAGCCCATTACCATTCGCTTTCAAAATTTTTCCTTTTGATTCTACCTACTCATTGACTCTTGTTCTTCGTCTAATCGGTAGGGCAGTTGAGCCCAGCCAGGTGCATTGTCGTATGTATTCCCTTGATCTAATAAATGGAGCAACGTAGGCAGGTGGGCAGGTAGATAAAAGATTCACCCGGTACTTGTAGTACACGGGTGAAGACCAGCCTTATATAAAAACGGGCGAAAATAGCGTTAGTATGGAAGTGAGGCTCCAGTATGTGGCTCCAGTATCAAATGGCTACCCATATTATGCATATAGGCACAGAGTTGGTGAAATGGGAGAGAATGCAAAAAAGACAAGATGGCGGCCGCAGAACGCCGTCGATTTCGCTTTTAAATCTTATTAAACTAGATATTATATTATATTTTTCAACTCAAAGGTAGCGGGTAAATAATAAAACAGATGTAAAGAATAATTGTTGCTTCTTAGATTATTAAATTAGGCCCTCAATTCTTTTACCCGCATTTTCGCCACCTTTTACATAGGGTTAGTTTGCACCCCTACTGCAGCAGTACGGGGTGAATCTTGTACCTAGTGGGCAGGGTGATTGCATCAGGGAGTCTAGGTGGTGTAATGGTTAGCACACTAGCCCGAAATGCAAGAGCTGTGGGTTGGAATCATGCTGTAGACGGAATATTTCACATTTTTATTCCCCCCATCATCATCATCATCATGCTGTCGGTCGCAATGCAACAAAGACTGCTTTTATTTCTTAAGCGCCACTATCTTGTGCAGTTGTGCATTTCATAAAAGCTGCTTGCAAAGTGTTGGAAGTGCTGCTGGCTTTTGCAAGTTACTAGCAGCACTCTCTCGGGGAGCAAATAGAGGTCTCACACCGGCAAGAACACGTCAAGACAGGCGCAAACTATTTGTCCCTGCAGTGGCTGGTCGGAAGATGTTGGGAGTTCCATTCATCACCGCCCTTAATGCTGCCACGGAAGCATGGTTTTCTGTTAGGGTTTGCTCCCTTAGCCTTTGGTTCTATCAAGTACCTCTACACCACAAGGCAGTGGTGTAGAGGTAGGGGCGTCAAGCTCCCTGAGGTATTTTAGCAGGTAGATACTGCAATACCCGTATTCCCCCCACAATATTGCTAAACAGAAGGGAGGGCTGGATCGGCAAAAGTGCGAGCTGGCTTCAATGGGGAAGGTCATGGTGCAAACCTCGACCGAGTCAAACCGCTGACGTACAAAATTGATACTTGTTGCCACCTACCCTGGCACTTCGCATTAATAGGATAGGACAATTACTGGTTTGCTTAGCATCAGGATAAGACTACATGACTGAGTAGGATATCATGACAGGGTGCCAATGGTCTACCACTGGGTCTACCACTGGGACACCACTATTAAGTCATGAGTGTGCACTGGCACGAGTCCCGTACTCGTCCTGGTATGACCGTAGATATTGCTAGGATGTAAAACGCCAACAAACAATGAACTGTAGTTTTACTTTTTGAGGCTTATCTCTTAAAGTTGGATAATCCGATGGTTTTGAATTTCTGTCATCTTTTGAGACAACTATATTAGGTTGATTGTTATAATCTACTGTCTGATTAGCCATGTTAAAACGCTTCATATAAAACCACTTGTCTAGATCGATTTACATTTGCTGTGTAAACGCGACGCTGTGGCGTTTTAGGGCTGAATCGATTCATATAAATCGGTATATGTAAAACACCTTGCAAGGTAGTATAGATGAAGCGTTACAGCTGGTTCCCGGGCGGCGATAGTGTAAAATAGCGGTGCTCGCCGGCTACAGGCTCACCACTAAGGCTGCTGGTTCCCGGCGCCGACACACTTTCAAACTCGGGCCATGTAAACGCCCCACTACATCGCTTCATATAAATCGCTTTGTCTAAATCGGTTTACAATTGCCCGTGTAAACATGGCTTTAGTTTGAAGTAACTTTGATTTAAAATGGCTAACATACGAGATGTTTGAAGTGTAAAAATGCCAAATTAATGTTGGCGTACTTGTCGAAATTTGTAGTGTTAACCCATAGGCTACAACAGTAATATGTTCTATTAAATTCTCTTAAGTTACCCCTCTAGAGTTGTATGTAGGAACAGATGTTTAATAAGTGCACCAGTATTCAAGTTAGATATATATAGAATCAAATCTGTTTTGTTTTAGAAATTTTGATGCCTTTAAAGTTTTATCGGACAATGCAGGTTTAATTTGATCGGTTTTATAAATGTCTCTCAGAACCTGACAGACAGACCTGTAGACACATAGACTCACTCTCTCTCTCCCCCCTCTCTCTCCCCCCCTCTCTCTCCCCTCTCTCTCTCCCCCCCCCCCCCTCTCTCCCCTCTCTCTCCCTCTCTCCCCCTCTCTCTCTCAGTCTGTCTCTCTCTCTCTGTCTCTCTCTGTCCCTCTCTCATACTCACTCACACTCACGCACACACACGCGCACACACGCACATACTTGTGCATGTACGTGGTCTTGGTGGCTTTATAGTGCTGCTTCATTGGGATTTATCACACCACTGGCACCATGACACAATATGCTACGCTGTCAGATTATACTGACACTGAGCTTACTGTCATGGTGGGATTGCCATGGATGTGATATAGTAGCAATTAAATGGGTAAAGCCAAAAGGGAGCAGGGCCGGGTGACAAAATGAACTTACTGACAGTCTGTCACATTATGGACCTTTTGGTAGATCATGGGATTCGAACCCATGGTCTAGTCAAACTACTGACTTAAAAAATTGATACATGACAACTTGTCACTTCCTAGCCAGGCGCTCGGCATTATTAGGATAGGTCAAGGTCTGGTTGGCTCAGTGTCAGGATAATGTGACTGAGTGGGATATCAGGTCATTGTGCTGGTGGCCTGATTTCCCAGTGGGGCAGCTCTATAAAGTTGCCATGGGCGTAATCGATTAATCGACTCTGGTCACCCGAGCCACTTTTTGGCGCATGCGCACATCCTGCAGACTCGGGTCGAATAATCGAATAATTCTGACGACTCGGGTGACCCGAGTCGCCCGGGTCGTGTTAATCGATTACGGCCCATGAGTGCGCCCTGTCACAAGTCGGTACCCGTCCTCATATGACCTTAGATGTTACCAGGACATAAAACTCTAACAATCATCCAACCAACATTATGGACCTAGGTAAGTTGCTGTAGACTGACTTGGCTGGTCTGGATATGGGTCAGTTGTCAATAGACTGGGTTGCCACCTCGCGACAGTCGTGGCATAGATGTGATGGTGAATTACCCGTCATGCCCTGCGAACTCCCGCCATGCCCCACCACTTGTCCTACTTTCGACTCAGTCAGTCAGTCAGTCAGTCAGTCAGTCAGTCAGTCAGTCAGTCAGTCAGTCAGTCAGTCAGTCAGTCAGTCAGTCAGTCAGTCAGTCAGTCAGTCAGTCAGTCAGTCAGTCAGTCAGTCAGTCAGTCAGTCAGTCAGTCAGTCAGTCAGTCAGTCAGTCAGTCAGTCAGTCAGTCAGTCAGTCAGTCAGTCAGTCAGTCAGTCAGTCAGTCAGTCAGTCAGTCAGTCAGTCAGTCAGTCAGTCAGTCAGTCAGTCAGGTCAGTCAGTCAGTCAGTCAGTCAGTCAGTCAGTCAGTCAGTCAGTCAGTCAGTCAGTCAGTCAGTCAGTCAGTCAGTCAGTCAGTCAGTCAGTCAGTCAGTCAGTCAGTCAGTCAGTCAGTCAGTCAGTCAGTCAGTCAGTCAGTCAGTCAGTCAGTCAGTCAGTCAGTCAGTCAGTCAGTCAGTCAGTCAGTCAGTCAGTCAGTCAGTCAGTCAGTCAGTCAGTCAGTCAGTCAGTCAGTCAGTCAGTCAGTCAGTCAGTCAGTCAGTCAGTCAGTCAGTCAGTCAGTCAGTCAGTCAGTCAGTCAGTCAGTCAGTCAGTCAGTCAGTCAGTCAGTCAGTCAGTCAGTCAGTCAGTCAGTCAGTCAGTCAGTCAGTCCAGTCAGTCAGTCAGTCAGTCAGTCAGTCAGTCAGTCAGTCAGTCAGTCAGTCAGTCAGTCAGTCAGTCAGTCAGTCAGTCAGTCAGTCAGTCAGTCAGTCAGTCAGTCAGTCAGTCAGTCAGTCAGTCAGTCAGGCAGGCAGGCAGGCAGGCAGGCAGGCAGGCAGGCAGGCAGGCAGGCAGGCAGGCAGGCAGGCAGGCAGGCAGGCAGGCAGGCAGGCAGGCAGGCAGGCAGGCAGGCAGGCAGGCAGGCAGGCAGGCAGGCAGGCAGGCAGGCAGGCAGGCAGGCAGGCAGGCAGGCAGGCAGGCAGGCAGGCAGGCAGGCAGGCAGGCAGGCAGGCAGGCAGGCAGGCAGGCAGGCAGGCAGGCAGGCAGGCAGGCAGGCAGGCAGGCAGGCAGGCAGGCAGGCAGGCAGGCAGGCAGGCAGGCAGGCAGGCAGGCAGGCAGGCAGGCATTACCGTCCGTTCCCGTCCGTTCCCGTCCGTTCCCGTCCGTTCCCGTCCGTTCCCGTCCATTACTTATCTATTACACGTCCGTTACCGTCCGTTCCCGTCCATTACTTATCTATTACACGTCCGTTACCGTCCATTATAGTTCTTTTTGTTCCTGAATTGTCCATTGATCGTTATATACGTTATCACCGTTACCATATGTTACCGTCCATTACCGTCTATTACATAATCGATACATTTCAAGTCCGAATTACACTGGATTAGAATATTTTTGTCTGTTTCAATCCGTTTCCTCAATCCGGTAACGTGTGACAGTGCCACAGTGACATCTAACTGACATCAGCCTTCTGATGTCAAATTTACGGCCATTTTGAAATATCTAACCGATGTCAGAATTCCAGTGCAAAATTTCAAATCGCATTGCAACATCTAACCAGCATCAGACTTCTGCTCTGAAATTTCTGACAAATCTCAGGCTTCCAAGTTCCACTGTGAAATTTCAAATCATTTTACATCATCTAATCGATGTCGATGCATACATACTGACATCCGATTCATTCCAACATCACAATGACGCCCTATGTGGAATAAGAACTTAAAAGAAATATAAATTGTCCACGTCCTTAGTTTCACTCTAGCAGGGTTCGAACCCATAACTTCCTGCACTGGAAGCCAACCAGTGCTTTTACTGATTACTCTAGAAGTCTATGTTGTCAGAGTTTTGGCTTGCTTACCAAAATTCATTTAGCATGGTTGCACTTCAAATATCTCATAAGTTAGCAATTTAAAATAAAAATTACTTCAAACTAAAGTAAGGTAGATTGTAATGATCAACCTGTGGGCTTTGCCCCCCGCCCCCACCACCACCCACCCCAATTTACCCCCCTCCCCTGCCACCACCACCCTTAACCATCATGACCAAACCATCAACACACCGAACATCCTACACAACTATCAACCTGTTTAAACACATTGAACATGATATAAGACAGACTAAATGTATTATCAACTCTAAACTTACCTTGTTTTATAAGAGAAAAATGTAATCCTCAATGATTGTTTGAGTTTCCTCGAGTATACACTTTCTACTTGGTGCTGCTCCCCATTTTTTGACATGAACTACAGTGGCTGGTGCTGTACATTATACAGCAGGAGCCACTCCCTTAATTCTACAGGATCGGTGCTGTAACTAATACAGCATTGATCAAATTTGGATTATTTAGACTGTCAATTCCAATAGTAAGATGGCCGGAAGACCAGTGTGCCGGTGCTGACAAATGTCATATTCAGATGAATAAATACTTTACCAAAAAAAACAAGCAACCTAATATATTTATCTCAGAAATGGACAAAAACTAAAAACCATCGAACTATACAACTGTCATGGGGGTGATGAAAAGGGAAATATTGTGCCTAGAGTGGGACTCGAACCCACATCTCTTTGCATTCTGGGCCAGTGTGCTAACCATTACACCACCTAGGCTCCCAGATATCAACACACTACCCATGCCTACGTGTCTATGTGGTTACTTGCCTGAGAGGTCAATGCAGACCACTACACTCATCCCCCTGGAATTGTAAGTCTTTTAATGCTTACAATTACATACACACAGGCAATGCACTAACACATACATACACAGGGTAGGTTCAACAACCATACAGCGCATAGCCTGTACAGGATCCTGGTTGTAGCACCAGTGTCATGGGGGTGATGAAAATGGGAAATATTGGGCCTAGAGTGGGACTCGAACCCACATCTCTTTGCATTCCGGGCCAGTGTGCTAACCATTACACCACCTAGGCTACCTGATATCAACACACTACCCACGCCTACCTGTCTATGTGGTTACTTGCCTGAGGTCAGTGCAGACTACTAGTACTACACAACTTTAATAAGTGCACTAGTATCTAAGTTGGACATGTAGGATAACCATTTAAAATAAACTAGGTAAGTGTTTTGGTTAAAAATAATATTGTTGCTTTTCGTGGGATTATGCAGCTTTAATAAAACATGCATGATAGGTACTAGGTGCAAACATTCTGCCCCTGATTCATGGGGTCATGGGCACCCTGTGTAGGTGTGACATGACAGACGCTGTGACATGTAATCCTTGTAGGTAACCACACGCCATGTTAGTGTAGTGGCATGGATATTGTAGCTACCTGAGACTGTTTTCCATACTCATTATGGTATGTCAGCTGATTACTGTGAATCAACCACACGCCATGTAGTGGCATGGTTTGCGTAGATTTTATGGCCTTGCGCCAACAATTTTACAATGCAAACACCATGCATGATCTTTCGACTAATGTAAAACAAGACGGAATCCTAGCTTTCTTTAGGGTGGCAGGACTATATCGTCTTGTATAGTTCATTAAAACAATTTTCAGTAATTTATCTAGAATTTGACCTGTCGTGAGGCTTTGACTTTAAAAGTATCTCTCGACACATAGTTAATTTGTGTGCTTTTACATTCTCTATAAAAGTGATGGCTGATAATAATATGCCAGAATAAGATTTGAACAATTCTCGTCGTGAAGATGGCCTTTCCTTCAGACATGGTGTTAAGCAATCACCACTAACTAACTGTAGGTACCTGAGACTGTTGCGCGTACTCACTGCAGCGAAACTTACATGTCAAGCCCCAGTCACACCTACGCATACATAACCGCAGATTCGAGTCGTAGACTTTACATACTGGTGACCACGACGAGTGGTAAATCTATTAAGCCGTGTTTACACGGGGAATTGTGAAACGATCTAGACAAAGCGATTTATATGAAGCGTTTTAGAGGCGCGTTTACACTGACGGAGTTTGAAAGTGTGTCAGCGCCGGGAACCAGCAGCCTTAGTGGGGAGTCTGTAGCCGGCGAGCACTGCTATTTGTTTAGTTTACACTCGTCGATTCGACAATAAAATAGCTGCTACGTTAATATCGCTTGGAATTTAGGGTTAATTTAATTAAATTTCATTATTTGAGTATGTAATTCTGTTAAATATGATCGCATTCAATAGATTTCGGCCTAATCGGTCCCTAACACTGCCGGGCACCAGCAATAGTTACATCTGAGCCTGTATCTGGCGAGCACCGCTATTTTACGCTATCACCGCCCGGGAACCAGCTATATCGCTTCATCTATACTACCTCCTGAGGTGGTTTACTTGAAGCGAACTAGATGAATCGATTCAGCCCTAAATCGCTTTAGTGTAGCGTTCACACGGCAAATGTGAGGCGAACTAGGCAAGTCGATTTATACGATTCGAATTAACTGCCCCGTGTGAACAGGGCTATAGACTTTACATACTGGTGACCACGACGAGTGGTAAATCTATTAGTTGGAGTAGAGGATTCAACTTTACTTTATGGACACCTAGTCTTTACACACTGTTACAAGTCGGTACCCATCCTGATATGACCTTAGATGTTGCCAGGGAATAAAACAACCAACTAAGTAGCATGGCACCCCGGCATAGTTTCTTTTATATCCGGGTACCTCAATCACAGCGTCCCACTGGTAGAGCCACAGCTGACACGCCATCCTGTCACGCATGCGCTCTGGCCACCTCATAGATAGCCATAGCCAATAACAGAGGGGGAACTCATTGTGACGCCACCTGCAATAATTACACAACTTCAACAACCATGGGACGTTGCAAGATTACTACTATGGGAGAACCTGGGTGGGATAGTCAAGTTGGTAAGGTGCCCATTTCCCATGCGGGAGGTCATGGGATTAATCTCAAGCCAAAGACCAAAGACATGCAACATTGGTACTTGTTGTTTCATCGCCTGGTCGTCGGCGGAATTTGGATATGGCAGCAACTGGTTGGCTCAGTGTCAAGGTAATGTGACTAAGTGGGATATTGTGTCATGGTGCTGGCGGCACGGTATCCTGGTGGGGCAGTGCACTAAATAGCACGGCGATGAGTGCGGACGGTTGCAAGTCAGTAGCCGCCCTGTTGTGATGTTTGTTGTTGCTAGGATATAAAACCACATCATAACAACATCTACTCACAAACCATTACAGAGTAGCATCAAAGACCCTATAATACTAAGACGGCTCACTCCCTATCTCTCCCGTGGTAATGTAAATTTCGCAGTGCCACCTTGTGGTGGGTTTGATCAGTCCAGCTGCTGGTTGGTGTTTCACATGTAAACACATACAATTATATTATACATGAGATAGGTAAGTATGAATACACATCAATATGAAATTGCTATGAACAAATACACATCATTATCATCATCATCATCATCATCATCATCATCATCATCATCATCATCATCATCATTGCCATCATCACACATCTTTCACAATCATATACATTTATACATATAATATAGCACCTGTTTAACCAAGAGAACAGCCAGCGCACCAAGTGGTGGGTTTGATCATTTTGATTACACAGTACAGGCTGAGTGAGCCGTCTTAGTATTATAGGGTCTTTGGTAGAATCAGGATTGATGTTGGTGACGTCATTGTTTTTGTTTGTCTAGTAAGGCTGGATGAATGTGTGCCTATTCAATGGTACAGCGCAGAAAGAGTATTTAAACATGTCATTTCGCTCAGTGTGGCGTAACCAATGTAGGTATTAAAAAAAAAAAAATGTTTGTACATTAGTTGTAATTTCAATCGCGGACAATAGACCTATTTCAATGTTTACTAGCATCGTGTATGCGCGCACAGCTTGGCTGCAGAACGAATGCACACTGCCACTGAGTTTGCCGGTACGCGTAGTGCAAAACGTTTATTTTATTCAACATTAATAGAAATGCAGAAGCCTAAGCATATCAATTTAATATAATCTATTCGGTGAATATGTTTTCTATATGTCTTCCAAGCGGTTTGTGTCTAGGTCGTGTGGTTTTAGAGATATTTCACTTTTTCTGTATGAAGATTGCTCACCACCATTGACAATGCATTGAGTTTGCCGTACGTGCAGTGCAAAACGTTTATTTTATTCAAAATTAATAGAAATGCAGAAGCCTAACCATATAAATTTAATATAATCTATTCGTTGAATATTTTTTCTATATGTGTTCCAAGCGGTTTGTGTCTAGGTGGTGTGGTTTTAGAGATATTTCACTTTTTCTGTAAGAAGATTGCTCACGGCCATTGACAATGCACTGAGTTTGCTGGTACGCGCAGTGGAAAACGTTTATTTTGGTCAAAATTAATAGAAATGTAGAACTCTAACCTTATAATTTTAATATAATCTATTCGTTGAATATGTTTTCTATATGTGTTCCAAGCGGTTTGTGTCTAGGTGGTGTGGTTTTAGAGATATTTCACTTTTTCTGTATGAAGATTGCTCATAGCCATTGAGTTTGCAGTGTGACAGTGTGTCATCCTGCAGCCAAACTGTGCACGCACTGACCTAAATACCCATGCTGACATCATATGAAATAGGTCTATTGGTCTTCCTCATTCCACTGCTCCTTGCCCTATCCTAATAATGCCGAGCGCCTTGCTAGGAAGCAACAAGTATCAAGTGTTAATTCATTGGTTTGACTCGAGCAGGGTTTGAACCCACGGTCTACCAACACGGGAGATGGACGCTCCTACCTCATTCGGCCATTTCGTCTATTCCGAGTTCCGCTGGTTCCTCAGGAAGAACTCAAAATGAGACTCTGCATGCCGGGTCGCAGCTTCAGCTTACATAGTGCAAGTTTGGGTTGGTGCCACTTCCAGCCCTATCTTTCAGTATAGATTCTATACAAATTCACTTTGCACCTATAACCACATGTCTCCTGATGATCAAACTTTGTAGGGTTGTGGCCAGACATTTGTTTCTAACATAGATTGGGTTGGTTGAAAGGAAAGCCTGTTTTATTTATTAACACCTTGAGAGCACATTAATTTTTATCATCGGCTATTGGACGTCAAACATATAGTGATTCTGACATATTTCTTTCGAGGAAACCCGCTGCCGCCACATAGGCTACTCTTTCCGATAAGCATCAACGAATCATTTATATGCAATTTCACACAGACAGGCAGCACATACCACAACCTTGGATGATCCAGTTGTGGACCACTGGTTGGAACAGAAAATAGCCCAAACTGCAAATGGGTCCACTGAGCATGATCGATAGGATGACCCACACCCTCACAGGTAGACACTCTAGCGCCTGAGCTACTCCGCCGGGAATCTGCTTTTTCGTAGAAATTCACTGTGAGCGCCAAGGTCTTGGTCTGATTTCCACATTTTCTGTCGGAGACCACTTCCATCCCTGAGTAAAACCGCCTCTCCTTACTCTGTGTAATGCTGTAGCTACGATCCAATGTTCTATACTCTTCTCTCTATTGACACATTTATAATTGATTGTTATATGTATGCTTTTACATTGTGCATGTTGCGGCGGCAACATGGGTAATTCGGGATGCGGGACCGAATCGCCTCACCTTTGTCTCTATGGCCCGACACTGGCACCACCCCACCACCTTCCCAATATGCTGCCACCTAGTGGATCAGGTGAGCACTGGCCAACGGCGGAGCCCTGAGTAGCTCACACCGACCAGTGCGCCCGAACCTGGCGTGTCGCCACTGAAGCTTTCCCCCCCCTTTTCTCACTATATACCAATTTGTGTCCCGCGTTGTTGATTTATATGTAAAAGCGATCGTTGAATAAAAAAACAAAACAATTCTCGCCATGAATATGGCCTGTGCTGCCGACATGGCATAAAGAAAGCACCAATCAATCAATCAATCAATCAATCTCTTCCCTCTCTCCTACAGCGTCGGTGATGGAGGCCGCCCAGGTGGTGGAGATTCTCCGGCGGGGCATCGCCTTCCTGTCGGGCGGCAGGGACCGGCGGGGCGGTCCGGTACTCACCCTGCCCACCCACCAACTCAACATGGAGCTTCCGCCCCAGGACATCATCGCGTGCCTCTCCTACCTGGCCAGCATCCCAAGGTGAGTCTGGCACCTACGCGTGAACTTCATTCAGTCATTCTTTATTTTTTCTTGAAGATTTATACTGCCTATTATGGATAAGCCTGAATAGACTTGTTTTCACCATTAGACAGTTTGTCGATAGAAAGCCCGAGCCTACACTTTTACCGACCCAAGGGATTTTTAACCTCACACACCACATAGACATGGTATGAGAGCAACTGGCCTTTGATGACGTTGTAAGGGGTGGTGGTGTGGTGGTGGTGGTGTGGTGGGGGTGGGGTCGGGGTAAGGGGTGGGGGTGGGGGTGGGTGGTTCTGTGGCATGCTTCTAAGTTCTAGTTCTACAGGAATTTCACACCAAACACATGTATACATATGGCGTCCTGGTCTTCCAGTTGGACAACACTATAAAGTCGCCATGAGTGCCCCACTATCAAAAGTTGATACCCGTTCTAATATGACCTTAGATGTTGTTAGGTCGTACAGCACAAACAACTGCAAAGAAACACTCATATCCACCCACATACAAACGTACACACATGCAAACACACTTAAAAACACACTACATACATAGATACATACATACATACATACATACATATATACATAGATACATACATGCATACATACATACACACATACACCCATACATAATACATACATGTGTATGTACACACATCATGCATGATACTAATACATACACAATAAAACCATACATACGTATGTACATACATGTATACATACACACATACATACCGCACATGGTGGCCGAATTGGATGGTTACAGTGGTTAAGCATGCATACATACATACATACATACATACATACATACAAACATACATACATACATACATACATATGTACATACGTACATACATACATACATACATACATACATACATACATACATACATACATACATACATACATACATACATACATACATACATACATACATACATACACACAAACACACATCTATACACAAACACCTGATCTCCACAGGTGAAATGCCACATGCACATTTAACTTACTCACACACTCAAACAAACACATTTAAAAAAAAAAAACACTCCCATACCTACTGCTTTCAGACAATTAGTGAGAAAATAATGTCGCTTAAACTTAAAGCATTTGGCATTCCTTATCTACCACATTGCTTCACCGTCCCCCCCCTCCCAATGCCCCCCTTCTTTTTCTTCTCCTTATGGCTTGTGACGAATGTTCACCTATAGACTAGTTTTGAAGGCCGGGTATGGAGGGGAGGGGGGGGGGAGTGGTTTTTCCACGAGATCCTATTCTCTGTTGAAATCCTGCGCCCCAGATTGGCATGTGGAAGGTGTGTATGTGTGTGTGTGTGTGTGTGTGTAGAGGTGTGGAGGTGTGTGTGTGTAGGTGTAGGTGTCTCTCTGTACATATGTCAGGTGACCAAATTCCATAGACCAGACAGCATCGGTCGCGGTGGCCGAATTGGTAGAGCGCAGACCTCGCGTGTGGAAGGTCGGGAGTTCGGTTCCCGGTTCCTGGTCGAGTAAAAACCAATGATTTATAAAGTTGATACTTGCCGCTTCCTAGCCTGGCGCTCGGCATTAATAGGATAGGGCAAAGACTGGTTTAATTTGGTTATCTCAGTGTCGGGATAATGTGACTGAGTGGGATATCGGGTCATGGCCAGTGGCCTGATTTCCCAGTGGGACAGTACTATTAAGTTGCCATGAGTGCGCACTATCACAAGTCAGTCCCCGTCCTGATATGACCGTAGATGTTGCCAGGATGTAAAACTCCAACAACCAACCATAGACCAGATAGGAGAGTCGAATCGGTATTAAAGTTGCATAGCTGATGGTTTTGAGTTTCTGTTATTTTCTTAGATAAATATATTAGGTTGATCGTTATAATCTACCTCGCTTAAGTTTGAAGCAACCTTCAAATTAAATGGCTAACTTTGGAGATATTTGAAGTGCAAAAATTCAAAATTAATTTTGGCAAGCATACCAAAGCTTAGATAAAAGATCCACCCCGTACTTACAGTACAGGGGTGAAAACCAACCCATTAGAAAAACTGGCGAAGAATTTCGACATGCTGGGGAAATTAACTGAGCTGGTAAATTCTTAATTTAAGAGGGACAATATATTCTTTATGTGCGTCTTCATATTTACCCGCTACTTTTGAGTTGGAAAATATAATAAATCATATACTTTAATGCAATTTAAAAGTGAAATCGACGGCGTTCTCTGGCCGCCATCTTGTCTTTTTGCATTCTCTCCCATTTCACCAACTCTGTGCTGATATAAGTATCCATTTGACACTGGTGCCAGGCATTCTACTTCTTGTACCATACTAAAGCTGTTTTTGCCCGTATTTAAACTACGTTGTCATTCACCCCTCTACTGGAAGTACGGGGTGAATCTTTTATCTAGCCAAAGATCTGACACCATGGGCTTCAGCAGTAACAGGTTCTATTAAATTGACTCACGATTCCCTTCTATGTGCTAACAAATGCTTAACAAGTGCATCAGTATCTAAGTTAGATATGTAGGATCATGGTAACTGTTTTGGTTTTGAAAATTTGATGCTTTTATCGGACTATGCAGCTTTGAAGAACACTGGCTGGCTTCCCGTGCGGGAGATCGTGGGTTCATTCTAACCTGGTTAAACCAATGACTTAGAAAATTGATACTTGTCGGTACCAAGCCTGGTGCTTGACATTAATAGGATAGGGCAAGGACTGGTTTGTCCAGTATCAGGTTAATGTGACTGAGTGGGATATTGGGATATGGTGCTGGCAGCCTGGTCTCCCAGTGGGGCAGAACTATAAAGTTGTCAGGTACCAACATGTAATAGTAATACTGCTGTCATAAGTCGGTACCCGTCCCGATGTGACCTTAGGCGTTGCTAGGACGTTGAACTCCAACAAACAAAACAAACTGGACGTGCGAAACGAAAATATTCTATTTGCATCGTGTTTCAGTCAATTGATTTAGTATCTGCCATTTTAATTTTTCGGAGACAAATAATGTGTCTTTCATTAGTTTGAAGTAATGGCCCTGTCACATAACAATGCATCGCGCAAGCGTGTGGCCAACGGCTAAAATCACTTTCAAATGTTAAGATGCAACAAACTTTTCGGCGCGGGGTGGGGGGGGGGGGCAAAGTTGGACGTATACGTTCTGTATATGCAACGTAGCAGAGGACATGGCCAAAGTATGGCTAACGTTCCTCCTGGCGAAAAACGTTTGCAATGCGCTCGCAGAACGCCGGCGAATGTTATATACATAACTCGATCGCCAGAAGCATGCCTTATACGTTACATATGTCAAAAGACGGGTGAGAAATGCAAAATGTATGTTAGACGTATGTTAGATGTATGTTAGGTGTATGTTAGACGTATGTTAGATGTATGTTAGATGTATTTTAGACGTAAGTTAGACGAACATTAGATGTAAGTTAGACTACATTAGACGTCCATTAGACGTATGTTATACATGCGTTAGATGTACATTTGACTATGTTAGACGTACCTTCGACGTACTGTAAAATATTCCCATAAAACACATTGGTGGGGAATGTGAACTGGTCTATAAGGGATTACAAATGGTCTATAATATAAAGGTAAATGATGTATAGGGCCAGGCGCATGAATGTAATTATGTAGTGCTGGTGATCCTTTACTTGTATTAAATATCATTGCGTATTCTATAGATAGTGTGAGAGGGGCACTCCTGTTAGTGTGGAAGGAGTTCAAGAGCTCTACTCACAACCCCGCCCCCCACCCACCCCCCACCCCCCACCCCCCAACCCCCAACTGTTAGTCACGGACCACCACACACACAGACACAACAGGGCATGTGAGACCAAAGCAGCCACAAGGCATGGTGGTGGTGGGTAGATCACAGTTACCATGGTGACACAGGAATGCTTATTGTTTATTGATGGACCTAGAAATGCTTACTGTTCATTGGAGGGCATGGTCAGGTGGTATGCCATGTCAGGTCCAGAAACCACTATATAATAATAAACCTGAGGGTGCACGCTCTCACTTACTTTACTTTCACTCTATACTCTGCCTTTCTTATCCTTGCCTGTATTGATTTCCTATTAGCCTGCCTACACAACTACAGCTGCCAGACGACGACTTTACAGTACGTTAAACGTACGTTAGATGTTCATTAGACGTATGTTAGACTATGTTATCCATATGTTGTCAATACGTTGACTGTACGTTTCCGCTGGCTCTCCGTCCGACTGACGTAGGTCAACCTAGTGCTATGTAGTGAACAATGTTTGTCTAACGTACATCTAACGTACACCGACATATGCCTAACATACATAACGTACGCCCGGCGTAAAAGCCACACGTTGTCAAATATCGAAGGTTTTGTGCATGTACAAAACTTTCGTGACTCCTTTATGAGAGATGCCGTATAATGACGAACATCGACATATACCAACATACGCTTAATGAAGGTGTAGCGTTCGAGTAACGCATATCGATGTACACCGACGTATTGGCGCAAAATCACCTACGCTTGCGCGATGTGTCATAGTGTGACGGCTATAACCTTGGCTTTATAATAAGTCACTAACATGGCAGATATTTGAAGTGAAACTATGCTAAATATATTTTTTCGAATGGAGGAAGGTGATACAAATTATGTTATATATTCTAGACGTCTGAGAACGGAGACTGTGGCCAAATCGTTAAGAGCGATAGCTTCCGGTGCAGAAGGTCGGGGGTTCAAATCGCAGACGGATCACAACATTGACTTACAAAATTAATATATGTCTCTACCTAGTCTGGAAACCAGCATTATTAGGATAGAGCAAGGACCGATTAGCTCAGTGTCAGGATAATGTGACTGAGTGAGAAATGAGGTCATGGTGCTGGCAGTGGGGCAACACTATAAAGGTCGTCATGAATGTGCACTGTCACAAGTCGGGACCCGTCCTGATATGACCTTTGGGTGTAAAACCCCAAGAAACGAAGTACATCTAGGCGCGCAAAACAGGAATATTCTATTTGCATCGCGCTTCAGTCAATTGGAAGGTGGCAGACGACATTTGAGAGAAGGGCCGCCGGGTGTTTCCTGTTGCGGCCAAAGCGCGGGAGTGTCCATGACAACCAAGCCCCTCCCTCCCAACCACGGCTCGGTTGGATACCGTAAAACCTGTTGTTAAAGTTGCATAGTCCGATGGCTTTGAGTTTCTGTCATTTTCTGAGATAAATAAATACATTAAATTGATCATTATAAACTACTTTACTTTAGGTTGAAGTAACTTTTAGTTTAAATGGCTAACTTTGGAGATATTTGAAGTGCCAACATGGCAAATTAATGTTGGCATGCGCACCAAAACTCTGATGCCATAGGCTTATGCAGTAACAGGTTCTATTAAGTTGACCCCCCATGCCCTTCGATGGTACAACAAATGCTTAATAACTGTACCAGTATCTAAGATAAATATGTAGAATCAAATCTAGGTAAGTGTTTTGGTTTTGACAATTTGATGCTTCATCAGACTATGCAACTTTAATGCAGGCAGTTAAAGTTGCATAGCCCGATGTTGTTGAGTCGTTGCTTAAAAAAATATAAATTTAGATAAATATATTAGGTTGATCAACAATGAAAGGTGCCAGAAAAGTCCAATCATAAATCAAGGATATTTCTTATGTAAAGGTACATAGTCCGATAGAAATATACAATTTTCAAAACTAAAACAATTCTCTAGTTTTGATTCTACATATCTAACTTAGATATTGATGCACTTATTAAGTATTTGTGCCACTTAGAACAGAATACCAAGTCAATTTAATAGAACCTGTTACTGCTGAAGAGTTTTGGTGTGATTGCCAAAGATGAGCTATCGCAGTGAATATGGCCATTGCTACTGCCCCATCAATCAATCAATCAATCAATCAATCAATCAATCAATCAATCTTCCAAACTCTGCGTTGAGGCACTGGTCTCTGGCCATAACTATGTAGTAAGTCTGCACTGACCTCTCCACCAAGGAGCCACCTGGACAGGTGGGTGTGGATAGGATGATAACATCAGTGGGCTTAGGTTGTGTAATGGTTACCCCACTAGTCCCAGAAGTACAAGAGCCGCCAGCTCTTTTATGTGTTGTGTACATCAACATCGCAGGTATGCAGGTATTGCAGGTATAGCAATACCTCAGGGAGTTTAACGCCCCTGCCCTGCAGAGTGTTAAACCACTGCCTTGTGGTACAGGTTCTTGACAGAACCGAAGGCTAAGGGAGCAAACCCTAAACAGAAAACCATGTCACTGTGGCAGCATTAATGGCGGTTGATGTATGGAACTCCCAACATCTCCCGACCAGCCACTGCAGGGACAAATAGTTTTGCACCTGTCTTGACATGTTCTTGCCGGTGTGAAACCTCTATTTGCTCCCCAAGAGAGTGCCACTGGTAACTTGCAAAAGCCAGCAGCACTTCAACACTTTTGCAGGCAGCTTTCATGAAATGTAATGAAAGCAGTCTTTGTCGCATCGCGACCGACAGCATGATGATGATGATGATGAAGTGTGCACTGACCTCTCAGGCAAGGAGCCACCTGGACAGGTGGGTGTGGATAGGATGATAACATCAGGGAGCCTAGGTGGTGTAATGGTTACCACACTAGTCCCAGAATGGCCAGATGTGTGTTTTCGAACCCTACTCTAGGTGCAATTTTTCTCATTTTCCTGCTTACAATCCTGATGTGACCTTAGATGTTGCTAGGACTTAAAACAACAACCAACAGATACTTACACAAATAATTTTAGTGGTGAATAAAATCGGGAATGAGAATGTTACGCGTGACGACTTGAATTTCCCCTTTTATTTAAATCTAAAATATTTAATTGATTAATTTATCGATTATTTTTTTGATAATTAAACCAATTTCTTTTTTTAATCGATTCTTGTTGGGGTAAAGCAACAGTTTTACAAGTTTTACAGCCTATTTCTTTTTAACTCCTGGCAATAGTACCACGTGACGTGACGTCACCACCAAACTCGCCACCAGGTGGCGTGCCCACTAAGGGTAGGTTGAGTCTGTCTGTGTGTGTCTGACCCTCTCGTTTTGTTAACACCCACTTCTCCCCCCCCCCCCTCCCTGCCCCTCCCTTCCATACCCTTTTAATGAAATTATTTTAAGACAGATCTAATTACTCCCAATTTCCACAAAAATAGAAGGATTGAACGAGACTATTCGCGGTGACAGAAAGCAAGAAGCTGGGATTTATTCATGTAGCCTCTGTTGGAGCTTGGAACAATTGGAACAATACCACATACTAAGGTGCAGTACATTGGTTTGCAGATGGAAAACAGTTGTGCGTTAAATACTTATTTGTCTAAAATATCTTTTTATCTTTTAATCTTTTTTTTAAGTCTTAAATTTTGTGCGTGCATCTTTTCTCAGATTGTGAGTCTTTGTATATTATTTTTACGCATAGGGACATACTATTTCAGGCACCAAATATTTGACACGGTGGCCAAATCTGTAAGAGCGCAGCCTTCCCATGTGGAAGGCCAGAAGTTCGAAAGCTGGCTGAGTCAAGCCAACGACTTACAAAATTGATACTTGTTGATACCTAACCTGGCGCTCCACATTACTAGGATAGGGCAAGGACTGGTTAGCTCAGGATCAAGATAATATGACTGGGTGTGATATCGGGTCATGGTGCAGGTAGCCTGATCTCCCAGTGGTGCAGCATTATAAAATTGCCATGAGTGCGCACTGTCACAAGTCGGTACCCGTCTTGATATGATCTTAAATGTTGCCAGGACGTAAAACAACACAATTTTTTTTTGGAAGGACTGTTAAATGGGACAAAAACAGTACTTGGATTGAAAAATTGTTCACATATGGCAGAGGTTCGCTGATCACAGGGGTCGCTCAAAACAGGTACTACTGTATGTCATTCCTTTGACACTTACTACAAAACGGATGACACAACATAAATTACATTAATTAATTAAGCAGGGAACATTTCCATGGCGGACTCAAATCTCTACTTTTGTCATTCTGGGGCCAGTGTCCTAACCAAAAGAAAACAGTGCACCTAGAGTGAAGCTCGAACCCGCATTTCTACCACTCTGGGGTTGGCGTCCTGACCATTAGTCTATCTAGGCTGCTTGCTGCAACCAATGTACCTGATCTGGGCCCGTATGCAGGAGTCAGTGTTAGCAGGGTTTGGTGTTACAGCCTGTCACCGACGTCGGGAACTGTGTCAAGTCGTATGCAGGAGCGCGTAACACTTACATTATAGCTAAACGTGAAGTTATTTATAGATTTGGGAATTCCCTCGAGTCGACAATATGAATAACGCCGCCAATGCGGCGGCGATGTTAACATCGGTTCGAATTTAGGGTTAATTTGATAAAATAAGGCCTATCACTCTCTCGTGCATACCATTTTTTCCCGCTAAATGGGAATTCCGGCCAAACACCGTTTTGCCTCGCTATCACCGACTCCTGCATACGGCCCCAGTGACATAAATCTGGTTGTCTCTCTCTTTTTCTTCTTTTCCAGGAATAGGACGCTGGGTTTATTATTGTGGCTATTAATTATCTATAGAATTTACTAAGATAACTCAGGAGCGGGACATAGCTCAGGCGGTAGAGTGTCCACCTGTGAAGGTGTCGATCATCCTATTGAACCTGCTCAGTGGACCCATTTGCAGTTTGGGCTATTTTCCGTTCCAACCAGTGTTCCACAACTGGTTCATCAAAGGCTGTGGTATGTGTGGCCTGTCTTTGGGAAAGTGCATATAAAAGACCCTTTGCTGCTTATCGGGAAGGGTAGTCTATGTGGCAACAGTGGGTTTCCTCCAAAGAAATATGTCAGGATGACTATATGTTTGATGTCCAATAGCCGGTGATACAAAACTCAGTGTGTGCTGGAGGCGTCATTAAATAAAACAAGCTTTTCTTTACTAACATAAATCTAATTTTAATTTTTAAACAATTTTCTCTCTTTTTCGTTCTTTTCCAGGAATAGAACGCTAGGCTTATTATTGTGGCCATTGATTATCTATAGAATTTTACTAATGTTATGGGGCTGATGAAAATGGGAAATATTGCGCCTAGAGCGGGACTCGAACCCACATCTCTTTGCATTCTGGGCCAGTGTGCTAACCATTACACCACCTAGGCTCCCTGATATCACCATACTACCCACACCTACCTGTCTATGCGGCTCCTTGCCTGATAGGTCAGTGCAGACCAGTACACTCGTCCCCCTGGAATAGTAAGTCTTTTAATGCTTACAATTACATACATACAGGCAATGCACTAACACATACATACCCAGGGTAGGTTCAACAACCATACATCGCGTAGCTTGTGTAGGATCATGGTCACGGCAACCAGTGTCATGGGGGTGATGAAAATGGGAAATATTGCGCCTAGAGCAGGACTCGAATCCACATCTCTTTGCATTCCGGGCCAGTGTGCTAACCATTATACCACCTAGGCTCCCTGATATCACTACACTACCCACGCCTACCTGTTTATGCGGCTCCTTGCCTGAGAGGTCAGTGCAGACAACGACTCTAACCAGTAACATAAATCTGCTTTGTATTTTAATTTTGTTTTAAGTAATTTTTTATTTTGTTTTCCAGTGATGAATCCTCCGGTAAGGGCTTCACGGTGGTGGTGGACAACAGAGAAGGTTACTGGAGGAACCTGAGGACGCTCTTCAGGGCAATAGAGGTGAGAGTGATGATGTACTCAAAGCTGCGCCATCCGATCAGGGAGGAAAGATTTCCGCGAATTCGCGGATTTCCGCGATTTTTAATATTCACCGATTAACGTTCACAAAACGCCAAAGATATATATATGACCATATTAAAAAAATAATTATTGTTATAATTGACTGTACTTTAATTTGAAGTAACATTTCTTATAAATGACTAACTTTGGGGATATTATTCTCCTCTGTCCTTGTCCTTGTCCTTCTCCTTCTTTTTCTTTTCCTTTTCCTTTTCCTTCTCCTCCTTCTCCTTCTCCTTCCTTCTCCCCCTCCCGCAGTGGCCAAATCGGTAGAGCATGGGCCTCACATGCGGGAGATTGGGAGATCGGTATATCTGTTCCCGGTCGAGTCAAAACCAATGACTTATAAAATTGATGCTTGTCGCTTCTTATCCTGGCGCTAGGCATTAATAGGATAAGGCAAGCACTGGTTAGGTCAGTGTCAGGATAATATGACTGAGTGGGATATCGGGTCATGGTGCTGGGGGCGTGATTTCTCAGTGGGGCAGCACTATAACATCACGATGAGTGCGCACTGTCACAAGTCGGTACCCGTCCTGATATTACCTTTTATGTTGCCAGGACGTAAAGTTCCAAAAACCAACCAGCCAACTACTACTACAATTATCACTGCTACTATTATAAATATTTCAACATTACAACATTCCAACAACAACTACACCTATCTCACTCCATACTTACAGCAATCGCTTGGAGGGCGTCTGTACGGTGTTTATGTCCTTCGACCAGACCAGATCTTGGACCGTCAGCGACTCAACCTTAGCTTCCGCAAAGACAAGACACCGCTTAGTTTTGAGGTAAGTCTGAATCCAGTATGAGATAGCCTAGCGGTTAGAGTGACCGCTTCCCATGTGGGAGGCCCTAAGATCAATCTCGGATTTTTGCTTGGCACTTGGTATTATCACAATATCAGGAGAGGGCAAAGAATGATTTGCTCAGTGACAGGATAATGTGATTGAACAGTAATTAGTCTTGAAAAGCCTTGAATTCCATTACTCTCCCCACTGATCTAAATTAAAGTAAAACCTCTAATCGACCACTCCACACATCGACCACTCCCCTATATCGATCGCTTTATTTGGGTCCCAACAATAGACTACATCACGGTTCCAGCGGCGCGGTGCATTGTGGGATGGGTCAGAGCAAACCCCCCCCCCCCCCCCAAAAAGCACATGGAACATGCTAATACACTCGGTGCAGCAATGAAATGTGCTAGTTTCAGCTCATCTCAGCTCTTGTTTGAAACATAGAATACTAACTAAAAATATATATATAATAAATTAAGATATTAATCTTTTATCCAGCATTGCATTTACATCAATATAATCAGCACATCTTATGCCATGTGCATTTAGATTTAGAAAGATCTAGGCACTCAGACTAGTGTTAGAGCCACAACCAGAGTATTCTATGCATTGTCAATGGCAGTGAGTAATCTCCATACAGAAAAAGTAAAATATTGCTAAAACGACACCATCTAGGCCCAAACCGCTTGGAACACATATAGAAAACAGGTTTAACAAAAAGATTATATTAAATTGATACGGTTAGGGTTTGGGATTTCTATTAATTTTGAATAAAACTGATGTTTTTCAATGCGCGTATAGGCAAACTCAATGGCCATACGCCTTTGCTTTGCTCCCAAGGCCGTTTTCGGCGCATGCGCAGTCGGAACCGTGATGTAGTCTCTACAATTGTAACCATATTCTAACTCCTTAAATGGACCACTTAAAGTTGGTCCCAATGTCCGTCGATTTAGAGAGGTTTTACTGTGGTATGAACTCGCCATTCGGAATGGTGATTTCGGACTAAATCCAAATAAAAATAGTCTTAAATTCCTATCAAAAACCACCTTGAAAAACCTTGAAAAACCTTGAAAAAGCCTTGAATTCCATATCTTCACATGTGTTCGGACCATGTTTATATGAGTATGATTACTGTGGGGTTGGGGGGAAGAAGAAAAAAAGCTAGTGTTGTCTTCTCTCTGTTTCGTGAAGGTGGGGTCATCTGATCGACCCCTGCTCAGTGGACACATTTGCAGTTTGGGCTATTTTCCGTTCCAACCAGTTGGCCACAACTGGTTCATCAAAGCCTGTGGTATATGCTGTCCTATCTGTGGGAAAGTGCATATACAAGACCCCTTGCTGCTTATCGGAAAGAGTAGCCTATGTGTGGTGGCTGTGGGTTTCCTCTAAAGAAATATGTCAGAATGACCAAATGTTTGACGTCCAATAGCCGATGATAAAAGTCAATGTGCTCTAGAGGCGTCATTAAATAAAACAAACTTTTTTCCCTCTGTTTCAGCCACAGTTCCTGACCCTGCAACGTCTGTTGAGTTTTGTGGACGAGGGTCAGTTGACCCCTGACCTCGGAGGAAACATGCCTTACAATCACGAGACGTGGCTAAAGAACAGATTGGTAGGTATCTATAGATGGCGTCTACAAGTACTAAGCCGTCTAAATCTACATATAATATTACTGGATGCCCGGCCACATGAACACCAGATAATACTACAAAACTCTTCCCCTTCATCTCACTCCCTGATGCATCCCTTAAACAACCCTTCTATAAACTCCTAAGGAATAAAAGGAAGACAAGTCACACAGATGAACAGTGGGGAGTTGTGCTTTAATGCCATCAACTCCTGCCCACCTACTAGTGACCTATCACCCTCACCCCGTACCTTCTGTCCATACAGAATCTCATTACTAATTTAGCCTGTATAAGAATCAGTGCCTAGAGCCCATTGAACCGGAGTCCCTTGGGTGTTGCACTCAACTCAATTTAGATATGTGAATTCGCCTAGCATCAGACAGTGTCTGGGGGTCCTGCTCTAGAGTAGGTCTGTCTCACTCAAGAGCCAGGAGTAGAGTGATCACTCTCCAGTGTGCCTGAAGCAGTCTCTTGAATAATTAATTAATCTCAAGTGAGGCTAGTGTGGTCAGAGGGCCAAGGTAGTGTAGGTGACTGGGCATTCCCACAGCCAGCCAATCAGGCACCCCCACAGCCCGGGGTGGGTGACACCCCCCAGTAGTGGTGTCTGTCACTCAACCCAGCTGCAGGTGGTGTTCTGTGTGTATATGCAGATTAGGCTGGTGTGCCTGCCCACTGTAGGGACAGGTAGATGCAAACAGTTACAATAGATCTCTGTTAAAATGGTCTTTTCTCCAATTGCACTCTTTATGGATGCATAGAGAAGCATTTCAACAATCATGCACTGTCTCTTATATAGGAACATCTCTTCATTAATCTTGGGTATCATATATGAACATATATTGTCACAATTTTTTTTTTTTTTTGTTGGTAAAGTATTTATTCATCTGAATATGACATTTGTCAGCGCCGAAGCACTGGTCTTCCGGCCATCTTACTATCGGAATTGACATTCTAAACAATCTAAGTTTGGTCAGTGCTGTATTAGTCACAGCACAGATCCTGAAGAATTAAGGGAGTGGCTCCTGCTGTATAATGTACAGCACCAGTCACTGCGGTTCATTCAAAAATGGGGAGCAGCACCGGGTAGAAGATGTATACCCAGGGCAGCTCAAACAATCGTTGTGGGTTACATGTTTTCTCTTATAAACCAAGCAAAGTTTACAGTTAACAAGACATTTTGTCTGTCTTATATAATGTTCAATGTGTTTAAACAGATTGATAGTTGTGTAGGATGTTCGGTGTGTTGATGGTTTGTTCATGATGGTTAAGGGTGGTGGCAGGGGTGGGTGGTAGGGGGGGAAAACCCACAGGAGAGCAAGCGAGGATGCGGGGGGGGCAGGAGCTCAGGGCTTTGCTAGTAATTACTGCCGTGGTCGTTCAAGGGCCTGAATAACCAGGTGGGCTCTATATGCATTTTTGAAGGCAAGTATTGTTTCTGTTTCTCTGACTCTGATAGGGAGGTCATTCCACATGACACTACCTTTGTAGATAGGTGCTCCGATATATTTATTTATTGAAGGGTGTGGTACATTGAGCAGAGTGGAGGCTCCTCTTCTTGTTATTCTATTTAATTAATTAATTAATGGGAGTGGAATATTACTTCACCGACAAAATCATTAAAAAAAATTGCTTAAATTTATGTACTGTGTTCGAAACTTGCTATGGGCTAAATATTTCCCATTTTCATCACCCCAACCACAAAAATCATTAAAAATTCTTTAAAAAAAAATTTGCTTAAATTTATTTAACAAGCTATATGAGGTGGTACAATCCTGCTAAAATGCCCAAAATTACCTGGAAAGAAATGCCTGTTTCTCCCGCCAGGCGCTCGAACGGTTCTTGCGGGAGGCGCGTTCGGTGGGGCGCCACATGGACGCCGCCATGGCGCAGTTGACTGCCAGACTCCGACATGAGGAGACGTCGTCACCGCAGGACCTGCTGCGTCAACACCGGCTTCTCCAAGAGACTGTCCTCCAGAGCCCCGAGCACGTCGTCAGGACCGGTGAGTCACGTGGTGTCGGACGCAGCTTGGCTTCGGTGAGGCTGAGTGCGTGTGTTGTTAATCTGAGTTGTTCGGGTCTCATCTGCTGACGTGTTTGTAGTTAGCTTTGATTTGTTATGTTAGATTTGAGTTGTTCGGAGTCTGATCTGAAGTGTTCAGAGTTAGATTTCAGTTGTTCGGAATCTGATCTGCTGACGTGTTCGCAGTTAGATTTCAGTTTTTCTGTAAGATTTGAGTTATTCGGAGTCTGCTCTGAGGCATTTAGAATTAAATTTGAGTTGTTCTGTAAGATTTGAGTCTTTCGCAGTTTGATTTGATGTGTTTGCAGTTAGATTTGATTTGTCATGTAAGATTTGAGTTGTTCGGAGTCTGATCGGAGGTGTTTGCAATTCGATTTGAGTTGTTCGGTAAGATTTGATTTGTTTGGAATCTGATCTGCTGACGTGTTCGTAATTAGATTTGAGTTGTTCTATAAGATCTGAGTTGTTTGCAGTCTGATCTGATCTGAGGTGTTTGCAATTCGATTTGAGTTGTTCGGTAAGATTTGATTTGTTTGGAATCTGATCTGCTGACGTGTTCGCAGTTAGATTTCAGTTGTTCTATAAGATTTTAATTGTTTGGAGTCTGATCTGATCTGAGGTGTT
The DNA here is from genome assembly GCA_030323885.1 of Branchipolynoe longqiensis. Classification (NCBI taxonomy): domain Eukaryota; kingdom Metazoa; phylum Annelida; class Polychaeta; order Phyllodocida; family Polynoidae; genus Branchipolynoe; species Branchipolynoe longqiensis. The sequence continues at coordinate 34,028,978 of CM059203.1, read as the reverse complement.
TGCAGTTAGATTTGAGTAGTTCTGTAAGATTTGATTTGTTCGGAGTCTGATCTGCTGACGTGTTCGCAGTTAGATTTAGTTGTTCTATAAGATTTGAGTTGTTTGGGGTCTGATCTGAGGTGTTCGCAGTTAGATTTGAGTTGTGCTGTAAGATTTGATTTGCAAAGTCTGATCTGCTGACGTGTTCGCAGTTAGATTTGAGTTGTTCTATAAGATTTGAGTTGTTTGGAGTCTGATCTGACGTGTTTGCAGTTAGATTTGAGTCGTCACCCAAGGACCTGCTGCGTCAGGAGACTGTCCTCCAGAGCCCCGAGCACGTCGTCAGGACTGGTGAGTCACGTGGTGTGGGACGCAGCTTGGGTTTGGTGAGGCTGATCTGAGCGTGTGTGTTGTTAATGTGAGTTGTTAGGGGGTCTCATCTGCTAAGGTGTTTGCAATTAGATTTGACCCACAGGTTTGAACCCTGGTCGAGTCAAACCAATGACTTAGAAATTGATACTTGTCGTTTCCTAGCCAGGCGCTCGGCATTATTAGTTGAAGGGTGGACCCATTTGCAGTTTGTGCTATTTTCCGTTCCAACCAGTGGTCCACAACTGGTTCATCAAAGGCAGTGTATGTGCTGTCCTGTCTGGGAAAGTGCATATAAAAGACCCCTTGCTGCTTATCGGAAAGAGTAGCCTATGTGGCGGCAGCGGGTTTCCTCCAAAGAAATATGTCAGAATGACCATGTGTTTGACATCCAATAGCCGATGCTAAAAATCACTGCTCTAGAGGCATCTTTTATTAGGATAGGGCAAGGACTGGTTGGCTCATTACCAGGATAACGTGACTGAATGGGATATCAGGTCATAGGGGCTGGCGGTCTGGGTCTCCCAGTGGGGCAGCACTATAACGTTGCCATGAGTGCACACTGTCACAACAGGGTTTCCACAATCTTGAAAATGCCTTGAATTTGAAAATACTCTGAAAATGCCTTGGAAATTGACCAAATGTGCCGAAAAACCCTTGAATTTTGAGATTGATCAAAGTCCGATTCGAAAGGAGCTGGGATTTCATTTGTTTTCATTACCAGCTGCATCAACGAAACATTGACCAATGACAGAATCGCGATATGTCAATTCTGGGCATTAGCAAAATGTACTCTGGTTCGCTACTATACTTCTTTTGCTTGATAAAAATAGCATACAGGTGAAGTATGACCATAAAGAGTTGCCATGTATATAATCATTATAATGTCATATTTTTTCTGCCTTTAAAAATGAATTTCTTATCTGAAAAAGTCCTAAAAAGGCCTAGAATTTGGTTGCTGAATAGCTGTATGAACCCTACACAATACCGATCCTGATATGACCTTAGATGTTGCCAGAACGTTAATCCCCAACAACCAACCAACCAACCAACCAACCAATTCAACAATAGCAAACTGTTCTGGCTTTGAATGTACAATGTATATGATTTACATCATCACCATCTGCGTTCAGGCCGGCGTCTGTACGATGACCTGGCTGCTGACCAGGACGCTGGTTTCCGACCGGCCCCGGGCACTCTGACCCTCGATACAGTCGTGGCGATGAACCAGGTGAAGCGGGCAGTCGAGACGCTCGAGAACCGCCTCGACAAGCTGCAGGACTTCTGGCAGGAGCGCGACCGAGAACTCAGACAGAGTGTGCAGTTTTCTGATCTGGATGCAGCAATGAAGACGGTAAGAGGTCCATCATAATTGTGGAGTTTGTACGGGGCCTGGAAAGTCTTGAAAAGTCTTGATCTTCATTTACGGCATTTCAAGGCATTGAAAAGCTTTGAATTTAAGTGCCATTTTAAGGCGTTGAAAAGCCTTGATTTTTTAGCATATTTGGGTCTTGAACGTTGAATTTAATCTAGTTTGGGTAATTAGGCTTGAAAAGCGTTGAATTTCATTAAACTCTCTGCACTTATCTAATTTAGTCCGAAATCACTATTCGCCATTGTTGTTTTTTCCTGGAATCAAAATGAAAATAGTCTTGAATTCCTATCAAAAACAGCCTTGAAAAGCCTTGAAAAAGCCTTGAATTCCATATCTTCACATGTGTACGGACCCTGCAATTGGGTCATTCTCAGAAGTTGTGTAGCACATTTGTGGGTTCCATGTTACATTGTTAAAAAACTACAATGCATAACACACAAACTACCACACTGCCACGATGTGCTTTGTTGGTAATGCTGTATTCTCACGGGTTAACGACCATGTGTCGGTTAAAACCCAACCCCACTTCGTCAAATATTTCATAAACGCCCACCCCTTAAACGCCCATGTGTGGGTAAATGCCTACCTCCCCACTTCAGTGATTTGCCAATTTAAACGCCCAGGGCGTTAACCTGCGAGAATATGGTATGTAATTAAACTCCCAACTCCAATTTCTTTCTTAGATGAAACTGTAATGCATACCCCACAAACCCTTATGCTGCCACAATGTGTTTCATTGGTAATTTATATTTAAACCCACGACTGCTAATTTTCTAGAAGAGATACCTGAATAAAATTGGCAATGCATAACACAATCTTTTTTGTTGGTAATTTGTACTTAAACCCACACCTCCAAATTTTGTAGACGTGACTAGATAAAAACTTACCCCTAAATCACGGAATCCCCTCCCTCGTCCAATTTCCAATTGGTATCCTTGCAAATACATCAACGCTTGTCTTTTCGATAATAATGTATTTGCTCGATTGATATTTGTGTTGCGTATTGCAGGTTGTCGACTGGATTGTGGGTCCTGCTGAGAAGTTGCTGCGTTCGCAGGCTGATATCGGGGAGAATTATCGGACAGCTGATGAACTCCGCAAGCAACACGAACAACTTGAACTCAAGTGCACCGTATGTAGAAACTTGGTTAAGACATAGAAAGTAGGTCAAACCAGAAACTTGGTCATAATATGGAATTTAGGTCAAAGAAATTACCACAGCTGATGAACTCCGCAAGGAACATAAGCAGCTTGAACTCAAGTGCACCGTATGTTGAAACTTGGTTAATACATAGAAAATAGGTCAAACCAGAAACTAGGTCATAATGTAGAAACTAGATCAGAGAAGAAATTACCACAGCTGATGAACTCCGCAAGGAACATAAGCAGCTTGAACTCAAGTGCACCGTATGTTGAAACTTGGTTAACACATAGAATTTAGGGCAGACCAAATATGAATAAATAAACATGCTTGAATAATAAAAAGAAACGCACAGGTATACACCAAAACACACACAAACACACACCAACACACACACACACAGACGAAGAACCCAGCTACACGCAATCTGTGATAATATTAGCACAATCGGTGATGCAATGTGTAATGAAGGAATTACATATATTACACAATGCACTTGTGTGAGAAATCTATGATGTTCAGAAATTCATACAAAAATACAGAAATTCATGGGATTCTGTACAAAAGTACAGAAATTCGTGGGATTCTGTACAAATGTACAGAAATTCGTGGGATTCTGTACAAAAGTATAGAAATTCGCGGGATTTTGTACAAAAGTACAGAAATTTGCGGGATTTTGTATAAAAAAAGAAGTACAGAAATTTGTGGGATTTTGTACAGGATTTTGGCGGGTCGATCGATCCATGACTGATGATGTGACTGAATTTCTGTGAATCTCACTGGGGTTTTGTGAGAGTTGGCAACACCGTTAATAGTGTTCTCTGTGGTGGAGTGGTTAGAGTGTCTGACTTTTTTCTAGGTCGGACTCCTAATCTGAAGATTAGTGGTTCGATTCCCTGTGCCCCCCACCTCTGCCAATTTCGATTTCCACCGCTGTGTATAACTGATAGCGTCACCAAAGGCCAGTTGCTCCCATACCATGTCTATGTGGTGTGGGAGGTTAAAAATCACTTGGGTCGGTAAAAGTGTAGGCTCAGGCTTTCTATCGACAAACTGTCTAATGGTGAAAACAAGTCTATTCAGACTTATCCATGATAGGCAGTATAAATCTTCAAGAAAAAGAAAAAAAAAGAAAAAAATAGTGTTAGAGGAATTTTGTGAGATTTGGCAACACTGTAATGACCATGACCTTGACCTCTGCTTCGCAGGACACCTACGGCACCTACGCCGAGCTGCGGCACCACGTCGACAAGCTGCTGAAGGAGGGTCACGAGAAGGCTGACGACGTGGCTGCACAGCGCGACTACATGGACACTGTGTGCCGCTCTTACGCTGCCAGGCTGGAGCGCAGGCGCAACCTCGTCATCACCTCAGTTCGATTCCACCGGCTCGCAGAGGAGGTTGTTTTCCTATTTTTCCCCTCATTAAATTTCTTTCAAATCTACCAATTAATTTTTTTTTTTTAAATAAAAAATTGATTTCCTTTTTTTTGTTTAAAAAAAAAGAAGAAAATGATTCATTTTTTTAGTTTGTTTCTTTGAAAAAAAAAGTTCCTTATTTATTTATTTTAAATTTATTGTTTTCTTTTGTTTCTTTGGTAAATGGGTCGTTCTTAAAAACTGTGTATCACTTTTGTGACATGGAAACCAAAAGTGAAAACATCCCAAATAATAGCAGAAAACACTCCACATAATGGTGACCAGACGGGATGACTGAATGAGTTTGTCCCTCTGCCGCTTTGTTAGATCTTGGGATTCGAACGACGTAAAGCAACCACCAATCAATCAATCAATCGGATTCGGACGAACCCTGGTCGAGTCAAACCAATGACTAAAATATTGATACTTGTTGCTTCCTAACCAGACGCTCGGCATTATTAGGATATGGTTAGGACTGGTTGGCTCAGTGTCAGGATAATGTGACTGAGTGATATCAGGTCATGATGCTGGTGGCCTGGTCTCCCAGTGGGCAGCACTATAAAGTCGCCATGAATGCGCACTGTCACAAGTCGGTACGCGACCTAATATGACCTTAGATATTGCCAGAACGTAAAACTCCCAACAACCAATAAAAAAAAAACCCAAAATAGTTCTTTTTAAAAATTTAAAAATTTTAGTAGTTTTTTTTGTTGCTTGGTAAATGGGTCAGTCTTAGAAACTGTGTACCACTTTTGTGACATGGAAGCCAAAAGTGAAAAGATCCCAAATAAAAGCAGAAAACACTCCAAAATAATAGCAGAATCTATGTTCACTACGGAACTGTATTTCAATAACTTCATATGGTACTACTAGTGTCATGCAGAAGGTGTCCCTGTATCAACAGACCAGACAGGATTGTCGGATGAGTTGAGCGCCAACTTCACGTTTGCCAGGTCGTGATAACCCCAGCCGAGTCAAACCAATGACTTCAAATTTTATACTTGTGGCTACCTAGCCTGGCGCTTGGCCTTACTGGGATTGGGTAAGGCACAGTGGACTGCGTAAGACCAACTGTCTGTGATTGAAATCCCCGTCCCGCTTAATCAAGAAATATTAAAATTGACAAAATGCTTCTGTTTTCCCTGTACAGCTTTCACGTCGCCTTGACGCGCTCCTGGAGCTGCTGTGTATGGACATTGTGGCGGGTGATGTCGACACCGTGGAGACTGCGCTCAGAGTTCTCCAGGAGAAGGTTGACACTATCAGTGAGTTCATGCACATCCTTTGCGTACATTTTGAGATCCGCCAATCAGATTATTTTATATTGAAATAGTTTATTTGTGTGTTATGAGGGTGTTAAACATATATTGGTAAATCAATTTATTTATATTTCAACACCAGGTCATTGGTCATTCAACTGTTGTTCATTGATGGTTCGCAACAAATTTTAGAAGAGAGTAGTCTATGCTGTGTATAGTAAACACTTGGATTGAAACTGGGAGTGAGACATAGCTCAGGCGGTAGCGTGTCCACATGTGAAGGTGTCGGGCATCCTATCAATTCTGCTCAGTGGACCCATTTGCAGTTTGGGCTCTTTTCCGTTCCAATCAGTGGTCCACAACTGGTTCATCAAAGGCTGTGGTATGTGCTGTCCTGTCTGTGGGAAAGTGCATGTAAAAGAGCCCTTACTGCTTATCGGAAAGAGAAGCCTATGTGGCGGCAGCAGGTTTCCTCCAAGGAAATATGTCAGAATGACCATATGTTTGACGTCTAATAGCTGATCATACAAAAATCAATGTGCTCTAGAGGCATCGTTAAATAAAACAGGCTTTATTTTGGATTGAAACTGTATAGAATCACGGTTTATTAGAATTAGGCAGCATACTGGTTAACAATTTAACACTGCAGCTGACCCACCTGGTCACAGTCCCAAAGAGTACGGATGTGTTCTGGCACATCTAGGCACTAACTAGAGACAGGGCACAAGTGAAAGGAAAGCGACAAACAAAACAAACAAACAAATTCTGGGAACACGTCCTCATCCACAAGCCTATTACCATCTCACTAGATGTACATACTAGGCTATGATATTAGTCATATGATAGGAAGTTATACCCCTAAAAAAAAAAAACACCCCAAAACTAACATTGACACTAACTACTTAAATAAATGCTGGTGGATGTCCCGGATACCAACCTGGAACCGGAACCCGGGCATATACCATAACATTCCTCACAGCTGTCCAGCATTGAAAACAAGCACCCTCGCAGGAGCTTACACGCTATGGGAAGAATAAATACCGTAACAATAAAAAAAAATTAAATAAATATTTCTAAGCACAGCTATTATTAGTGTCTAATGAATGTTCAAAAACAGACGGAGATCATATGAGGATGAATAACCAGCAAGTTTGACGGTAATTTTTCACGTACATTGGGAGAGGACCCCATTCCATCACCTCTGCCAATTTGGATATCCACTGCTGTGTATAACTTACAGCATCATCAGAGGCCAGTTGCTCTCGTACCATATCTATGTGGTGTGGGAGGTTAAAAATCCATTGGGTCGGTAAAAGTGTAGGCTCTGGCTTTCCATTGACCAACTGTCTAATGGTGAAAAGAAGTCTATTCAGACTTATTCATGATAGGCAGTATAAGGAGGCAAGGGTTTGACGGCAGAGGGGTAGAGCGGGGAGGGCGGGGTGTGGAGCCGCTGCCAGGTGCTCTTTACATAGTCACCGGATGCAGTGGCTGAATCGGCAAGAGCGCAAGCTTCCCATTTGGAAGTTCAGAAGGTCAAATAACAGCCGACTCAAACCAATTTCAGTACCACCCCGTTAAACCAAGCTCGGTTAAACCAAACGATCGGTTAATCCAAACTTTTTTCAGCAGCCCGGCAAAATACTACCATTTATCATATAAAAAAGTTGGTTAAACCAAAGTCGGTTAATCCAAATTATCGGTTAATCCAAACAAAATTGTCGAGCCCCAGGCCAGTTCAATATGGTTAAACCAAACTTTCATGTGGTTATAAGGTCATCTGAGACTTTTTTTATATGATAAATGGTAGTATTTTGCCGGGCCGCCGAAAAAGTTTGGATTAACCGATTGTTTGGTTTAACGGGGTTATACTGTATATACATAAAAAACAATAATCAAAGTGTCCACATACATTGTATATTACATTCATAATGCACCCACGTTTTTGACAAAGCCAAGTCAAAGTCGAAGCCAAAGCTCGGTTAAACCAATGATCGCTTAATTCAAACAAATATATAGGGTCCCTTCAAGTTTGGTTTAACGGGGTTATACTGTACTTACAAAATTGATATTTGCCACTACCTAGCCTGGTGCTCAGCACTACTAAGACAGGGCAAGGACTGGTTAGCTCAGTATCAGGATAATGTGAGTGAGTGGGATATTGGGTCCTGGTCCTGGTGGCGGCTTAGTCTCCCAGTGGGGTAACACTATAAAGTTCCCATGAGTTCGCATTGTCACAACTTAGTACCTGTTCTGATATGACCATAGATGTTGCTAAGAGTAAGACTTAAAACCCCAACAAACAAACTTGATATAGTCTGACTATGGCCTTTCAAACCCCAATGTACCAAACTCATTCCCATTCACAACTCTTTCCCAGCCATTGCAGCCGAACAGGCGGTCAGCGAAGGCCAGTCGCTGCTTGACCAGCTCTCACTTCCGGTGAAGAACGCCTTCGGGAAGGACGTGACGCCGGACCACGCGGCGCGCACTGCGCATGTGCAGACGCTGCTGCACGAGCTGCAGGAGCGGAAGCTGCGTGCAGACGAGTTGGCGGGCGTGCGCAAACTGAAGCTGCAGCAGATCCTGCAGCTGAGGACCTGCGAGCGCGACGCAGACCAGGTGAGTGAGTGGTGATGATGATGGTGATGATGATGGTGATGATGATCATAAAGATTACGGTGATGGAGCTGATAATGATCATGGTGGTGATGATGATTATGAAGATGATTATGATGCTGCAGTGGATAATGATCATTGTGGTGATGATGATTATGAAGATGGAGCGGATAATGATCATGGTGGTGATGATCATAAAGATGCTGGAGCTGATAATGATGATTGCTTGATTGCTTAACAGCACATTGGCACCAAGGGTAATGTTCACAGTAGTTTGTTTATTGTTGTTTTACGTCCTAGCAACATCTAAGGTCATATCAGGACGGGTACCGACTGGTGTCAGTGCACACTCATGGTGACTTTATAGTGCTGCCCCACTGGGATACCTGGCCACCAGCACCATGACCTCATATCCCACTCAGTCACATTATCCTGACACTGAGCCAACCAGTCCTTGCCCTATCCTCATAATGTCGAGTGCCTGGCTACGAAGTGACAAGTATAAATTTTTAGGTCATTGGTTCGACTCAAAGTAAAATTAAAAATAAGAAAAGCTTGTTTGCCACTACACAGACAAAGAAACTTATTTAGTTTGGCCACATCATTCGTCAGAGTTCAATATACTATACATTGTTGGAAGGGAAGGTGAATGGCAGCAGAGGGAGAGGGAGATCAAGAACATCATGGTTTACAAATATTTCACAGTGGACAGGCTTGAATTATTCACAGTCTATCAGAACAGCACACCATCGGGACAAGTGGAGAACCATTGCATCCACCCCTTGACTAGAGGACGGAACTATTGATTGATTGGTTTGACTCGACCAGGGTTCGAACCCATGGTCTACCAACACGGGAGACGGACGCTCTAACTCATTGGGCCATCAGGTCTGGTTCATGTTCACAGCAAAAAGCTAGTGGTATTTATTCGGTCAGCTTGTCAATCACAGTCACATGACTACATTGAAATTTGCATGAAACTCCGAATTCGACGTCCAATAGTCTATGATAAAAATTCAATGTGCTCTAGAGGCGTTGTTAAATAATCAATGTGCTCTAGAGGCGTTGTTAAATAAAACAAATTTTTAAAACTCCGAAATGGTCAGATCCATGTCAAATATCTTAAGAAGAATTTCCTCTTTTTTTTTAACCCACAAAAAATGTTCCTTTTTCCTGACATTGCATAACCCAGCGTCCCTCGTGTCTCGTAGGCGATCACGTGGATCGTGGAGCTGTGTGACGTCATGATGGCCTCCCAGATGGAGCTTGGCCGGTCTCCAACCGAGGCCGAGCAGATGCAAGTCGAACACCAGAAGTTCGAAACCACCGCAAAGGTAGACATTTGTTGTTGTTTAATCAATGTAATTTCATTCATTCAATAGTGTTTTGTCAGTACCAGAACGAGGAATGATATTTTTTCCGTTTTTAAGCGGTTTTCCGGGGTTTTTTCCACAGCCTGGGGGGCTTTAAAAAAAATATAGGTGTGTAATGGCCCATGGCCCTCCGACTCTCACCCTGCCACGCACACACGGAAGAACGCCAAGATCCAATATAAGTACGCTTCAACTTGGTTTATTGAACCAATCTGCTCTCCGCGGCGTCCACAGTCATCTGCCCCGCCCCCTCACTCGCTAGGTCCCACATCGACTATAGGTGGGTTGGGGGGGGGGGGGGTGAGCTAGCCACACGCAGTAGAGGGCAGCCCAGTCGGGGTCTGCCCGGTGGCTAGCCTTCCGCCACCTAGTGCAGTTCAGTGTAACTGCGTAGGTGTGCGGCGTAGTCTCCGCCGCTACAGCGTGGTAGTAGGGCTCATGTACAGACTACTATAGGTGTAAAGGGAAATTTGCTGTCGGGATAATAATCTCGGCTTGATTTCTGTTTTTTTTTGTGCCTGAATCCAATATCACCCTTGAGAACCGACAATGTAATTTTATTCATTGAGTAATGCCTTTTGGCAATGACAGGGCACTGGTCTTTCGGCTGTAAAATGAAGCGGCTTATTACATTGAAAGGGCGTTCAGTTACAACCGATGGTAAATTATCTCATTATCCGGATAATATGGCGATAGCTATCCTGATTGGACTTGGCAGTGTTAGCACTTCAAATCCTGATAAGTTTATTGGAGCTCATTCTTGCTGAAACCAATGACTTAAATATTTATACTTGACACTACGTAGCCTGGTGCTTGGCATTATTAGGATAACGCAATGAGCATTTAAATGAGGAAGACTAATTATCTACAGTTAAAATTCCCACACCCCACTTAATCAACGAATGAAACAAAACAAAACTATGCATGCATCACCACTTTTGTATTGTGTAATTTTTAAAAAGCAGATAAAATAATTAGTATTTAGCATAACTTTTCTTTGAAGCTATTGACCATAATATGATTTTCATATTTTTTAATATTAATTTCCATTTATTATTCAAATTTACGATTAGATGGATTAAGTTTCCATTAAGCCATTTTCAATTTTAGTGCCTATTTAGCATTGATGCCTATTTAGCTATGATCCAGTCTGGTTTTGAGATGACCTCCATGTTGACCGTCGATTTGAATCTGACCTTTCGGATCCTGTGGGCCACAACTGGTTCATCAAAGGCTGTGGTATGTGCTGTCCTGTCTGTGGAGTAATGCATATAAAAGACCCCGTGCTGCTTATCGGAAAGAGTAGCCTATGTGGCGGCAGCAGGTTTCCTCCAAAGAAATATGCCAGAATGACCATACGTTTGATGTCCAATAGCCGATGATAAAAATCTATGTGCTCTAGAGGCGTCGTTGAATAAAACAAGCTTCACTTTACTTACCTTTCAGGGTACCTATGAGTATGGAAAACAGCTTCTTCAGGCAGCGCTTGTCCTGCGAAGGTCACTGCGATATGACCTTGAACCGAACACACACCAAGGTCAACAGTTGGCTGCCGCATGGAAGAAGTTCTCGCAGGGAATCAATGAGAGAGCCATTCGTCTGAACAATGTGTTCATCTTTAATAAGAATGCAGACGCTGTAAGTTCTTCTGATGAGAACCCATTCCATAACTAAGGAATACTTAGTGACCAGACATGATAGCCAAATCAGTAAAAGCGCTGACTTCCCATGCAGAAGGTCGGGGGTTTAAAAACGTGGTGGAGTCAAATCAATGACTTACAAAATTGATACGCGTCACTACCTAGCCTGGCGCTTGGCATTACAAAGATATGGCAAGGACTGGTTTGCTCGGTATCAGGATAATGTGACTGAGTAGGATATTGGGTCATGGTGCTGGTGGCCCGGTCTCCTAATGGGACAGAACTATAAAGTCGCCATGAGTGCTAGCTGCCACAAATCGGTGTCTGTCTTGATATGACCTTATGTGTTGCTAGGATGTAAAACCCTAACAAACAGGAATACTTAGTACTGCTAGTGTCAATCACTGTCACACTGCTGATCTAGTGGCGTGCACTCACCTCCCCAGGTGGAATGCCACACACACAGACACACACACACACATACACACAGGTAGGCTTTTGTAGGGTGATTGCATCAGGGAGCCTAGATATACTAATGGTTAGGACGCTTGCCTCGGAATGGCTGAATTGACCCACTCTAAGCATAATGTTCCATTTGTTCTCACACCTTCCATGACATTGGTGGCATTACTATGATGTACACACCAGACGGGATGGCCGAATGAGTTGAGTGCAACTGGAAGATCGGTGTCTCAGCACAGAAAAAAATGGGTGTTCATAACAATAAACCCCAAAGATTAGAATTAATTTTTCTTTTAATTAGCTTATAAATAATATTTAAAAAGAAAAAGTATTTCTTGATCCGTATTATGTCTACAAAGATGAAAATATAATCCATGTTGCATGTTTCTATCTAATCTTTAATACAAAGATGCACAGAGGGGTGTAAGGTAAGAGAGGTATTTAATTAATATCCACCAATTCATGTTTAATTGTCAGTTCTTCTCTCGTGTTATTTACTTTGGTTCTTGTAGTGTATACATATCCAAACATTGCTCACTCTTGTGTGGGGTCATCTTACTGTAGTGGTCTGCACTGACCTCTCAGGCAAGTAACCACATAGACAGGTAGGCGTGGGGAGTGTGTTGATATCAGGGAGCCTAGGTGGTGTAATGGTTAGCACACTGGCCCAGAATGCAAAGAGATGTGGGTTCGAGTCCAGCTCTAGGCGCAATATTTCCCATTTTCATCACCCCCACGACACTGGTGCCGTGACCAGGATCCTGTACAAGCTTTGCGCTGTATGGTTGTTGAACCTACCCTGTGTATGTATGTGTAAGTGCATTGCCTGTATGTATGTAATTGTAAGCATTACAAGACTTACAATTCCAGGGGGACGAGTGTAGTGGTCTGCACTGACCTCTCAGGCAAGTAACCACATAGACAGGTAGGCGTGGGGAGTGTGTTGATATCAGGGAGCCTAGGTGGTGTAATGGTTAGCACACTGGCCCGGAATGCAAAGAGATGTGGGTTCGAGTCCCGCTCTAGGCGCAGTATTTCCCATTTTCATCACCCCCACGACTCTTACCAACACAAATAGTGGAGGCGAAGGAAGCGCAAGACTGCCGTGTCAACTTTTTATCGGCTATATTTTGTTTGAAACACAGTATTCAATGTCAGGTGCTTCTGTGAGTTTGTCGTTTTACATAGTTACAATGAAATGAACAACCGAAGCGGTGATCAAACAAAGTATGATCTGTAAGGTTCAATCTCAAAGGAGACGGAACAACCAGTGGCCGACTCCCTCCCGAGTCGTAAGCGAGCCACCTAGTGGCTAGGGAGGGAACTATAGAGGGAGTGCACATGATGTCAACACTCAGCAGTCAGCCATCTTGGATTACATTTGACACCACCTATGGCGCCCCATGTCGTATACCAAGAACACTATGGCCACCACTGGGCCTACCCGGTCAGCGGTTGCCGAAGTACGGTGGTGCCACCTAGCGGGTATTGCCCGAACCTTTCTAATTCTTTGACAGTGCATCCAATGTTTCAAAATATGGCATTTTAGATAGACCCCTTGAAGCCATACTGCTAGTGCTCAATGTAGCGACTTTACAGCACTTTAACAACAACTTCTGACGCCAAACTGCTATAAGCAGTGACAAATCAATAATAAATTTATTGAAATATTTAAAATGCAGATTTAGTAAAAATATGTTTTGTTTCAAATTCAGCTGTTTTAATTTGAATTTAAAAACGTTTAAGAACAAATTAGATAAAAAAAAATATAAAGGAATAAGTGAAACCGAATTATTTACACTAATTACGCCAATTTTCTCGAACACTAATTTAACCTTTAAAATCAACAAACAATTTTAAAAAATCACTTTTGTTTCTTGTTTAATTTATATGTATATAAATATATAAAAATATATATAACTTTTCACAGCAAGTGATCCATACAACTTCTGAGGAATGAGTACCAAGAACTGCCGGTGGCGGCGCCACCGCAGGTAAATGGGTGCCGCAGTGAATAGGTCTGGGTCTGTCAGTGGACAATAATGGATCACAACAATAATAGGAAATAATAGGAAATACCTCATACCGATGATTTTATACACGTATATACATATACTAACTATAAATATATAAAACATATATATAAATATATAAAAAATATATATAAATATATATATATATAAACAAAACAAACTAAATTATGTATATCTACATATATATATGTATATATATATATATATATTAGTAAATGATCATTTTTATTCAGCGAATAAAGGTAATTTTTTTAGCGCCGAGGCAGAGGTCTTCCCTCTCCATATCATGTTACATTCATTCATTCACTTTTATAATAGAGTCTAAAATCCACAAGAGTTTGATACAAAATTGAATAAATAACAATAAAAAAAAACATATGTTTTTTTTCAGCTCCTGGAGAACGTGGAGGAGATGATCTTGGTGATCAGTCGCTGCGTGAACCTGGAGATCACCGTGGAGGACCTGGTGGTCGGCTACGAGTCGTCACGTGACCACATGAAGCGGCAGTACAACGAGGTGGTGAAGCTGGGCGAGGAGCTGCTGAGAAGGCTCGCCATGCCGGTACTAACACTAGACGGGTAGGTGGGGCAGTACCGTCGTTTTCCTGTGTAAATCTGCAATCCATTAAAAAAATTAAAAAATTAAAAAATTAAAAGAATTTAAAAAAAAGGAAAAGAAAAAAGGAAAAGATTTATACTTTTGTTGTTGGTATCAGGTCATGGTGCTGGAGGCCTAGTCTCCCAGTGAGGCAGCACTATAAAATCACCATGAGTGCACACTGTCACAAGTCGGTACCCGTCCTGATATGACCTTAGGTGTTGTCAGGACGTAAAAGTCCAACAACCAACCAACCAACCCTAGCCGTGCAGAAACGCAGACATAAGTTTGGGAAATACACATTTTAATTTCACTGGTGGTATAGCCCTCAGTTTGCCTGGTAATTCACAGAACGTTGCCACCAGACGGGATGGCGAAATGAGTTGAGCATCCGTCTCCCATCTTGATAGATCGTGGAATTCTCTGGTCGAGTCAAACAAATGACTTTAAAATTTATACTTGCGCTTCCTAGCCAGGCGCTCGGCATTATTAGGATAGGGCAAGGAGTGGTTGGCTCAGTGTCAGGATAATGGTGCTAGTGGCTTGATTTCCCAGTGGGACAGCACTATAAAGTCACCATGCGTGCACACTGTCACAAGTCAGTATCCGTCCTGATATGACCATATATGTTGCCAGGACGTAAAACCCCAACAACCAACCAACTATTAAGGGTTTAAATGAAGATAATGAGATTGTTTGTCTCAATGAGCCATGTGTGGTTGGTCTATTATTCCCCGTCCTGATATGACCTTAGATGTTGCTAGGACGTAACACAAGAAACAAACAAACAAGCATGTATTATTCCAGGTATCTTTGCGTATTTATATTTGGAACTAAGAAATTTAGAGCGCAATTATTTTTGTTCAATGCCAAGGCAAGCTGTAAACATTTCCTTCTTTTAGGTTTAAAGTTGCATAGTCCGATGAAGTATCAAATTTTCAAAACCAAAGCACTCACTTTTTGTTGTTGTTGGTACATTAGTTGTTTAAGTTGTTAAGCAAGCAAGTTGTTGGTATGCAGGTATTGCAACACCTCAGGGAGTTTAACGCCCCTGCCCTGCAGAGTTGTAAACCACTGCCTTCTGGTACAGGTTCTTGACAGAATCGAAGGCTTAGGGAGCAAACCCTAAACAGAACACCATGTCACTGTGGCAGCATTAAGGGCGGTTGATGTATGGAACTCCCAACCAGCCACTGCAGGGACAAATAGTTTTGCGCCTGTCTTGACATGTTCTTGCCGGTGTGAAACCTCTATTTGCTCCCCGAGAGAGTGCCGCTGGTAACTTGCAAAAGCCAGCAGCACTTCCAACACTTTTGCAGGCAGCTTTCATGAAATGTTGGAGAGCGGCGGTCAAGTAATGAAAGCAGTCTTCGTCGCATCGCGACTGACAGCATGATGATGATGATGAGTTGTTTAAGCATGGGTAATTTCAGTCGCAGACGACTGGTCTTCCTCATTCCACTGCTCCTTGCCCTATCCTAATAATGCCGAGCGCCTGACTTCGATTGGATTCTATATATCCAACTTAGATACTGATAAACTTATTATGCATTTGTTGCCGCATCGAAGGGAATAAATACTGAGTCAATTTAATAGAACCGGTTACTGCAGAAGTGTCAAGCATTTTGGCGTGCTTGCCAAAATTAATTACGCATGCTTGTGCGTCAAATGTCTCCAAAGTTAGCCATTTAAAAGAAAAGTTACTGCAAGCTAAAGTAAGGTAGATTATAACAATCAATTCGCTATATTTATCTTAGAAACATGGCAGAATCTCAAAACCATCGGACGATGAAATTTAGAAGATGTTCTAAAAGAAAAAGGAGCGGCTGTACACGGTGGAAGTTAGGGTTGGCGCCAGTCCCAGCCCTATTCTTCACCATAGTCCACATACTTTAAATTTACTTTGTAGGTCTATACCCACATGCCTCCGGATGAGCAAACTTGGTCGGGTTATTGCCATGAATTTTTTTCTAATTTAGATTGCAATGAAATTGTCCGAGTAAATATTTGACGTGATATCTTGTATCATGGTGTATGTGTATTCACTCCCCCCACATTCCCCTTCCAGCATATAAGCCGTAGCTGTGACCTGGCATGCTCGGTCACAGCTTCACATCCTTATTGAGGGACCAGCGGAACTTAGAATACCCGTATCACAGAACCTCATTGCCTGTGTTAATTTTGTTTGCGCTCTCCTTCCAGAAATGAGAAATACTTCACTTTAGATGATGATGGCACTTCAGAGGTCATCAGAGGCAAGATGGCACTACTAAAGACGAAGATGACAAACCTAAAGCGCTACTGGGACGAACAGACGCAAGGCCTGCACCTTGGCCTGAAGGGTGAGCTGTTGGGTCCAGACGGACTCGTCATCCGTCTGGCGCCAACTGGAAGTGACGTCATCGACAACAACGCCGATCACCTGAGCAACAAGATCAAACACCGGAAGCACACGATCGGTGCTGACCGCGATGGGCTGACCCCTGATGACGAGGATGACGAGAACTATGAATCTCGCGAGAAGCGAATGGCCGAGATGGCCAATGAGGTAAAGGAAACGCTTGCCAGTCGCAAGTCGCTCTGGGACGACCTCATGGAGCAGACACCGACGAGACCGAACAAGAACAAGGTCAACCAGTGGACATCGGAGGTGGATGCCATACCACAGTCCATTGTGGGTCAGAGCCTCCTTCGCTCGCTGGAGATTCAAAGCCTGCAGCGGACTCCCAGCAGCGAAGGTCAAACCTCCTCGCAGAGGTCACCGGGCAGTCAGCACTCGCAGAGGTCATCTGAAGGTCAGACGTCGTTCAGGTCATCGGGGAGTCAGATCTCCGACGGTCAAACCTCGCAGCGGTCGTTGCTCGAGGCTCAGATCATGCAGAGGTCGCCTGAAGGTCAGAGCGTGGACGATTCACAGGATAGTTCGCATTCTCTGCACCAGGTGGCGCCACTGGGCGCGCAGCAGAGGCCCCGGATGGGCTTCAATGAGGGCGTCTGGGAAGACAAGTGGGCAGATGTGGAGTCCAAGCTACGAGATGTGAGTAGTCTACTTTAAATGTCTTTCAGTTTAAATTGTAACCATTGTAAAACATGGATAGATTTCACCAACTCCTAATTTTCCTAATTTTTGTGATGTTTATTTGAATTTAACAAAATAATTGGACACATTCGTTGACTAAGCACGGGAAGTTACTCATGTAGGATTTGAATATGCAGGGGTGAAAGATCTCCGCGATTCCGCGGATTTCCGGGATTTTTCAATCCCGCAGCACCCTCAGCGTAGATCTGTACTAATACGTGGTGCAGACGCCACAGCACTATCAGCATATACCATTAATAAATTCTCCAAACGCCACAGCACCATCAGCGTATGCTATGTTGTATTTGAATTGTCTGTATGCTATGTCAAACCTTTATTGGTTTCTCACACCAGGTGGCAGCACCACACTGTAGTCTGCTAATACATCCTTCAAACGGCGCAGCACGATCAGCGTATACCAATATATATGAAGCCCGACTTCCGGAAATTTTCCGCGATTCCCTGATGATGCTAAACCTATGGGAGAATATCCGCATTTCCGCTTTTTTCCCCAGAGACCACTTTCATCCCTGAATATGTGTTCAGTTATGGCAAATGTTTATGTAAAGAATACGCGTTAAAATCACGTGACAAGATCTTTAACTATCCGGAGAGAGGACACATGCAAAACTCCTTAGATCAAAATTTGTGAAAATTTGATGGCGAAAGATATGCATGTTTTGCTCTGATTGGAATTGTTCTAATTCAATGATATCTGAAAAGATCTTTGTCCTTGTTTGATTTAATATTTTACTGCGTTTTTCCAGCCATTTCTACAACGGAATGCAGAGTTTTATTTTAGTCGCCCTTTTATTTCTTGAATTTATAGTTGCATAGTCCGATGATTTTGGGATTCTGTCATTTCCAGAGATAAATATATTAGGTTGATTGTTATTATCGACCATACGTTACTTTGAAGTAACTTTTATTTTAAATGGGTAACGTTTGAGATATTTGAAGTGCAAACATACAATATTCATTTTGGCAAGCACGCCAAAACTCTGACACCATAGGTAACACCACAGTAACAGATTCTATTAAATTGACTCAGTTTTCCTTGCTATATGGTGACAAATGTTTGATAAGTGCATCAGTATCTAAGTTAGATATTTAGAATCAAATATAGATAATTGTTTTGATTTTGAAAATTTGATATTTTCATCAGACTATAACAGCTTTAAAGTTGCATAGTCCGATGGTTTAAAGTTTGTGCCATATTTCTTTAAAAAAAAGAAATATATATATATTAGGTCGATCAATTATAGTCTACCTTACTTCAGTTTGATGTCTTGTTCATTATAAATCACTAACTTTGGAGATATTTGAAGTGAAAATATGTCAAATTAATTTTGGCATGCACACCGAAATGCTGGATACCACAGGTTTAAAGTTTCTAGGGTCCCTTCAAGCTTTGTTTAACGGGTTATACTGTATGCATGTACTTCTCTGTACTTGTAACAGTATAGACTTCCTGAACTCTTGTGGAATTGAGCTGCTAACGTGGTTCAATTTTACACTATGTTATCAGGATCAAGCGAACTGACTAAGTTTCTTTGTGAGTTTCTGTAAATTTTTTGAGATAAATATATTAAATTGATTGTCGTAATCTACCTTACGTAAGTTTGAATTACTTTTATTTAAAATGGCTAACTTTTGAGATATTTGAAGTGTAAATATGTCAAATTAGTTTTGGCAAGGACTTCAAAACTCTGACACCATAGGCTGCTGCAGTAATAGGTTATATTAAATTGGCTCAATATTCCCTTTTTTTGTGGCAACAAATACTTGTGCATCAGTATCTAAGTTAGATATGTAGAATAAAGTCTAAACGATTGTTTTAGTTTTGGAAATTTGATTCCTTCATCGAACTATGCCGCTTTAATTGATGTGTACTTATTGTTTTATGATGACGTAGCATATCGAGGGACTTCTAAAGGCAAGTCATGGTGTAATTGTTTTCCATCCCTGAATCCATATATTAGGGATCCCAGTCCTCAGCGAAATCATTGATTTCATCGAAAACTCAAAATCAGCGGGTAAAAAATCCTGTCTGCCTTTACTTTTCAGTATATGTTATTCTTGCATTCTTAGAACAGTTGGAATTTCAAGGCCAAAATATGTCCAAGTAGGTGCCAGATCGCACCATTTTAATCGTAGGTTTAAAAAGAATTCCATGCCCCCCATCTGTGCCAATTTGGATTTCCACCGCTGTGTATAACTTACAGCGTCATCAAAGGCTAGTTGCTCTCATACCATGTCTATGTGGTGTGGGAGCTTAAAAATCCCTTGGGTCAGTAAAAGTGTAGACTCAGGCTTTCTATCGACAAACTGTCTAATGGTGAAAACAAGTCTATTCAGACTTATCCAAGATAGGCAGTATAAATCTTCAAGACCTGGTTTTTCAGGGATTAATCAAAACAACTGGGACCCCTGATATATATATATATAGTCCTGATATGACCTTAGATGTTCCCAGGATGTAAAACTCCAACAACCAGCCAACAATATTTATAGAAAAAAATACATAGTTGTCGTATTGTACATAGATGCACCTGAGGATACAAAAATGTATATACCTGATTGATTAACCTCCTTCCAATAATAACCATAGTGAGGCCTAGGTAGACTACTAGCCTAACAGAACAATAATAGTTCCTCCCTTAGATAATGCTTCCTACCTTATAAGTTAGTTAGAGAAGGAACTGGGTGGCCTCGTTAAAACATTCTTAAAACATTCAGCTCTACCCAGGGTATGGGCGAATCACTGAATGGCAACCCTGTTTAAAGTTGCGTAGTCCGATGGTTTTGAGTTTCTCTCATCTTCTGAGATAAACATATTAGGTTGTTCATTATAATCTACCTTAGTTCAGTTTGAAGTAACTTTTATTTTAAATCGCTAACTTTTGAAATATTTGAAATTGAAACATGCTAAATTAATTTTGGCACGCTTGCCAAAACACTATCACCATAGGCTTCTGCAGTAACAGGTACTGGTAATTGACTCAGTATATCCTTATGTGTGACGACAAATGTTTAATAAGTGTACCAGTATCTAAGTTAGATATGTAGAATCAAATCTAGATAATTGTTTTGGTTTAGACAATTTTATGTTTTCATCGAACTATGCAGCTTTAAAATGGGAGCAAATATGGCGTTGGTACAAATCAACTATAAACAAGCTGTGGATGTCCTTGTTCCAGTGCGCAGTGTTTATCTATATTGATATAGAGTTGGTGACCTGGGAGAGAATGCAAAAACAACAAAAATAACCGCAAGATGGTGGCCACTGAATGCTGTCGATTCGACTTTTAAAGACTATTAATCGACATGATTTAATCAATTCTTCACTCCAAATGTACCGGACTATGGTAGATAGGTATTTGAGCAATATATTTAGCGTATTAGATTTTAAAATGAGAAGATCGGGAGTTCGTGAGTTCGGTTCCTGGTTGATTCAAACCAATGACTTAAAAATTGATACTTGTCGCTTCCGCTGGTGCTCGGCATTATTAGGATAGGGCAAGGGCTGGTTAGCTCAGTGTCCGGATAATGTGACTGAGTGGGATATCGGGTCATGGTGGGGCAGCACTATAAAATCGCCATGAGTGCATACTGTCACAAGTCGGTACCCCTCCTGATATGACCCTAGATGTTGCTAGGACGTAAAACAACAACAAACAAACAATCTTAAAAGTATGTGGTTATTTCTATAACCCAGCCTTCCGACACTTTTCGCTAGTGGGTTGTTTAGCAGCCCCGTCACAGAGACAGCATTGCGGGAGTAACTGGGGATGGCTGAATAAGTTTGAAGACTCCCCTTCCCATGTGCCACCGGACAAGATGGCCGAATCGGTAAGAGCGCTTGGTGGCTTCCCGTGTGGAAGGTCCTGGGGGTGAACACTGACCGAGTCAAACCAATGACCTACATAATTTATACTTGCCACTACCTACCCTTGTGCTTTGTATTGATAGGATAGGATAGGGTAAAGATTTGTTAGCTCAATATCAGGATAATGTGACTGAGTGAGATATCACTTCACGGTGCTGGCTGCCTGGTCTTCCAGTGGGGCAGCACTATAAAGTCGCCATGAGTGCGCTGTCACAAGTTGTTACCAGGATGGAAAACCCCAACAAACAGCAACAATGCGTTCCCGTGTGGCTGGTTGTGGGTTCGATCCCAGCTGAGTCTAACCAGTGACCTAACAATTTATGTTTGGCATAACCTATCCTGCAGCTTGGCATTGCTAGGCTAGCTAGTGAGTTTGAGGAAGACCAATATATTGTATGTAATTGTAATTTCATCATCATCATGCTGTCGGTCGCGATGCAACAAAGACTGCTTTCATTACTTGACTGCCGCTCTCCATCTAGCTCTCTGTTGTGATAGTTGCGTCCATGAGTCGGTCTTAATGTCTCTCAGCTTCAGGCTTCATTTCATGAAAGCTGCCTGCAAAAGTGTTGAAGTGCTGCTGGCTTTTGCAAGTTACCAGCGGCACTATCTCAGGGAGCAAATAGAGGTTTCACACCGGCAAGAACATGTCAAGACAGGCGCAAAACTATTTGTCCCTGCAGTGGCTGGTCGGGAGATGTTGGGAGTTCCATACATCAACCGCCCTTAATGCTGCCACAATGATTATGGTTTTCTGTTTAGGGTTTGCTCCCTTAGCCTTCGGTTCTGTCAAGAACCTGTACCACAAGGCAGTGGTTTACAACTCTGCAGGGCAGGGGCGTCAAACTCCCTGAGGTGTTGCAAATATTGTAATTTACTCCACCATTTAATCAATGAATTGATCTAACAACAACAAACAAAAAGTAATTTCTTGGAACAGTTCTAGCCACTCACAAAGAAACTTAGTCAGTCCGCTTGATCCCGATAACATAGTGTAAAATTGAACCACGTTAGCAGCTCAATTCCACAAGAGTTCAGGAAGTCTATACTGTTACAAGTACAGAGCGTCCTTATACAGTATAACCCCGTTAAACCAAACTTGAAGGGGCCCTAGAAATTTGTTTGGATTAACCGATCATTGGTTTAGCCGAGCTTTGGCTTTGACTTTGACTTTGAGTAAGCGTGTATTGAACATGTAATATACAATGAATGTGGACACTTTGATTATTGTTTTATGTATATACAGTATAACCCCATTAAACCAAGCTTGGTTAAACCAAACGATCGTTTAATCCAAACTTGTTTCGGCGGCCCGACAAATACTCCCATGAGCCTGTCTCAAAAGGTGATAACTCTTTTTGGTTTGTCCGTTGTAACGATTTACACAAAACAGCACAGAAACGGTTACACTGAAAACACAAGGACATTTGCTTCAAATCAATATGCATTCTATTGGGATTAAGAAACACCATGTAAAAAACAAATTAGTTTATCCTGAGCAAATGCATAAGCAACTAGTATGTTGATCGTCACAATGGACAAAGTTTTGTCCCATATTGCTTAGCACCTTTTGAGACAGTCTCATATAAAAAAGTCAGTGGGGTCTCAGATGACCTTATAACCACATGACAGTTTGGTTTAACCATACCAGAGTGGCCTGGGGTATGACAATTTAGTTTGGATTAACCGATAATTTGGATTAACCGACTTTGGTTTAACAAACTTTTTTATATGATAAATGGTAGTATTTTGCGGGGCGGCGAAAAAAGTTTGGATTAACCGATCGTTTGGTTTGACCGAGCTTGGTTTAACGGGGTTATACTGTAATATGGTCGCCATGAGCTCTGTTCCCAATGATAGAAGAACATGACATGTCAGCATCATTCTAGAACTGTTTAATGGGGGGAAAACGCGTCACATACCCGTGCCTGGCAACACACTACACACTTTGGGCGTAATCGATTAACCAACTCGGGTCACCCGAGCCACTTTTTGGTGCATGCGCACATCCCACAGACTTGGGTCGAATAATCGGATACACTTCTCCACGCTCGGGGTGGAAAAAAATGGTGGCTTAATCCAAAGCTTTTTTTGTTTGTTTAATAACCGATATAACTACAGCAAAATAGGATTTAAAGTATTTTATGATTGCATGGTTTAGTTATATTTCCATTTCATTAATCTGTGTTATTACCAAAAAAAACCATGTAGGACTGGTACTGGTAGCTATTATCTTGCAGGACGGTACCAGCACAAATGTGACATCATCGTTCCTAGCAAACCCCAGCCAAGAGGTGGGTTACTGGGGTCGGGTCGTTTTGCACACGGCACATGTTTTTGTCAACTCCACTCGCGGTGTTCGATTTGAAATTCTAGCAACTCGGGTCACCCGAATCGCCCGGGTCGTGTTAATCGATTACGCCCAGACTGCAAAGTGAGCTGCTATCCATTAATTCTTGCTGCTGCCGTCAGAGGGCTTATACAACCTTTTTGATAGCATATGCACAGTGAACTGCTATCCATTACATTTGTAGTTCTTGCCATTGCCATCAACTGGCACCAGATGCGGTGGCCGAATCGTTAGAGCACAGGCCTCCCCTGCGGAAGGTCGGGAGTTTAATTCCTGGTCGAGCCAAACCAATGACTTACAAAATTGATACTTGTCGTTTCCTAGCCTGGCGCTCGGCATTATTAGGATAGGACAAGGACTGGTTGGCTCAGTGTCAGGATATTGTGACTGCGTGGGATATTGTGATCGGGGGTGGGGGATGGGGGCTGTGTGTGGGGGGGGGGGTGTGGCTGCAAGTGGATCAGGAGAAATGCAAGCCCTTAATTTGGCTACAACGGATTGAACTTTTAATACATAAATGAAAAGAAATAAACTCGTAAGCTTAGCTAATTAATTATTGCAAAAATCAGGAAAAATTAAACTTGTGAACAGTTAGTTTCCACCTACGTCAACAGTGTTGAGCCCTGCAGCCTCACCGCTGTCGCCCCCTGTTGAGTATTGCGTGCACTAACGGTGTGTATCTTGTTCCCGGCAGGGGGCGGTGTCCGACACCGTGAATGACTGGCGATTCGTGGCCGGCTCCCTGCCCGCCCTCTACCGCCCCAATGCATGCTGGGAGTGGAAGCTGGAGGGTGGCGTCTGCGCACGCGCACGCGCACTGTCATTCTGAGATCCCTACCGGTCTCTATTGGACAATACAGCCACCAATGCTTGGAAACACGTCACTTCTGAGATATCAACTTTAGTTGTCCGCCCAGTGCTAGTCAGGCTGCTGGCCGGGTTAGGGTCGGTGTGAAGCAAACGACGGCACTGCGCACTAGTGCGCGTACATACAGGAAGTGGTGTTTAATCTAACGTAAAATATTTACAAACGTAATTTTTCTCGGCATTGCATAACGTGAAACTTAATGTAGGTCAGAAATCCGTGATGAGGGTGATTGTCAGGAACCCGTGCACCTGTGGGTTAAGATTGAGCTGAAAGAATAGGGACTATAGTGATGGATAGGGCTGCGAGGGAGATCTACACTGATTCTGGCGCGTAAACATGCCGGGTTTACAACCTACCAAATCAGTAGTGGTTAAGTAATAGACATCCTGATACAGGCTTATAGCCTATCAAATCAGTAGTGAATAAGTAATAGACATTCTGATACAGGCTTATAGCCTATCAAATCAGTAGTGAATAAGTAATAGACATCCTGCTACAGGCTTATAGCCTATCAAATCAGTAGTGAATAAGTAATAGACATCCTGATACAGGCTTATAGCCTATCAAATCAGTAGTGAATAAGTAATAGACATCCTGATACAGGCTTATAGCCTACCAAATCAGTAGTGAATAAGTAATAGACATCCTGATACAGGCTTATAGCCTATCAAATCAGTAGTGAATAAGTAATAGACATCCTGATACAGGCTTATATCCTATCAAATCAATAGTGAATAAGTAATAGACATCCTGATACAGGCTTATGGCCTACCAACCCAGTAGTGAATAAGTAATAGACATCCTGATGCAGGCTTATAGCTACCGAATTAGCAGTGGGTAAGTAATAGACATCCTCTTACAGGCTTATAGCCTATCAAATCAGTAGTGGATAAGTAATAGACATCCTGATACAGGCTTATAGCCTACCAAATCAGTAGTGATTAAGTAATAGACATCCTGATACAGGCTTATAGCCTATCAAATCAGTAGTGATTAAGTAATAGACATCCTGATACAGGCTTATAGCCTATCAAATCAGTAGTGAATAAGTAATATACATCCTGCTACAGGCTTATAGCCTATCAAATCAGTAGTGAATAAGTAATAGACATCTTGTTACAGGCTTATAGCTTAACAATTCAGTAGTGAATAAGTAATAGACATCCTGATACAGGCTTATAGCTACCGAATTAGCAGTGGATAAGTAATAGACATCCTCTTACAGGCTTATAGCCTATCAAATCAGTATTGAATAAGTAATAGACATCCTGATTCAGGCTTTTAGCCTACTAAGTCAGTTGTAGATAAGTAATAGACATCCTGATACAGGCTTATAGCCTACCAAATTAGCAGTGGATAATTAATTGACATTTTGATACAGGATTATTGCGTATCAGCAGTGGATAAGTATTATACATTTTGATAAAGGCTTATGTAGCCTACCAAAATTAGCAGTGTATAGGTTATAGACATCCTAAGACAGACTTCTTATAGCTTGCTAAAATCAGCAGTGGATAAGTAGGGCAATAATAGTGTGAGAGTGCAATTCTTTATTTAGCTTTCCATGCTACACAAGGAATAGAATATTCGTAGATTTCATGTCCAATGCTTGGGTTTCTTTGGGTTTTACGTCCTGGCAACATTGAAGGTCGTATCAGGGTGGGTACAAACTTATGACAGTGATCACTCATGGTGACTTTATAGTGGTGTCCCACTGAAAGACCAGGCTGCCCACACCATGACCCGATATCCCACTCACTGACTCAGTCACACTATTCTGATACTGAGCAAACCAGTCTGAGCCCTATCGTATTAATCCCAAGCACCATGCTAGGTAGCGATAAGTATCAATTTAATAAATCATTAGTTTGACTCTGTCGAGGTACAAACCCTTGACCTCCCGCATGGACCTGGCGCGGTGGCCCGAATTGATAGAGCGTGGGCCTCGCATGCGGGAGATAAGGAGTTTGGTTCCCGGTCGAGTAAAACCAATAACTTATCAAATTGAGACTTTTCGCTTCCTAGCCTGACGCTCGGCATTAATAGAACAGGGCAAGGACAGGTTAGCTCAGTGTCAGGATAATGTGACTGAGTGGGATATGAGGTCATGGTACCAGCGGCCTGATTTCCCAGTGGGGCAGCACTATGAAGTCGCCCTGAGTGCGCACTGTCACAAGTTGGTCATCATCATCATGCTGTCGGTCGCGATGCGACAAAGACTGCTTTCATTACTTGACTGCCGCTCTCCATTTAGCTCTCTGCTGTGAGAGTTGTGTCGATGAGTCGGTCTTAATGTCTCTCAGCTTCAGGTTTCTCTTGATAGTATCCTTGAACCGGAGACGAGGGCGCCCTGTCTTTCTGTAACCATAAGACAGTTGAGAATAGAGGATCTGCTTTGGTAGCCTGTCTGATGATATCCTCATGAGGTGTCCAGTCTACCGGAGATTCCTTTTGATCAGAAGATCTTCCATAGAGGGCAGCCCCGTCAGTTTGAGTATTTCGGTAGGCGTCCTTATATGACCTTAGATGTTGCCAGGACGTAAAACTCCAAAAACCAACCTGCTGCATGGGAATCCAGTCAGCGCTCTCATCAAGTAGGAAATGCTGTCCCGTCTGAATGCTTAGGTGTACGAAGTGCCATATATTGGTTAGTCCTGACTGCCTGACACACAATGTGGTCGATAATTTGTGATATTAGGTAAGGGAATCTGTTCCTTATTTGCCATAGATGTGCCCTATAACGCCATATATGACCTTGACCCTTATGGTCCATGTGACCTTGGTCAATTTGGATATATGTTTGAGATAGCGTTTGTAGAGAATGCGTTTTGTATTATTTGGTATACATTATGGTGTTTATTTACACCAACTATGACCTTGAATAGGATCTTGTGACCATGTGACGTTGACAGTGGTGAGGTGACCTTGATTGCCTATGATGACCTTTGAAGTGCTTCCGTTATCTAAAGTGAGGCTCTGTATACAGAGTGATATATGAGTTTATACATGCAGTATTTTGTAGTGTTGTTCTGGTTTTGGTGTGTATATATATATATATATATATATATATATATAAACAGTTGGCTCCAGATAAACAGAACAACGATAAGACTGATGTGGTTGAGAAGAAGATATATATTCTCTGGCGGAGATATATTAAATGCCCACCTAAAGTTAAAATTTGGCCGTCCCGACGGGCCTATAGGCGATAACGGCCAGATGCAGCTGGCATACAGTGCCTAGAGCCCTTCACAGGTGGCGCCAGTGTGGCCCATGCCATACTACACAGAGTCAGTTAGATAGGATACAGTGATATACTATTAGTATTACATAGGGAACTGAAGAGAGATAGTGTCCTTGTTTATATTCCGATAATAGATTATAGAGCACATATATGTGCTATTTAATTCATTATATGAATATAAATAAAGAATAGTCCCTAATGTCCTGTAACCGGGCACTCTCTGCTTCCCCTTTCCTGGGAACCGACTCCAACGGTCTCCCAACTCTCACTTAAATTTTTTTTAAGCGAGTGGTACAGGCGCGAGGTCGAGGCGTAACAGCTAAATAGGCCAGGTGGCAGCACCAGGCAAGGAGGGGAGCCTGCCAGTCAGCTTGAGTTGTTAAGTATCAGTAGTTGAGAAGTGCCAGAACATGGTGCAATCCGGGGGAAAGTCAGAGGATAATCAGTTTACGGATAATTATACTCGTATAATGCTTATACAGCACATATATAAAACACACATGTTTATGTAACAAATGTATCCGTATGTGATTATATTCTGTGGTTTTACACCATTTAACTAATTCTGCCTTTTACA
This sequence comes from Branchipolynoe longqiensis, assembly GCA_030323885.1. Taxonomy (NCBI): domain Eukaryota; kingdom Metazoa; phylum Annelida; class Polychaeta; order Phyllodocida; family Polynoidae; genus Branchipolynoe; species Branchipolynoe longqiensis. The sequence continues at coordinate 34,000,705 of CM059203.1, read as the reverse complement.
TTTATATAACATTTTACATACGCATACGTAGTATATTAGAGTCTGAATTCGTCAGTATTCAATTGCATATGTGCTGAGAGCTTTATTTGGGAACTTGCTAATAATTCAATCATCATTTCAAATGGGAATAAATGATGAAACACTAGTAGTTTGAAATTATAAAGTCACACATGTGGCATCCTATGTGGCATCTTATGTGGAATTTTAGCGACCAGACGGGATGGCCGAATGAGTTCGAGCGTCCGTCTCCCGTGTTGGTAGATCGTGGGGTCGTGGGTTCGAACCCTGGTCGAGTCAAACCAATGACTTAAACATTTATACTTGTCGCTTCCTAGCCTGGCACTCGGCATTATTAGGATAGGGCAAGGAGTGGTTGGATCAGTGTCAGGATAATGTGACTTGAGTGGGCTATCAGGTTATGGTGCTGGGGGCCTGGTCTTCCAGTGGGGCAGCACTATAAAGTCGCCATGAGTGCGCACTGTCACAAGTCGGTACCCGTCCTGATATGACCTTAGATGTTGCTAGGACGTAAAACAACAACACTTTATGTGGAATTGTATGTGGCTTCTTATATGGCTTCTTATGTAACTTCTTATGTAGCTTCTGATATGGCTTATGTACCTTCTTTATACCTTCTTTGTATCGTGTTATGTAACTTATCTATCTTTTTATGTGGCTTCTTATGCACCTTATTCGTAACTTCTTATGTAACTTCTTAATTGGCTTGTTCTGCGGCTTCTATGTGTATTCTCATCTAGCTCATGTAACTTCTTATGTACCTCCTTAGGTACCTTCGTATTTGGCTTTTTAAATGCCTTCTTTGTGTCTCCTTATGTAGCTTCCTATGTAGCTTCTTATGTGCATTTTATGTGCCTTCTTTGTATTTTATGTAGCTTCTTATGTGACTTTATGTGCCTTCTTTGAATCTTATGTAGCTTCTTATGTAGCTTCTCATATGACTTTTATGGGCCTTCTTTGTATTTTATGTAGCTTCTTATGTAGCATTTACCCATGCTGGTAGATCGTGGGGTCATGGGTTCGAACCCTGGTCGAGTCAAACCAATGACTTGAAAATTGATACTTGTCCCTTCCTAGCCAGGCGCTCAGCATTATTAGGACATGGCAAGGACCAGTGTGCTCAGTGTCAGGATAATGTGACTGAGTGGGATATCAGGTCATGGTGCTGGTGGCCTGGTCTTCCAGTGGGGCAGCACTATAAATTCGCCATGAGCGCGCACTGTCACAAGTCGGTACCCTTCCTGATATGACCTTAGATGTTGCTAGGATGTAAAACAACAAACAAAACAAAACTCTTATGTAGCTTCTTATGTGACGTGTATGTGCCTTTTTTGTGTCTTATGTAACTTCTTATTTAGCTTCTCATGTAACATTCTTATGTAGCTTCTTATGTGTTTGTTATGTGCCTTCTTTGTATTTTATATAGCTCATTATGTGTTCTTTTATATATTTTATATGGCTTCTTATGTTACTAATTGTGGGCCATCGAAAGTTTTCAACATTTTCAGTTCAAAGTGTACTACTTTTCCAGACCCGCACCCCGTACTCCACCCTCCCGCCAAAGTAGTACACGTAAACATTTACTACAGAACATGAAGTCGGGAATATTTTAAATATCAAATTTTATTAAACGATAAAAGTTGTACTTCAATGACACCCCCCCACTCCCCTGACGTATGCCTTTTACGACTACAGGGATGAAACAATCCCTGGAATCATCATAAAATAAGTATGAATGTGCAGAAGAAACGCACACCTATATCAATTTTTCCTTTCTCTCCTATACTTCAATTGAGAGATTCCAGGTTAGAACAACAGATTACCTATTAGAAACATTGTTCGCCAGTGAATTGTGTGTACTACATGATTTCACAGGAAATAAGTTTTCGTTACTATTTTGGCTTTAGTCTAATATGAATAGTAGTTTGCAGAATTGAGGTTTACTTTGCTTGCTTTTTCCATGATGAATACTTTTTCTATTTCTTTGTAATAAGATTTTGCTAATGTTATTTAATCTTTTAATTGCCATTTACTTTGATGCCTCATTAAAGTTGCATAGTCCGATGGTCTTGAGTTTCAGAAATTTTCTGAGATAAATAGATTACTTTAACTTGAAGTAACTTTTATTTTAAGTGGCTAACTTTTGACAAGTCCAACCATGCCAAATTAATCTTGGCAAGCTACCCAAAGCACTGACACCATAGCATTCTGCAGTAACATGATCTATTCAATTGCCTCACTATTCCCTTCTGTGTGGCGACAGATGCTTAATAAGTGCATCAGTATCAAAGCTAGATATGTAGAATCTAATTTAGATCATTGTTTTGGTTTTGAAAATTTGATGATTTCATCGGACTATGCAGCTTTAAATGCAGCCTTCGAACCAACGTTGTAATAACCACTGAATTTACAGGATTTTTACATTCTCTGAATCATATGCAACCAATTTTTACAATGTACTGCAATAAACTAAATGCTTATTAAATTACATCTTATTCTCATTTGCTGATGTGTTTCCTTTTAATTAAAAATGCAAGTGGACATTATTTTCACGCGTCATTCTAGGGTAAAACTAACTGATTTAGAATTAGAAGTATGTTGATAAAACTGTACCAAAGTTTTAATATTATTTCTGATGTCATTGGAAGTGTTGATTTAAAATATAGAAAGCTTCAAGTTTTAGTAACTTTGACCTAACGTGCATATAAAAGACCCCTTGCTGCTTAGCGGAAAGAGTAGCCTATGTGGGTGCAGTGGGTTTCCTCCAAAGAAATATGTCAGAATGACCATATGTTTGATGTCCAATAGCCAATGATAAGAATTAATGCGCTCTAGAGGCGTCGTTAAATAAAATAAACTTTCCCTTTTTAGTAACGTTTACCCATGAGAATAATTAACATTTTAAAATTATCGTGAGGGGGGGGGGGCGGCAAATAAAGGGAACATTATGCCTGGAGTGGTAATCGAACCCACACTTTTTGCTATTCTGGAGGTAATGTCCTAACCATTACACTATCTAGGCTCCCTAATACAATCACCTTATCCACGCCTACTTGTCTATGTGGCTCCTTGATTGAGAGGTTGGTGCAGACTACGTACACTAATCAGAATATATTTTCATGGTTGAGATGGCCTAATGAATTCGCGCCCGCATAGACCAGACGGGATGGCCGATTGAGTTAGAGCGTCCGTCTCCCGTGCTGGTAGATCGTGGGGTCGTGGGTTCGAACCCTGGTCGAGTCAAACCAATGACTTAAAAATTGATACTTGTCACTTCCTAGCCAGGCGCTCGGCATAAATAGGATAGGGCAGGGACTGGTTGGCTCAGTGTCAGGATAATGTGCCTGAGTGGGATATCAGGTCATGGTGCTGGTGGCCTGGTCTTCCAGTGGGGCAGCACTATAAATTCGCCATGAGCGCGCACTGTCACAAGTCGGTACCCTTCCTGATATGACCTTAGATGTTGCTAGGATGTAAAACAACAAACAAAACAAAACTCTTATGTAGCTTCTTATGTGACGTGTATGTGCCTTTTTTGTGTCTTATGTAACTTCTTATTTAGCTTCTCATGTAACATTCTTATGTAGCTTCTTATGTGTTTGTTATGTGCCTTCTTTGTATTTTCTATAGCTCATTATGTGTTCTTTTATATATTTTATATGGCTTCTTATGTTACTAATTGTGGGCCATCAAAAGTTTTCAACATTTTCAGTTCAAAGTGTACTACTTTTCCAGACCCGCACCCCGTACTCCACCCTCCCGCCAAAGTAGTACACGTAAACATTTACTACAGAACATGAAGTCGGGAATATTTTAAATATCAAATTTTATTAAACGATAAAAGTTGTACTTCAGTGACACCCCCCCCCCCCACTCCCCTGACGTATGCCTTTTACGACTACAGGGATGAAACAATCCCTGGAATCATCATAAAATAAGTATGAATGTGCAGAAGAAACGCACACCTATATCAATTTTTTCTTTTCTCTTCTATACTTCAATTGAGAGATTCCAGGTTAGAACAACAGATTACCTATTAGAAACATTGTTCGCCAGTGAATTGTGTGTACTACATGATTTCACAGGAAATAAGTTTTCGTTACTATTTTGGCTTTAGTCTAATATGAATAGTAGTTTGCAGAATTGAGGTTTACTTTGCTTGCTTTTTCCATGATGAATACTTTTTCTATTTCTTTGTAATAAGATTTTGCTAATGTTATTTAATCTTTTAATTGCCATTTACTTTGATGCCTCATTAAAGTTGCATAGTCCGATGGTCTTGAGTTTCAGAAATTTTCTGAGATAAATAGATTACTTTAACTTGAAGTAACTTTTATTTTAAGTGGCTAACTTTTGACAAGTCCAACCATGCAAAATTAATCTTGGCAAGCTTCCCAAAGCACTGACACCATAGCATTCTGCAGTAACATGATCTATTCAATTGCCTCACTATTCCCTTCTGTGTGGCGACAGATGCTTAATAAGTGCATCAGTATCAAAGCTAGATATGTAGAATCTAATTTAGATCATTGTTTTGGTTTTGAAAATTTGATGATTTCATCGGACTATGCAGCTTTAAATGCAGCCTTCGAACCAACGTTGTAATAACCACTGAATTTACAGGATTTTTACATTCTCTGAATCATATGCAACCAATTTTTACAATGTACTGCAATAAACTAAATGCTTATTAAATTACATCTTATTCTCATTTGCTGATGTGTTTCCTTTTAATTAAAAATGCAAGTGGACATTATTTTCACGCGTCATTCTAGGGTAAAACTAACTGATTTAGAATTAGAAGTATGTTGATAAAGCTGTACCAAAGTTTTAATATTATTTCTGATGTCATTGGAAGTGTTGATTTAAAATATAGAAAGCTTCAAGTTTTAGTAACTTTGACCTAACGTGCATATAAAAGACCCCTTGCTGCTTAGCGGAAAGAGTAGCCTATGTGGTGGCAGTGGGTTTCCTCCAAAGAAATATGTCAGAATGACCATATGTTTGATGTCCAATAGCCAATGATAAAAATTAATGTGCTCTAGAGGCGTCGTTAAATAAAACAAACTTTCCTTTTTTAGTAACGTTTACCCATGAGAATAATTAACATTTTAAAATTATCGTGAGGGGGGGGGGGCGGCAAATAAAGGGAACATTATGCCTGGAGTGGTAATCGAACCCACACTTTTTGCTATTCTGGAGGTAATGTCCTAACCATTACACTATCTAGGCTCCCTAATACAATCACCTTATCCACGCCTACTTGTCTATGTGGCTCCTTGATTGAGAGGTTGGTGCAGACTACGTACACTAATCAGAATATATTTTCATGGTTGAGATGGCCTAATGAATTCGCGCCCGCATAGACCAGACGGGATGGCCGATTGAGTTAGAGCGTCCGTCTCCCGTGCTGGTAGATCGTGGGGTCATTGGTTCGAACCCTGGTCAAGTCAAACCAATGTGTTAAAAATTGATACTTGTCGCTTCCTAGTCAGGCGCTCAGCATAAATAGGATAGGGCAAGGACTGGTTGGCTCAGTGTCAGGATAATGTGACTGAGTGGGATATCAGGTCATGGTGCCGGCGGCCTGATTTCCCAGTGGTACAGTGCTATAAAGTCGCCATGAGTGCGCACTGTCACAAGTCGGTACCCATCCTGATATGACCTTAGATGTTGCTAGGACGTAAAACAACAAACAAACAAAACAAATCCAAACTGGCAGGTTGTGGATTCCGACATCTGGGTTTGAACTCTGGCTGAGTTAAACCATGGATTAAAATTGTTATACTTGCCTCAACCTCGGCTTTACTATGATAGAACAAAGACCCTATAATACTAAGACGGCTCACTCTCTATCTCTCCCATGGTAATGTAAAGTTCGCAGTGCCACCTTGTGGTGGGTTTGATCAGCCCAGCTGCTGGTTGGTGTTTAACATGTAAACACATACAATTATATTATACATGAGATAGGTAAGTATGAATACACATCAATATGAAATTGCTATGAACAAATACACATCATCATCAGCATCATCATCATCATCACCATCATCACACATCTTTCACATTCATATATACATTTATACATATAATATAGCACCTGTTTAACCAAGAGAACAGCCAGCGCACCAAGTGGTGGGTTTGATCATTTTGATTACACAGTACAGGCTGAGTGAGCTGTCTTAGTATTATAGGGTCTTTGGATAGAACTAGAAGTGGAATGAGGAAGCCGAATTCTTTGAGATTGAAATTTCCCCCGGTTAAACTTAAAGGCCCTGTCACACCTCACCGGATTGGGGGAAACGGACAGAAACCGAACAAAGTCCGGTTTGTGTCCGTACAAGTTTTGAACATGCACAAAACTAGGAATGGATACCGCCAGATTGACGTCTACGGTTCTTGTCCGGTTTGAGTTTGTTTCGTCCGTTGGCTATCCATTCATGTCCGTTTCATGTCCATTTCATGACTGTTCCATGTCCGTTCGTCCAGCAGCCATTGACCCGATAGCGCAACATTTTGAAACATTTTAATACATTTTGATACTTATCACCACCGGACTAGACAATTCTGTCCGTTGCTCAATCCGGTGAGGTGTGACAGCCGCTTAAAGCTGAACATTCCGTTGAAGGCATAGCACTTTCCCAAGCTAAAACAATTACCTAGATTTGATCCTAGCTTTCACACCTTATTATATACTAAGTCATCTACTATACTATGGCTGAATCGGTAGAGCACAGGCCTCGCGTGCGGAAGATCGGGAGTTCGGTTCCCGGTCGAGTTAAACCAATGACTTAAAAATTGATACTTGTCGCTTCCTAGCCTGGTGCTCGGCATTATTAGGATAGGGCAAGGGCTGGTTAGCTCGGTGTCAGGATAATGTGACTGAGTGGGATATTGGGTCATGGTGCCAACGGCCTGATTTCCCAGTGTGGCAGCACTATAAAATCAGCATGAGTGCATACTGTCACAAGACGGTACCCGTCCTGATATGACCTTAGATGTTGCTAGGACGTAAAACAACAACAAACAAACAAACAAATCTACTATACGGATCTGTTATTAAATTGTTCATCTATTATGCAACCGGGCCGATTGTGTCGCCCCCTGCCTTCAAACGCTGTAACTTGTCCGGTGGCGCCTCACTCACTCTGCCCGCGATGTATAGCACTGGTAGTTCCAACCGTTTACACCAGGGGGAGACAGGAGTAGTGACTTACATTAACTCAGGAAGACTAACATTACATCAGTCATGTCCTAAAGGACTTCTTCCCCTTTGAAGTACCGTCTAAAGGGTGTCGTTAGGAGCTTCGCCCATGGTACCGGCTCCTAATTATTGTTACTTTACACAGTTGCTATTGTTTATTGCTACTTTAGGAGCCATTCTAAGTTGTTTTTTTTTTGTGTTTCTGGATCATCTCTCAATATTATTTACCATTGCACTGGAGTATCGGCAGCTTGGATATTTCAATGACCAACATAGGTTATCTATATATATGTTGAGTGTGTGTGTATATAATATGTGTGTGTGTGTGTGTGTGTGTGATGTATTACGTATTCTGCGAGTATAGAGATACATATGCGAATATTACTTATTATTGTCATCGTCCGTAATGGTGCCGTCACATTACGACACTTCTCACCAACGCGCGTCGACGTTTGTCATTTTTTGGCGCAACGTCGGGAAACGGCAGGAAGCGTTACGCCCGCGTTGGTATTCGTTGATAGACGGCGACAGTCGATGAGGGTCAGCGACGCGCGTCATCGGATCGGCCACAAAACTTTCGATGCGCGACAACGCACGGGTGCCAACATTATGGTGACGTCAGAAGCACGTCGACATCGCTGGAATAACGTTATGCGAACGCTAGGCACATGCCGCATGCGCATGAGGGTCGTTCCCACACATTGCGCCAAACGGTTGCTTTTTGTTGTTTTACATCCTACAAACATCTAAGGTCATATCATTTAATGTCCGTCCCATGATCGGTCGATTGAGAGAGGTTTTACTGTATATATGTATGTATGTATTGTGTGTCTATGCATATTTAAATACATATACAGGTACATATATATTTATATGCATATATATATAATTGTGTACATACACACATGTGTATGCCCTATTTATACAACACCATGGAGTTGCACATTACATCATAACACTACCATCGGCTCGTCCAACCTTCATCCCTGAAACCTCCACGGAGTGCTGCTCGAGGACTACCGTGCTGCTGCAGTGTGTTACACCCCTCACCCCGCCCCCTCCCTGCCCCACCTGCCCCACCTTCTTACACACACGTGGTCGTTGCCATGGTGATCCCCCATCCGTACCTGCACATGTGTACTGCCTACATGCTCCCCCCAACACCCCTTGTTGCCATGGTAACTCCACCGGGAAGGCTTATTTATGTTGCTTGGTATTTGGCCGCCTTGAGGAGGTTGAGTATGTTGGTGTGTGTTGGAGGGGGGAGTGTGTGTGTGTGTGGGGGGGGGGGGGGTTAGGGAGGGCGACATGTGAGGAGGGGGTTAGCCGCGGTAAGGGCCAAGTGAAGCTTACATACAGTTCAGGGCTGGATCCAGGAATTTAAATGGGATCGAACATGTGAGGGGAGGGGGGGGGGTAGTCGTGGTAAGGGCCAAGTGAAGCTTATATAGAGGGGGTGTAATGACGTCACGGACAACTTCCGGTGGCCATATTGGATTATATATGCAAGGGTTGGAAGTGCTTACATTGTGTTTTTTTTTTACTGATTTGTTGGTTTATTTGTCACCTTTTTGAGCCGTTTGGCCTCAAAAGTTTTGGGAAAAGGGTTTTTTGATGTAGGGTAAGCATCTTTTAAATCATGTAGCCTCATATCATTGCTAAAGTGCAGTATGTTGACACTTTGGATGCTCTGTCAAAGAATTAGAAAGGTTCGGGCAGTATAAGACAGGGGGCACCAAAGGTGGTATTAAGTGTAATTCAAGATGGCTAACTGCTGAGTGATGACGTCACGTGCACTCCCTCTATACAGTTCAGGGCTGGATCCAGGAATTTAAATGGTGTGTGGCACATGCGAGGGGAGGGGGATAGTCGCGGTAACGGCCAAGTGAAACCTACCTAGAGTCCAGGGCTGGATCCAGGAATTCAAATGGGAGTTTGAGACATGTGAGAAGGAGGATAGTTGCGATAAGGGCCAAGTGAAACCTACATACAGTCCCTCTCTCCCCCCTAACTCCGACCCTGATGTCTGTGAGGATCGTTGAAGCAGAAGGCGTGTGTGTGGGGGGAGGGGGGAGAGAAGTTGAGCATGATTCCAGGGTACACGTGTGTGGTATGGACTAGCAGGAGTGGGCGCGTGCCATCCCCCCGCCCTCCCTGGTCCCTCTCCACCTCGATCTACCCTCTCCATACCTCTCCCTACCTCTCTATCCCTCTCCCTCTCCATGTCTCTCCCCCCCCCCCCCCCCCCCCCCCCCCCCCCCCTCCTCCCTCCTCGCCCCTCCCTCCCTTCCCCCTTCCTCTACCTACCTCGTTCTACCTCCCTCTCACTCTCTCCCTCTCTCCCTCTCTCCCTCAATATGGCCTATGATGCCGACACGGCGTAAAGCAACCACCAATCAATCAATCTCTCCCTCTCCTCCTCTCTCCCTCTCCCGCTCCCTCTCTCTCTCTCTCCCCCTCCCTCTCCCTCTCCCCCTCCTTCTTTTCCCCCCTCTCTCTCCCATCCCTCTCTCCCTCTCCCCCCTCTCCCCCTCTCTCTCCCCCCCTCTCTCTCCTCTCTCTCTCCCCTCTCTCCCCTATCTCTCCCTCTCACCCTTTCAACCTCTCTCACCCTCTCTATCCCTCTCTCTCCCTCTCTCTCCCTCCCCTCTCCCTCCCCCTCTCCCTCCCTTTCTCCTCCTCTCCCTCTCCCCCCCTCTCCCCTCTTCCCCTCTCTCTCCCCATCTCTCTCCCCCTTCCCCCTCCCCCTCCCCCTCCCCGCTCACACACCTTCTGACACTTGGGGTGTGGTCTCTTCTGACTCTTGGGGTGTGGTATCGCACTGCCCCCTACCGGCGAGACCCGTATCCCTTTACAACTTCCACTTCCTGTGCGCCCTTATACGGAACGCGCCTTCCCACCTCGACCAATCAGCGCCTCCCTTACATCGCACCTCGTCCCACGGACGCACAATCTGTAACCTCGCCTCTCATTGGCTAATCATATCCAACATCTCACAACCTCCCCCCTCCCTCCGCCCTCCGCCCTCCGCCCCACATCCACCCGGCTCCCCTCATACGCACGCGCACAACACACACACACACACACACACACACACACACACACACACACACACACACACACACACACACACACACACACACACACACACACACTCACTCATTTCCTCTCTCTTTGCCATGAATGCAACTCTTTATCTACTCCATTCTGGAAAGGACGAATTAAAACACTTCTTTTCGTGGGTTTTTTGTGGGTGTTTTTTTTATTGTGGGGGTGGGGGGTGGGGGTGGGGGTGTGGAGTTTAACTAATGCCAGTTTAGTAATGCATGACCATGTTCTATGTGTTTTATTGTTGTTTATATATCAGATTAATTCAAAGGCTTGATTTGTGAATATATCTGTCTGAGGTTAATCGGTGTGTGCTCACTGCTGTGTGTGAACTTTTCCAAACTTGCTCACTTGCCTCAAGTCAGTCTGGTACCGCCCACCCCAGTAGGGGGCGCCACGTGCGCCCTCCCCCTCCCTCCCCCTCCCTCCTCCCTCCCTCCTCCCTCCTCCCTCCTCCTCCCTCCCTCCCTCCCTCCCTCCCTCCCTCCCTCCCTCCCCCCCGCCTCCCCCGCCTCCTCCCCTTCCCCATCCCCTCCCCCTCCTCCCCCTCCTCCCCCTCCTCCCCCTCCTCCCCCCTCCCTCCCCCCCTCCTCCTTCGACCTGCCCCCCTTCCTCCCCACCACTTCCATCCTCTCCTCCCCCTCCTCCCCTTCGCACACTCTCTCCTCCTCCTCCCTTCCCTCCCTCCTCCTCCACCTCCCTCCCCCCTCCCCTCCCTCCCTCCGCTCCCTCCCTCCCTCCCTCCCTCCCTCCCCCCTCCCTCCCTCCCTCCGCTCCCTCCCTCCCTCCCTCCCTCCCTCCCTCCCATCCAACCACCCACCCTCCCACCCCCTCTGAAAACCAGTATAAAAGCCACCGGAACCCAAGACCCAGGCAGCAGTTAGGGAGAAGCTTAGAGCCGTTAACATCACCATCATCACCATCACCATCATCTCCCAACTCCACACTGACCATCAACCAATCAAAAGGGAACCGCATGCATACCTATCGCACTGCGCGCTGGTCCTGGATCGGCCGGGCCCTGTGAGTGCCCGAACGCCCCCAACACCTCCCCCAACCCCCGCCGCCCCCCAGGCACCATGGACGGGCCACGGCCGCCGCCGGCCCAGGACGCCATGTCCGACCTGTCGGACCTTTCGGAAACCCCCTCGACCACTACCATTAGCACTATCGCTGTCCAAGCGGGAAAAGCCAAGATTGTCCTCGCCGTTCTCAGAGTAAGTGGAACTCTGCTGACCTCTGACCTCTTGACTTCGGACCCTCTCCAGAATCCCTCTTATATGTCTGTGTCTGTGTGTGTTTCTGTGACGTAGCCACCCAGCCCCACGTGACGTGACGTGACGTGACGTGACGTGATCGGATGTGATGTGATGCGTGACGTGGGGCGTCTGTCAAATGAGTCAATCAAACCAAGCCTCTGTGCTGTAGCTCGTAGTTATTAGTCTGTTCGGTCCTGTTCTGCTCTTGTTGGGCAGTAATTAGTCTCTTGCGTCGCCTGCTCTTATTGTGTACTAATTAATATATTGCATTGCCTGCTCCTGTTCCACACTCGTTGTGCAGTAATTAAGTCTCCTGCCGTCTGCTCCTGTTGTGCACTAGTTAGTCTTGTATCGTCTGCTCCTCTTGGACAATCGTTAGTCTTATGTGTCATCTGCTCCCATTGTGCACTAGTTAGTCTTGTGTCGTCTGCTCCTGTTGTACAATCGTTAGTCTTATGTGTCGTCTGCTCCCATTGTGCACTAGTTAGTCTTATGTCGTCTGCTCCTGTTGTACAATCGTTAGTCTTCTGTGTCGTCTGCGCCTGTTGCATACTAGTTAGTCTCTCATGTTGTCTGCTCCCGTTGTGCACTAATTAGTCTTGTCTTGTCTGCTCCTGTTGTACAATCATTAGTCTCATGTGTCGTCTGCTCCCATTGTGCACTAGTTAGTCTTGTGTCGTCTGCTCCTGTTGTACAATCGTTAGTCTCATGTATCGTCTGCTCCTGTTGTGCACTAGTAAGTCTTGTGTTATCTGCTCCTGTTGTACAATCATTAGTCTCATGTGTCGTCTGCTCCTAATGTGCACTAGTTAGTCTTGTGTTGTCTGCTACTGTTGTACAATCATTAGTCTCAAGTGTCATCTGCTCCTAATGTGCACTAATTAGTCTTGTGAGATCTGCACCTGTTGTACAATCGTTAGTATCATGTGAGTTGTACAGTAATTAGTCTCTTGTCATCTGCTCCTGTTGTGCACTAGTTAGTCTACTGTCATCTGCTCCTGTGGTACAATTGTTAGTCTCATGTGTCGTCTGCTCCTGTTGCATACTAGTTAATCTCATGTCATCTGCTACCGTTGTGCATGAGTTGCACAGTAATTAAGTCTCTTGTCGTCTGCTCCTGTTGAGGACTAATTAGTCTTGATTGGGTTGCTCCTGTTGTACAATCATTAGTGTCATGTGTCGTCTGCTCCTGTTGTGCAATCGTTAGTGTCATGTGTCGTCTGCTCCTGTTGCACACTAATTAGTCTTGTGTTGTCTGCTCATGTTGTACAATCGTTAGTGTCATGTGTCGTCTGCTTCCATTGTGCACTAGTTAGTCTTGTATCGTCTGCTCCTGTTGTACAATCGTTAATCTCATGTGTCGTCTGCTCCTGTTGCACACTAGTTCGTCTCTCATGTCGTCTGCTCCCATTGTGTACTAGTCTCTTGTCTCATCTTCTTCCATTGCGCATTAATAATTAATCTTTTGCATCATCTGCTCCTATTGCATAGTAGTTTGCTCTCATGCCACCACACGCCATTGTGACGTCATAGCGTTCCAATGTCGGGCGTCTGTCTGTGTGTCTACTTTGTTTCGTCACCACCATCCAACCATGTGACCTCTGTTCAGTCATGATGTGGTGCGGCGTCTGCTGCCCCTCCCCCAGTGTGGTTTCCTCCTGACAGGGGGCGCCACCATTAAGATAGATATAGCCACGTCATGTTTCAAGTGTCACCCCCTAGTGTCATATATTCGTATAAGTTGATTTATATAAATGTCACATATAATTATACTTGAAGCTACCTAATCTAAACATTTTTTAATTTAAAAATCTGTGCGGGAAGTCAGCCTCCCCAGGAGTGGTGGTGGCACCTTTGGTCATGACCAATGCGGGCCTGACCCGCAAGGGGCGCTAGACTCAATGAGGACCTTTCAGTTTGCACAAGTCTCTCACCAGATGGCGACTCATGCCGGTCTCTGTAATGCTTTGGTTGATAGAAGCACACACACAGCTCAGGTGTGTGGTGGGATGTAGGTGTGTGGTGGGGCTGTAGTTGTGTGGTGAGGGTTGAGGGATGTGGTGGGGGTGTATGTGTGGTGTGTGTGTGGTGGTGTAGGTGTGTGGTGGGGTGTAGGTGTGTGGTGGGGGTGTAGGTGTGTGGTGGGGTGTAGGTGTGTGGTGGGGGATTAGGGATGCTAAAGATTGTGAGGTGCCACTCTGCAAGACAACCCTACACCTCCACCACAAACCACCTACGCCCCCACCACACACACCGTCAACCCCCACCACACACACCTACACCCCCACCACATCCCTAAGCCCCCACCACACACCCCTAATCCCTAAATCCCCACTCACACCACACACCTACAACACCAAACACATACCACACACCTACACCCCACCACACCCCCACCACACACCTACACCTCCACTACACACATAAGCTGTCACCACACACCTACACCCCCACCACACTCCTACACCCCACCACACACCTACACCACCAAACAGACACCACACACCTACACCCCACCACATCCCTAAACCCCCACCACACACCTACACCCCCACCACACAGCTACACCCACCACACACCTACACCCCCACCACACACCTACACCATCGCCATGCACCTAAAGCCTCACCACACACCTACACCACCACCACACACACACCATACACCTACACCCCCACCACACACCTACACCACATCCCTAAACCCTCACCACACACCAAAACCCTCACCACACCACTACACCGCCACCATACACCTACACCCCAACCACACACACCTACACCCTCACCACACACCTACACCCTCACCACACACCTACACCTCCACCACACACCTACACCCCCACCTACAGCCCCACCACACACCTACAGCCCCACCACACACCTACATCCCCACCACACACCTACATCCCCACCACACACCTACACCCCCACCACACACCTACACCCCCACCACACACCTACACCCCAACCACACACACACAGCTACACCTTCACCACACACCTACACCCCCACACACACATACAACCCACCACACACACCACACCTACACCCCAAAGACACACACCACACACCTACACCCCACCACACACCTACACCCCCACACACACCACACACCTACACCGAATCCCTAAACCCTAACCACACACCCACACCCCACCAGACACCTCAATCAATCAATCAATAGTTCCGTCCTCTAGTCGAGGGTTGGATGCAATGGTTCTCCACTTGTCCCGATGTTGTGCTGTTCTGATAGACTGTGAATAATTCAAGCCTGTCCACTGTGAAATATTTGTAAACCATGATGTTCTTGGTCTCCCTCTCCCTCTGCTGCCATTCACCTGCCCTTCCAACAATGTACGGTATATTGAACTCTGACGAATGATGTGGCCAAAATAAATAAGTTTCTTTGTCTGTATAGTGGCAAACAAGCTTTTCTTATTTTTAATTTTTCTGAGAACTTCTTTGTTGGTGATCTTCTTTGTCCATGATATTTTCATCATCCTTCGATAAGTCCACATCTCAAATGCTGCTAAACGTTTGTACATTTTCTTAGAGATTGTCCATGTCTCTGCCCCATACATTAGAGTAGACCACACATAACACTGAAGAATACGCTTCCTTGTTTGTATTAATATCTTACTTGATGTTAACACTCTATACATTTTGGAGAATGTTGTTCGGGCTATTGTTATCCTTCTTTTAATTTCTTCCTCACATCTCCCATCATTTGTAATCTTTTGTCCGAGATATATGAATTCGGATACTTGTTCTATGTTTGTGCCATCTATGGTTATATTGACATTTGGTTTATCTGTCTTTTTACTTATAACCATTGTTTTGGTCTTCCTGGCATTCATCTTCATGTTGAATAGTATTCCAGCTTTATTGATTCTATTCACTATATCTTGTAGGTTTTTCTCACTGTCTGCTAGTATTACACTGTCATCGGCATATCTAAGATTGTTGACGTTCATGCCACCTATTGTCACTCCCTTGCAATCTTCAATGTTTCTGAAAATCATCTCTGTGTACAGGTTAAATAGACATGGTGACAATACACACCCCTGTTGAACTCCTCGTTTAATCATAACTTCATCCGATAGGCCCTGCTCCATTTTTATAAATGCACGTTGTGTCCAGTATAAGTTCACAATTAGTTTAATGTCTTTGCCATTGACACCAATATCTTGTAAACATTTGATTAACAGTTCATGATTGACTCGGTCGAAGGCCTTCTCATAGTCAATAAAGCAGGCATAAACATCCTGGTTCACTTCACAATAACGTTCACAAATCATTCTCATATTGAAAATCCCTTCACGTGTACCTCTTCCAGATATAAACCGACTTTGTACGTTACTGATTTGTTCTTCAATTTTCTGTCTGTTTCTCAGTAAAATTATTTTCAGGATCATCTTCAACATATGACTCATCAGGCTTAGTGTTCTGTACTCAGTACACAATGTTGGTTTTAGCTTCTTTGGGAGTCGTACAAATATGGATTCATTCATATTCAATGGTTCCAGACACCTACACCCGACAATACACACACACACCTACACCCTCACCACACACCTACACCCTCACCACACACCTACACCCTCACCACACACCTACACCCCCACCACACACATACACCCCCACCACACACATACACCCCCACCACACCCCTAAACCCCCACCACACATACACACCACACACCTTCACCCCACCACACACCTACACCCCACCACACACCTACACCACATCCCTAAACCCTCACCACACACCTACACCCCCACACCTACAACCCCACCACACAACTACACCCCCACCACACACCTCCACCACACACACACCACACACTTACACCACACCATTACACCCACACCACACCCCTAAACCCTCACCACACACCTACACCCCAACCACACACACACCTACACCCCCCCCCCCCCCCCCACCACATCCCTAAACCCCCACCACACACCTACACCCCCACCACACCCCTAAGCCCTCACCACACACCCAACACACACCTACACCCCCACCACACACATACCTACACCCCCACCACATCCGTAAACCCCCACCACACACCACCACACACCTACACGACGAACACACACACACACACAC
Organism: Branchipolynoe longqiensis; assembly: GCA_030323885.1. NCBI lineage: Eukaryota > Metazoa > Annelida > Polychaeta > Phyllodocida > Polynoidae > Branchipolynoe > Branchipolynoe longqiensis. The sequence goes on along the minus strand of CM059203.1, from coordinate 33,983,994 downwards.
ACCTACACCCTTCTATCCAACCATGATCGCTGACTTGGACCGGGAACGGGTGCTGCCACCTATTGTATAGCGAGAGAACTGGCTCATGAAAGCTCCCCATTAGTGATGACTCACAGAACTAACCAGGCAGCACCGCTCCATTTGTAATGATATTGGCATATTAAAATATAGAACATATTTACTCTACCTACTAGGTACATACTGGTGCACACCTTAGGTAAATCTAGTGACCTCATTAGCCTTGCCCTAGTTCTAAGTCCCATGTGTAGCTTATGGGCCTGTCACACTATGACGTATGGCGTTAGAGTATGCTGACTTTCGGCCAACACGTTGCGATTTTCGGCCAACACGTTGGCATACGACGTCATAGGTTACGCATAGGTTGGGCATATGTCGGCGTCATAGGTCGGCGTAGGTCGAGCCGCAAAATAATTGTTATGCATTTCAAAAATTTTCAATCTATGCCGGCGTATGGCTCATACGTTTCTCATACGCTCGGCATATGCTGGGCATACATTGGCGTACGTTAGGCATAGGTCGGCATAGGTTAGCCATACATTGAACCGGCGACCTACGCGTATCTCTGGCGTACTTTGAACGTATGCCTGCCGTATCTCCAGCGTACTTAACGTATATGGCATACTTCTAGCGATGAAGTAACGTACATGACTTTGGTAAGCGTATCGTGAGCGTATTCGATAGGACGCGTGCGGAAAAAAAAAGAAAAAAGTTTGGCGTGACGTCTTCATATGACCTTAGATGTTGCTAGGGTGTAAAACAACAACGCCCCAGTTTGGCGCAACGTGTGGGAACTACCCCCCTCGCGCGCGGGGCGTCTGCCTAGCATTCGCCTAACGTTATTCCAGCGCGTTTAGCGTATTTCGACGCGCGCCTAATGTCCCCGTAACGTTCGACCCACACGTTGGCAAACATCGAAAAGTTTTGTGCCAGCACAAAACTTTCAACGCGCGCCGACACGCGCCGTCGATCCTTGCCGACCGTCAACATCCATCAAGGTGTTCCGACGTGTACAGACGCGCGCGTAACGCTTCCCGGCGTCTCCCGACGTTTCGCCAAAAACGGACACACGTCGACGCGCGTTGGAGAGAAACGTCGTAGTGTGACTGCAGCAAAAAATCAGGAAGAGTAGGTTAGAATTGTCAACCTGATATATGTATCTAAAAAAATAAGTGACACATTCAAAAACCATCGGACTATGCAACTGTAAATGTCTCTGTTTGGATGAAATGATTTGATTCTGTTTCTGAGCATTCAGAATTTGTGAATGTAATTATTATTAGCTCTGTTTTTAAACCACCGTTCTCAGAAAACTGCGTAATCTGATGAAAGCATAACATATTTAAAACCAAAATCCTTACCTAGATTTAATCATACATATCTAACTTTGATACCGATACATTTGGTACACACTTATCGTTGCATAGAAGGGGATACTCCTCCAACCAGTGGTCCACAACTGGTTCATCAAAGGCTGTCGTATGTGCTGTCCTGTCTATGGGAAAGTGCATATAAAAGACCCCTTGCTGCTTATCGGAAGGAGTAGCGTATGTGGAGGCAGCACGTTTCCTCTAAAGAAATGTGGCAGAATGACCAAATGTTTGACGTCCAATAGCCGATGATAAAAATCAATATGCTTTAGAGGCGTCGTTAAATAAAACAAACCTTTAGAAGGGGATACTAAGTCAATTTAAAGTTGCATGGTCCGATAAAATATATATTTGTCAAAACCAGAACAGTTATTTACATTTGATTCTAAATATCCAACTTAGATATTGATGCATTAACTAGTGATTTGGGACAGCATATGCAGAATAATCAGTGAAGTTACTAACTCATCCCTGTGGATTCCTACTTTGAGGTGCCCTCAGACAGGGAAGCCATTAACCAATCAGGTCAATCTCGTGACCGCAATAGTCTTGCCCTCATTCCCAGTACCATATATGGCTTTTGTCAGGTTCCAGGACATATAGTGGAAGTTTGATGGCACCCCAGCCAACCAACCACCCCTCCCTCCCTTCCCCCTCCGCTACCCCCCACCCCCGCCCCGCAGGGAGTGTGCTAATCAGATATGCCCCCCCCCCCCACCCACCCATCTCCAACCCCATCCCCACCCGCACCCTCACAATCACAGGGCACATTGTGTGTGTGTGTGGCCATTAGAAATAGTAGGAGACCAGACTACCTAGCCATTAGTAGGTCAGCTCACACCACGTAACCATCGTGAGATGTCAATACAGGTTATGGATGGAGGACTTTTGGAAAGCTTGTCGAAAGTATTTTGAGTTCTTTCAGTTCAAATTGCTTCAAAACTAGCCATTTCCCATCAATCAATCAATCAATCAATAGGATACAGCTATAATAGGCCTTGGACCTGTTAGCCGCTCTTAATTAATAGAAATGGAGACAGTTCTTCAGATGTGGTCGATCGTAGCAACTGTCACTGGCTCCAAGATATATGTAATGCTTGACCAATATGCATCCAGTCGGGACCTGAAACAGTTCACCGACTCTGCTGCTACGACACACTCCTCCGGCAGGTCATTCCACAGGTCAACCACCCTAAAGCCGAAAAAGTTGTGTCCGCAGGTCCAGTCTGGAGTACCGCTGTCCTCAGCTTCAGGGAGTGCCCTCTGGTCCTGGTGTTGGAGTCTCTGATAAGGGGGCCGCCTGTCTTGTAGATACCATGGAGATATGTGAATACTTCAATCATATCCCCCCGAGCCCGTCTGTAGTACATGCTTGGGATCTTCAAACGACGCATACGTTGTTCATAGGGTATTGCATCGAATCCATGCACAAGCTTCGTTGCCCTTCTTTGGATCCTCTCAATTGACTCAGCATCTTTCCTGTAGAGTGGTGACCACACAACATTTCCATATTCCAAAAGTGGACGTGCAAGGGATGTGTACAGTCTGCGCACAACATCAAAATGACTCGCGACTAATGATTAGTAGGTTATAACAATCAATTTAATATATTTATCTAAAAAATAAAATAAAAATTCAAACGCCATCGGACTATGCAGCTTTAATAGAACCCGTCACTGCTGAAGTTTATCGTGTCAGATCTTTAACATGCCTGCCAAAATTGTTTTGACAGGTTCTCACCTCAAATATCTCCATTTTATTGTACTGATCCGTTTATAATAAAAGTAACTTTGAAGTAAACACTTTTATAAATATCAACTTAAAGTTGCATAGTCCGATGGTTTTGAGTTTCTGTAATTTTTCTGAGATAAATATATTAGATCGAGCACTAGTATATACTTTACATTAGTTTAAAGCTACTTTTATTTTAAATGGTAAACTTTTGAGATATTTTGAGTGCAAACATGGAAAATTAGTTTTGGCAAGCTTGCAAGAACTCGGACACCATAGACTTCTTGCAGTTACAGGTTCTAAAACTTCTAAACAAATGTTTAATAAGTGCATCAGTATCTAGGTTAGATATGTAAAAATAAAATTTAGATAATTGTTTTGGTTTTGAAAATTTCATATTTCATCGGACTATGCAACTTTCAGCTATCGATATATGCAAAGTTAACCAATTACCATTAATAGGATAAGGCAAGGACTGGTTAGGTCAGTACCAGGATAATATGACTGAGTGGGAAATTGGGTCATGGTATCGGCGGCCTGGTCTCCCAGTAGGATAACACCACGAGTACACACTGTCACAAGTCGGTACCTCTCCGGATATAACCTTGGATGTTACCAGGATGTAAAACCCCAACAAACATCTCACCACCCCTGTGTGCTCCTACACTCATGCACTAGCTGTTTGTTCCCAGCTACCACCGATAGACACGACAATCTCTTCCCCGATTGTTGACCATGGCAACGGTTGCTATGGTAACTGTATCGGTTTGAGTTGGGCGTGCTAGATCATGTGGGTCAAACTGCAACTGCGGCTGCAGAGGCTAGCGCTGGTAGACTGAATGTGTGTGTGAGGTGTTGTAATGTCGGTGCTCCGCTAGTGTGTGTGTTGTGTGTTGTCGTAACACCTGGGTCGGGGTAAAAATAGTACTATAATACTGTACGCTAGGTTTTACTGACGACTGGCTTTGAGCGTTGTGTGCTTTTGTAGGAGTCTGCTTCCCTCCGTCAGCATCTTACTCCGAATCCTACTAACTGAGATGCTGCGTGTAGATATATTGTAGTGATATATTGTAGTGATATAAGATATTAGCTATTACTGACGGGTTTAACGGGAGGCGTGCGGTGTGCTTTTGTAGGAGTCTGGTTCCCTCCGTCAGCATCTTACTGCGAATCCTACTAACTGAGGGGCTGCGTGTAGATATATTGTAGTGATATATTGTACTGATATATTGTAGTGATATATTGTAATGATATAAGATATTAGCTATTACTGACTGGTTTAAACCGGTGAAGGCGTCTCGGTGTTGTCTTTTGTAGGAGTCTGCTTCCCTCCGTCAGCATCTTACTGCGAATCCTACTAACTGAGGTGCTGCGTGTAGATATATTGTAGTGATATATTGTAGTGATATATTGTAGTGATATATTGTAGTGATATAAGATATTAGCTATTACTGACTGGTTTAATGGGAGGCGTTCGGTGTGCTTTTGTAGGAGTCTGCTTCCCTCCGTCAGCATCTTACTGCGAATCCTACTAACTGAGGGGCTGCACGTAGATATATTGTAGTGATATATTGTAGTGATATATTGTAGTGATATAAGATATTAGCTATTACTGACGGGTTTACTGCGAGGCGTTCGGTGTGCGTGATATATTGTAGTGATATGTTGTAATGACATAATATATTAGCTATAATTAGCTAATACTGACAGGTTTACTGGGAGGTTGGGACAGCACCTTACTGCGAATCCTACTGACTGAGAGGCTGTGTGTAGATATAATGTAGTGATATATTGTACTGATATATTGTGCTGATATATTGTACTGATATAATATAGCATCTTCCTGTGAATCCTGACTGAGTGGATTGGCCTTGATATATTGTAGTGATATATTGTAGTGGTATATTGTAGTGATATATTATAGTGATATAGTGTAGTGATATAGTGTAGTGATATAGTTTAGTGATATAGTGTAGTGATATAGTGTAGTGATATAGTGTAATGATATATCATAGTGATATATCAGAGATTTATCATAGTTATATATCGCAGTGATATGTAGTAGCGATATATCATAATGTATATCGTAGTCCTATATTGCAGGGATATATTGCAGTGGTGTATTGCAGTGATATATTGCAGTGATATATTGCAGTAGCATATTGCAGTGATATATTGTTGTGATGTATTGTAATGATATATTATAGTGATATGATGTAGTGATCTGTTGTAGTGATATGTTGTAGTGATAAGTTGTAGTTATATATTGTAGCGATATTTAGTCATGGGATATAATGATGCTATATTATAGTGATATATTGTACTGGTATATTGTACTTGTATATTGAGGTGATATATTGTACTGATACAATATATCATTGGACTGATGTATTGTAGCAATATATTGTGCTGATATATTGTACTGATATATCATGCTGATGATATATTGTACTGATATAATATATTATATTATGCTGATATATTGTACTGATATATTGTACAGATATAATGTAATATTTTGTACCGGTATAATGTCCTCATAAATATATTACTTTGGTAGGATTCTTACCATGTATTCGCCATCAATATCATTAGGTATTTTTGTTGTTGGTAAATATGTTTATTCTGCTGAATAAGTCTTTTGTCAGTGCCGAAGCACTGGTCTTCCAGCCATTTTTCAATTCAGGGTTATTTACACAAAAGGTATATAGAATAAGTTATATAATAACTGTTGAATACACAATTTGCACCATGTAACACAATGAAATTATGTAACCCAAAAGTTCCATAGCAATATGGTAACAGTAGTGTCATATAACTAGATCAATATTAGTCAGATCAATGTGAGTATTTACATAGTATTTAGAATGTAAACATAAGTTATCTTCTGTATTCAGTTGGTAAAGTTGTAGTAAGTTTTAAAGTTCAGTTGCAGTTAGGCAAGCGGTATATAAATATCAGTTTGTTAGAAATATTCTAGCGTAGTTCGTTATGTGAGTTTATGGATTATGTTGTTGGGGTGGGGTTGTTAATAATACACTGGACCAGCTGTGAACAGTGAAGCCCAAGTCATTTTTACAACTTAATAGAAAGGGCCTTTGTTGTCGAGTCGTCGTTAAGCAACCATCAATCAATCAATCTTGCGGTGCATTTGTTTCTAATTTAGATTACAATGAATTCGTCCTAGAAAATATTTGACACATCATCATATAGCACTTTGTGTATGGGTATTCACTACCTTCCCCCACCTCCCACTGTGTAACGGTCTTTTTAATTTAAATATTTTTTTATTGAGGCTGTATTTATACTGTCCATAGCGTATAAGCCCGGGTACCCAGGCTTGTTTTCAATGCTGGCCAGCTGTAGTGTTGGTGTTATCTTACCACACAGTAGCTGCTGATAAGTAATTTGATTGCCTGCATTTCAAGTCGCAGATAGATAGTTGGTTGGTATGGTTAGTAGCCTATGTTAGTTTTAAAAAAATGTTCTTGGCATATATGTATTTTATTTTGTTCTACTCTTATTACTAGACTAGCCTACTCCTATTTACATATCATAGGCTTGTACGTAGCTGTGTGGTCTGTTATCTGGCTACTTTTGGCAACTGTAAGCTGAAGCTGTGACCTGGCATGCTGGGTCCCAGCCTCAGTACTTTCTGAGGAACCAGCGGAACTTGGAATAACCATTATTGTCCAAGAGCCAATCAGTTAAAGTTACACAATCTAATGGTTTTCACTTTCTCCCATATTTAAAATTGTATAAAAAAAATTGAGGTTGTATTTATACTGTCCATAGCATATAAGCCCGTGTACCCAGGCTTGTTTTCAATGCTGGCCAGTTGTAGTGTTGGTGTTATATTACCACACAGTAGCTGCGTATAAGGTATTTGATTGCCCGCATTTCAGTAGCACTGAATGTATTTTATTTTTTCTACTCTTATTACTAGACTAGCCTACTCCTATTTACATATGATAGATATACATATATTAGATTGATCATTATAATCTACTTCAGCATTTTAATTTGAAATAACCTTTATTATGAATGGTTAAGTTTAGAGATATTTGATTTGAAAACATGCCAAATTAATGTTGGCTTCCATGTTGAAATGTTGGACATGGAAGAGCTTCAGCAGTTACAAGTTCTATTGGGTTAGGTGGTAATGGATAAATAAAATGAAATATTAGTGACAGTACGGATGTAAGTTTGATAATATTATCATATCAGTTGATTTACACTGGCTGCTGATGGCAATATCTGACTATGCGAGTGAGGAAAAACATTCTACTTAAAGCGGCAAATAGGCTTCCAGACGAAATAGTCGAAGCTCCATCACTAAATGCATTGAAAAACAGACTCGATCAAATTTGAGTCAGTATCGGTATAGTCAGTCCTCACCACATGACCGCTATAATTATGACGAGTCATATATAGACAGGATGAATCTGTTAACAGGATTTTATGCCTAAGTATGTAAGGTTGTTTGGTTGTTGGAGTTTTATGTCCTGACAACATCTAAGGTCATATCAAGACGGCCTAAACATATAAAGAGAGGTGGATAAGTATAATAAATGCTGAACACATATCAGTGTTTAAGAAACTACTAAAATGTAATGTAGCCTAGAAATACAGATGAAGTTTAAATGGATTAAAACAAAGTATAGTGAAAGCTGGACTTTGGAATGTTTTCAATCTACAAACAGTTACAAGCCATATACAAGAAGCAAGAAAACCTAAATTATTACTAAAACTAAATTCCAAAGATTTGAATCAAATTGGACTAGTGCTGCCCAGTGGTGAAAACAAGTATTAACACAGTTATCCGTTATTAGCAGGGTAAATAAATTCATCACACAAAGGAAGAAAACAAGATGTCACATAGCCAGTGCCATGGGGTTGACAAAAGATGTTATTCAATAAATAAAGTACTTTTACAAACCAAACAGAACATAAAGTGGAGGTAGGTAGGTGTGTGTGAGGTGTGTACTGACCTCTGCTGGGGACAGCCGATAGAGGGCGTGTTAGCTTTACCGTGGGAGGGTGTTGGCGCATGCGCTGATGGAAGTCTGGGGCCAGCCTGGGTCAGCATCCTCATGTCCTATCAGCAGGAACATGTGTTACTGATAAGGGTTTGAAGTCGAACCTGACTTGAATTTGATGTAAGAATGCTGCTATGTGGATCAGTTATTTTGGTGTTTTTTTTGTACTTTAGTTGATTAAGCAGGGGAAATTTCAATCACGGGCGATTGGTCTTCCTCATTCCACTGCTCCTTGCCCTATCCTAATAATGCAGAGTGCCAGGCTAGGTAGCGACAAGTTAAAATTTTTAAGTCATTGGTTTGACCCGACCATGGTTTCAAATCCCGTGTCCTACCAAAACAGGAGGCGGACGCTCAACTCATTCAGCCATCTCATCTGGTTCCTTCAAGTTGCCAAGTCCTCTGGTGTTTTAGTTCTTTTTTTAAAGATAAATTACCATGTTTATTTAGATAATGCATTAGGTTGATCTTATAATTCGCTGAGCTCGGCATAAGAGAGAAAACATGTTTATATACTTATCTTTATTCAATGAATACTCAATATCAGTATTATCAGAAAGATATCTTAATCATCAACATATCATAATTCAGATAAACAAACAGAAAATGTCAGTGCCACAGAGGCATGCGAGGCTGGCTCGGATGTGTGTGACTGGCACCGTAGTGAAGGAAGGGCTGGCTTCTGTATTGTTCATCAATTTGATGGCGGAGTGGATAATGCAACTGGGCATCTTGCTGGAGTGACATGAAGATATTTAAGGCATCATAACAGAGTCAATTGGTGAAATCAGCACTTAACCCCTTCCGGAAAAAGGGTTGGGAGGGTGGGAAAAATCTGACTTGCTTGCCGGGCGCCTGAACCGAAGTGACGTTGGCTGGGTAGTGGGCGGGTCACGTGGGCGGGGGTGGGGGAGGGGTTACATTAGCCTCGCTTGCGAATTAAATATGTTGCCTCGCCAACATACGTAATTGACCTTACTTTAGTTTGAACTAACTTTTATTTTAAATGGCCAACTTTAGAGATATTTGTAGTTAAAAGGAAAGTTATATGGTTATATTAAATTCAGTTAAAACATTCCCTTCTATCCACTGAGACATGCTTACTAAGTGCCAGAGTATCCAAGTTGAGTAGGTAGGATCAAATCTAGGTAAGTGTTTTGGTTAAAGTAAGGCTTGTTTTATTTAATGACACCTCTAGAGCACATTGATTTCATATCATCGGCTATTGGATGTCAAACATATGGTCATTCTGACATATTTATTTGGAGTAAAACCTGCTACCACCACATATGCTACTCTTTCCGATAAGAAGCAAGAGGTCTTTTATATGCACTTTCTGACAGACAGGACAGCACATACCACAGTCTTTGATGAACCAGTTGTGGACCACTGGTTGGAACGGAAAATAGCCCAAACTGCAAATGGGTCCACTGAGCAGGATCGGTCAAATGAACAACACCTTCATAGGTGGACATGCTACCGCCTGAACTATGTCCCGCTCCCATGTTTTGGTTCGAAAATGTGAAGCTCTGATTGGGCTAGGCAGATTAATAATTAGTGCCCCGGTATCTAATTTGAATATGTGGGATCAAATCTAGGTCAGTGTTTGGGTTCGAATATTTTATGCTTTTATAGGACGATACAGCTTTAAGACAAGTACCGACTTGTGACAGTGCACACCCATGCTGATTTTATAGTGTTGCCCAGCAAGGAGAATTGGCCACCAGCACTATGATCCAATATCCCACTCAGTCACATTGTCCATGTTGCTCACAACGTGGGTAATTGAGCGCGCGAGACCAACACACACTCAGTAACTATGGACGCGATCTCTGGCAACCCCTACCATTGTCTCAGTAACTAATAAATGGTCGCTGCTCAATGCACCATCTAGCGTAATTCTCATTCTCATTTGATGTATTACAAATCTAGATACTTCGACCAGAGCGTTTCAATCGATCGGACGTGTTTTTCTCCAGCTTAGATTCACCGTCCCAACCAACCCAACTACTGTAAGAATTGTCTCTATAGGGTTAAGTGCCTGGAAACCTCAAACTCTAAATCTCATATCATGACTCTAGCTGTAAAAAGATGAATAGGAAGAATAAACGCCACTTTATACTGTACTGGTCTTGTGTCGATCATACCCCAGTCACATGAGAGCCAGCGTCCGCCTCCGACCTCCTTACGCCCAAAAGGATGCCAACATCCCAGCGTCCCATTTGATACATTGATTCAAATACGTGGTAGGCGCCAGGACGGCGCCAGGGAGGTGCCAGATCGGTGCCAGATCGGCCCCAGGGCGGCCCCAGGGCAGCCCAAGGGCAGCCCCAGGGCGGCCCCAGGGCGGCCCCAGGGCAGCGCTGGCTGTCGCCGTATCAGGGCCGAGGCGGCACCAGGGCAGCATCAGGGCGGTGCCAGGGCGGCACCAGGGCGGTGCCAGGGCGGCACCAGGGCACCAACCATTTTGAATGGCACCGCCGGAACAGGATGCAAGGAGGTTGCACGTGCAGCAGCAGCAACCTCCTTGCGTCCAAAATTCCCGAAATGGACGCCGGCAGGTTGGCGTCCTCGCGGCAACAGCACTCAATCAGGGCATAAGGAGGGTGCAAGGAGGACGTTTTGACGTCGCGAATCGATCGTTAGCGAACGCAGGCCTCGTGTGACTGGGGTATCAATTATCCTGATACTGAGCAAACTAGTCTTTGCAACTCATTCAGCAATCCAATTAATTTCTCTGTTCATTTTTCTATGGATGTGTAGTGGTCTGCACTGACCTCTCAGGCAAGGAGCCACATAGACAGGTAGGTGTGGGTAGGGTGGTGACATCAAGGGTAATGGCTAGTACACAGGCCCGGAATGCAAGATATGTGGGTTCGATTGCCGCTCTAGGCGCAATATTTCCCATTGTATCCCCCAACCCACAACAAATCTATTCCGGAATGAAAGTTATTTAATATAATTATCATTATTGAATTGACATATCATTTTTTTTAAACTGCGTGGTGAGCAAACCATTTCACTAAAGATTCTACTACACATATATAGTATAATCTTTGATTTCACTGCCAATATCCGAAGGCGCAGATCTCACCGCGTATCTAGCTGCTAGCGCTGGTGGTCTGCTGCACTTCTGCTGGGGATGGGGGCGGAGGCATAGAGGGGGATAGGCGCTGAACGCCAGGAACCAGCAGGAATGTAGGCCGCCGGCTGAGAGGGTCACTTCGAGGAATTCTAGGAAGTCTGCGCATGCCAGGAACCAGTGTTACTTACTGTTCGCTGCTTATTTTTTAGCATAACCAGCAACTAGTAAAGTTACATAGTCCGATGCTTTTCAGTTTCTGCTGTGTTTTCTTTAGATAAATATAGTATACTGAGTGTGACAATGTCCCCTACCTCACTTTAGTTTGAAATAGCTTTGATTTGAAAAGTTGCATAGTCCGATGGATTTTGAGTTTCTGAAATTTTTTTCTGAGATAAAAATGTCGAATTGATTGTTTGATAAAAATGTTGAATTGATTGTTCGAAAAAAATGTCGAATTGATTGTTCGATAAAAATGTCGAATTGATTGTTCGATAAAAATGTCCAATTGATTGTTATAATGTGATTTTTTTTCTGAGATAAAAATGTCAAATTGATTGTTATAATGTCTAGCTTTGAGGTAACTTATTTTTAAATGGTCATGTTTTGAGGTATTTCGAAGCCTAACATGTCAAATTAATTTGGGCAAGCACACCAAAACTCTGACACCATAGTTTTTTAGCGGTAGCATGGTTTTTTTTCTTGAAGATTTATACTGCCTATCATGGATAAGTCTGAATAGACTTGTTTTCACCATTAGACATTTTGTCAATAGAAAGCCCGAGCCTACACTTTTACCGACCCAAGAGATTTTGAACCTCCCGCACCACATACACATGGTATGAGAGCAACTGGCCTTTGATGACGCTGTAAGTTATACACAGCGGTGGAAATCCAAATTGGCAGAGATGGGGGGCACGGGGAATCGAACCACCGACCTTCAGATTAGGAGTCCGACCTGGAAAAAAGTCAGTCACTCTAACCACTCTGCCACAGAGAACACCATGTTCTATTAAATTGCCTCCATATTTCCTTCTATGTCGCAACAAATGTTTAATAACAAAGTGCATCAGTATCTAAGTTAGATATGTGGAATCACGTCTAGATAATTGATTTGGCTTTGGAAAGTTTATGCTTCATCGGACTATGCAGATTTAAGGGGCTACCTTTGGATATATTTGAAGCGAAGGCATGCACAATTAATGTTGTCGTGCATTTTGACAAAAAGGAAAGTTTGTTTTATTTAACGACGCCCCTAGAGCGCCTTAAATTTTATCATCGGCTATTGGACATCAAAGATATGGTCATTTTGACATATTTCTTTGGAGGAAACCCACCACCTGTAGCTCAGGCGGTAGAGTGTCCACCTGTGAAGGTGTCGGTCATCCGATCGATCCTGCTCAGGGGAACCATTTGCAGTTTAGGCAATTTTCCGTTCCAACCAGTCGTCTACAAGTGGTTCATCAAAGGCTGTGGTATAAAAGACCTCTTGCTGATTATCGGAAAGAGTAGCCTCTGTGGCGGAAGCGGGATTCCGCCAAAGAAATATGTCAGAATGACTATGTTTGATGTCCAAAATCTGATGATAAAATCAATGTGCTCTAGAGGCGTCGTTGAATAAAACAAACTTTCGGAAACCCACCACCCGTAGCTCAGGCAGTAGGGTGTCCACCTGTGAAGGTGTCGGTCATCTGATCGATCCTGCTCAGTGGAACCATTTGCAGTTTAGGCAATTTTCTGTTCCAACCAGTGGTCTACAATTGGTTCATCAAAGGCTGTGGTATAAAAGACCTCTTGCTGCTTATTGGAAAGAGTAGCCTATGTGGCAGCAGCAGGTTTCCTCCAAAGAAATATATCAGAATGACTAAGTGTTTGATGTCCAAAAGCCGATGATTAAAATCAATGTGATCTAGAGGCGTCGTTGAATAAAACAAACTTTCCTTTCCATCTTGATCGAGGAGACGGGAGGGAGAGGGAAGGGGGGGAAGGGGGTAGGCGTGGCGTAGTCTGGCGTTGGACCAGTCATGGTGATTTCAGTCGGAGTTTCTCGCGGTAAAAAGCGAGATGCCAGACTTGCCTAAAGGGGAAGTGGGGTGAATGTGTGGGGGCTGAGGTCATGCCATGCACGGGCCAGTTTTTTTTGTTCGTGTCTCAGGAAGATATCCCTCGAGCCCCACCCCCCACCCCATCCTACCCTCCGCCTCACCACACACATTCACACTCACTCACTCACTCACTCACTCACTCACTCACTCACTCACTCACTCACACACTCACTCTCATTCTGACTCACACTCTGACTCAATCACTCACTCTCTGACTCACTCAACTCTGACTGACTGACTCACTGACTCACTCACTCACTCACATAGGCTCACTCCCACACTCACTCACTCATTCACTCACACACACTCAGTCACACATTTACTCACTCACTCATTCACTCACACTCACACTCTCACTCACTCTCACTCACTAACACTCTCACTTACTCACACTCATTCACTCACACACTCACTCTGAATCTCAGTCACACACTCACTCAGTCACACTCATTCACTCACTCAGCCCCATTCACTCACTGTCACACTCACTCACCCAGTCAAACTTACTCACACACCCACTCAGTCAAACACTCACTCACCCACTTGTACTTACTCATTCATACACTCACTCACTCAGTCAAACAATCACTCACCCACTGACACTTACTCAACCTCACGCACTCACTCAGTCATACACTCACTCACTCACTCACTCGCACTTACTCATACACTTACTCAGTCAAACACTCACTCACTAACTTACACTCACTCACTAACTTACACTTACTCACTCACGCACTCACTCAGTCAAACACTCACTCACCCACTCACACTTACTCACGCACTCACTCAGTCAAACACTCACTCACCCACTCACACTTACTCACACACTCACTCAGTCAAACACTCACTCACCCACTCACACTTACTCACGCACTCACTCAGTCAAACACTCACTCACCCACTCACACTTACTCACACACTCACTCAGTCAAACACTCACTCACTCAATCACTCACCCACCCACTCACACTTGCTCACTCGCACTCACTCACTCACTCACTCACTCACTCACTCACTCACTCACCAGTACCCCCTCACACACACGTGCACCCAATGTACTTTCCAACCACATGTAGATATCGCCGTTTGCTCTTACTGTGTTGCCAAGGCAACCGGTAACCTAGTTACCACGTAGTGAATGTCGTCTGCTCTCAGTAAATATGAGCGAAGGACGTTCATATAATTATGGATGGAATTTCATTGTGTTTATTAGTGACTAATATGAGATCATACTACATTTGTAGTGTGGTTTGTTGTTGCAAGTGGAAAACAACATTTATATTATTAGTGGAATCTCATTGTGATTGTTACAATGTTAGCGACTAAGATGAGAGCATACTACATTTGTCGTGTGGGTTGGTTTTGCAAATGGAAAACAACATTTATATTATTAGTGGAATCTCATTGTGATTGTTACAATGTTAGTGACTAAGATGAGAGTATACTACATTTGTCGTGTGGGTTGTTTTTGCAAATGGAAAACAACATTTATATTATTAGTTGCATCTCATTGTGATTGCTACAATGTTAGCGACTAAGATGAGAGCATCCTACATTTGTCATGTGGGTTGTTTTTGCAAATGGGAAACAACATTTATATTATTAGTTGAATCTCATTGTGATTGTTACAGTGTTAGCGACTAAGATGAGAGCATAATACATTTGTTGTGTGGGTTGTTTTTGCAAATGGAAAACAACATTTATATTATTAGTTGCATCTCATTGTGATTGTTACAATGTTAGCGACTAAGATGAGAGCATACTGCATTTGTCGTGTGGGTTGTTTTTGCAAATGGGAAACAATGTGTCTAGAGTGGGATTCGAACCACGTTTCTCATTCCATGGCAAGCATCCTAACCATTAGCCAAGCTAAACTCCCTGATGCAATCACCCTAGCTATGGCTACCTCAGTACCTGTCTATGTGTACTGTCGTGGGGGGGTGATCTAAATGGGAAATATTGCGCCTAGAGCGGGACTCGAACCCACATCTCTTTGCATTTCGGGCCAGTGCGCTAACCATTACACCACCTAGGCTCCCTGATATCACCATACTACCCACTCCTACCTGTCTATGCGGCTCCTTGCCTGAGAGGTCAGTGCAGACCACTACACTCGTACCCCTGGAATTGTAAGTCTTTAACTGCTTACAATTACATACAGGCAATGCACTTATAAGTTATATACATACACATGGTAGGTTCAACCACTATACAGCGCGTAGCTTGTATAGGATCCTGGTCACTGCACCAGTGTCATGGGGGGGGGGGTGATGAAAATCGGAAATATTGCGCCTAGAGCAGGACTTGAACCCGCATCTCTTTGCATTCTGGGCCAGTGTGCTAACCATTACACCACCTAGGCTCCCTGATATCACCATACTACCTGTCTATGCGGCTCCTTGCCTAAGAGGTCAGTGCAGACTACTACACTATCTATGAATATGAGCTAGAAAGCCCCAACTTGTAAACTATCTCGGGAAACCGTGGGACCTGGCTATTGCTGAATTGCAGAAAATGCCGGACTACAGAAATAGTGAAGCTTCCAAGCGTTATTGTTTCATGTAATATAAAATATAGCCCAAAACCAATAAATGAAATTTGTAGTTTCCATGCCGGAACATGGGCGTTGCCGAAGAATGGAATGTCGGATTTAAGGGGCACAACCTGTATTGTGAATATTGTGAATATTGTGAATATTGTGAATATTGTGAATATTGTGAATATTTTGAATATTGTGAATATTGTGAATATTGTGGATATTGTGAATATTGTGAATATTGTGAATATTGTGAATATTTTGAATATTGTGAATATTGTGAATATTTTGAATATTGTAAATATCATGAATATCATGAATATCATGAATATTGTAGTGGTCTGTACTGACCTCAGGCAAGGAGCCATATAGACAGGTGGGCATGGGTAGTATGGTGATATCAGGGAGCCTAGGTGGTGTAATGGTTAGCACACTGGCCCGGAATGCAAAGAGATGTGGGTTCGAGTCCCACTCTAGGCGCAATATTTCCTATTTTCATCACCCCATGACAATATCATGAATATCATGAATATCATGAATATCATGAATATCACTAATGTTAGTAAATATGATGAATATTAGTGAATACAATAAATTAACCATGACAGCGGGTGTACTAATTGCGGATCTGGTGAGTGGGTGTACAGGCAGGATGAGGTACATACCTGACGCAGGCAGAATGGGGGTGATGTAGGGGGGAGGCACCAACCAGCCTATCAGGGAAGAAGGCCCCCCTCCCCTGCCACCACCCTTAACCATCATGAACAAACCATCAACACACCGAACATCCTACACAACTATCAATCTGTTTAAACACATCGAACATTATATGAGACAGACAAAATGTCTTGTCAACTCTGAACTTAACTTGTTTTATAAGAGAAAAAATGTAACCCACAACAATTATTTGAGTTGCCCCGAGTATACACCTTCTACTCGGTGCTGCTCCTCATTTTTGCATGAACTACAGTGACTGTTGCTGTACATTATACAGCAGGAGCCACTCCCTTAATTCTACAGGATCGGTGCTGTAACTAATACAGCACTGATCAAACTTATTCTAATAGTAAGATGGCTGGAAGACCAGTGCCCCGGCGCTGACAAATGTCATGTTCAGATGAATAAATACTTTACCAAAAAAAAAAAAAAAAAAAAAAAGGAACGGGCTCTGGGAGATTCGTGGAAGAACTGAGACAGCATCGATAGGGAGAGGGTATATGCGTCACTTTGGAAATGAAGGCTTCAGCTTATTGACTTAAAGCTGCTTATTGACTTAAAGCTGCTTATTGACTTAAAGCTGCTTATTGACTTAAAGCTGCATAGTCTGATGAAAACATCAAGGTTCGGAGTTAGAATCCCAGCCGAGTCAAACCAATGACTTATGGTGCTGTCACATTACGACGCTTCTCGCCAACGCGTGTCGAGGTATGTGATTTTTCGGCGCTACGTCTGGATACGTCAGGAAGCGTTAGGCGCGCGTTAGGCATGCGTTAGGCGCGCGTTAGGCACGCGTTGGTATACGTTGATCTACGGCGATGGTCGCCGGCACGCATCAGGGGGTCGGCGAAGTTTTGTGCTTGCACAAAACTTTTGACCGCGCGACAATGCGCGTGTGCCAACGTTATGTCAACGTTATGGCGATGTCGAGATACGTTAGAAGCACGTTGGAGGAACGTTGTTCTGACGTTGTGTGATGTTGTCATACGTTGACTTTTTTTCCTCTGACGGCGAGCGCTGGAATAACATTATGCGAACACTAGGCACATGCCGCACGCGCGGGAGGCTCGTTAGCCACACGTTGCGGCAAACTTCTTCTTTTTTTCTTTTTTCTCACACATCGATATACGTTACCACAACGTCAGCCGCACGCTACCAATATGTTGCACTGACGCCGAAAAGTTTGACGTGTCTCGACGATTAGAAGTGATTTTGCGCATTGGCGGCGCGCTGGCGAAATACGTCGTAGTGTGACAGGGCCATTATAAAATTGATACTTCTTGCTTACCGAGCCTGGCGCTCGCCTTTAGTAGGATTGGGCAAGGAGTGGGTTAGCTCAGTGTGGGAAATTACATCATGGTGCCAGCGGCCTGATGTTCCAGTTGGACAGCACTATAAATTCGCCGTGAGTGCGCACTCTCACAAGTCGGGACCCGTCCTGATATGAGCTTAGATGTTGCTAGGACGTAACACAACAACAAACAGTGTGTCGGTAGACAGATAGATGGTGCTGTTAGGGATTTGGTGTGTGTCTTGGGGAGGTGGTGGGTTGTGGTAGGCGGGCGAGTATGTTAGTGCTAAGCCGACATCATGAGTGATTTCGCGAAAGAACGACGAGAGTGTAGGTAAACAGAATATTTAATGAAAGGTACAGGAAAAACCCCGAGACAAGTTTTAAGGCGGTTGACTGGATGCGGTGGCCAAATCGCTAAGAACGCAGCCTTTCCATGCAGAAGGTTCGGAGTTAGAATCCCAGCCGAGTCAAACCAATGACTTACAAAATTGATACTTCTTGCATACCTAGCCTGGCGCTCGCCATTAATAGGATAGGGCAAGGACTGGTTAGCTCAGTGTCAGGATAACATGACTGAGTGGAAAATTACATCAGCGTGCCAGCGGCCTGGTGTTCCAGTGGGACAGCACTATAAAGGTGCCATGAGTGTGTGCTGTCACGAGTCGGTGATGAACCCATTAGTTAAAATGCCATTTTTAGTATGTGCAGCAAGCAGTATGCAGAGCAGTGGTGCTGTAATGAAATAAGCCTGCAACTAAAAGTGTAGGGTTCCATTTTTCCATTCCTGGAATAGTTTTACTGCAAATCCTCCCTCCCTCCATGCACCCCCCCCTCCATGCACCCCCCCCACCCCATTCCCTGCTCCAACACTCTTGCCATAATCTACTCGAAGGATATGATTTTACTTATGCGTTTTTACACACGCTCACGACGACTAACGGTTAGGACGGCAGCCCCAGAATGGCAATAACTGTGGGTTCGAAAAGCTGCTCTAGTCTAGGCGCGATATTTCTCAATTCTAAAAAAATTATAGGCAGATTTTCTTTTTAAAGAAGAAAAAAAGAAGGGAAAAAAACAGGCAGAAACTGAGAATCATCTGATTTTTGCAACTTTGATCATTTGTGGGTGGGGGCTGATGTGTGAGCTATACATAGAATGAGTCTCAGCGTCTTGACGTGGGAAAGTTCCCACAGCTCGCACTTGTCTGTCTGCTGGTATCAGCGAAATTATTTAAAAAAACACACAAAAAAACACACCTCAATTTACCCCCCTCCACACACATGCACACACACAATCCAGACGGGGTGGCCGAATGAGTAGAGCGTCCGTCTCCTGTCTTGGGAGATCAGGGGATCCGAACCCTTGCGTTTGTGAGTTCGAATCCTGGTCGAGTCAAACGAATGACTTAGAAATTGATACTTGTCGCTTCCTAGCCTGGTGCTCGGCATTATTAGGATAGGGCAAGGACTGGTTGGCTAGGTATCAGGATAATGTGACTGAGTGGGATATCAGGTCATGGTGCTGGTGGCGTGCTTTCCCAGTGGGGCAGCACAATAAAGTTGCCATGAGTGTGCACTGTCATGAGTCGGTACCCGTACTGATATGACCTTAGATGTTGCTAGGATGTAAAGCAACAACGAACAAACGCACACACATACACATATTCACACTCACACTCACCCACACACACACATACTCGCACTCACCCACACACTGACTCTCTCCCACACACACACACACTCACACTCATACACATTCACACTCACCCACTCACACTCACCCGCGCACACATACTCGCACTCACCCACACACTCACACTCTCCCCCCCCCCCACACACACACTCATACTCAAACACACTCACACTCACCCACACACATTCATATAAAACAGCCTGCTCTGAGACTGGTGTCGGCTGTAATATAATATACAGACAGGTACCTACTAATACATGACGTCACTGGGATTCAAAGCTTGAGCCTGTTTTTGTGTGTTTTTTGTTTTTTTGTTTTTTGTTTGTTTTGTAGTTCTGGGAGCTGATGGTGCTTTTAGCGGACAGGATTTGAACCCGTGACCCCTAGACTTTTGTATGTTTGTCGTAAGGATAGCCAAAGACCCTATAATACAGGGTTGAAAGATCTCTGCGATTTCGCGAATTTCCGGGATTTTTCAACCCCGCAGCACCATCAGCGTATACTAATATGTGGTGCAGACGGCGCAGCACTACGCAGCGCAGCGTATACCAATGTATATGAAACCCAATTTCCGGAGATTTTCCGCGATTCCCTGACAATGCTAAACCTATGAGAGAATATCTGCATTTCCGCTTTTTTTCCTGGAGACCACTTTCATCCCTGGTCTAAGACGACTCACTCAGCCTGTTCTGTGTAATCAAAATGATCAAACCCACCACTTGGTGCGCTGGCTGTTCTCTTGGTTAAACAGGTGCTATATTATATGTATAAATGTATATATGAATGTGAAAGATGTGTGATGATGGCGATGCTGATGATCATGCTGATGATGATATGTATTTGTTGATAGCAATTTCATATTGATGTGTATTCATACTTACCTATCTCATGTATAATATAATTGTATGTGTTTACATGTGAAACACCAACCAGCTGCCGGGCTGATCAAACCCACCACAAGGTGGCACTGCGAAATTTACATTACCATTGGAGAGATAGGGAGTGAGCCGTCTTAGTATTATAGGGTCTTTGGTATAGCTAGGCAGCTTGGTTTCTGACC